>ML677445.1:2577588-3141866 GCA_007922305.1 Dermatemys mawii | reverse complement strand
ACACACACACACACACACACACACACACACACACACACACACACACAAAGTTTATAAACAACTTGAGCTCATGCTACGTGTTCCCACTTGGGTTCTGACACTCAGGGAATGGCTTAGGGTTCAGATTCCAAGCTCTAGCCTGAGCAGAAACATTCACACAGCTATCTTTAGCCATGTAGAGCTGGATCCTGAGACTCACTGCTGTGGGTATTTATTTTTGCAGTGTAGACATACACTTAGGGCTAGTCTTCACTACCTCGCTCAATCAGCAGCACTGTGATCGATATAGTCAATGGAGCACAGCTGGGGAAGACATGCTACGTCAATGGAAGCACGCTATCCCGTCAATGTAATTAATCCACTTCAACAACAGGCAACAACCAAGATGGTGGGAGAGCATCTCCCACCATCATAGCCCAGGGTAGACACCACATTAAGTCTATGTAAGTTATGTCACTTATGAGGGTGATTTTTTCACATCCCTGAGAAAAGTAACTTACATTGTAACTTACAACTAAGGTGGTAGTGTAGACAAGCCCTTAGATTCGCTTTATCATCCTATTGCTTTACATCTGAGCCACTCACAAAACAGTGAGTGCTCTTGACACTAGTAGAGGTGATCTCAGAACAGTCTCTGCACTTACTTTACCAGTTAATTCAGGATTTCCCAATTGCAGAAAGAGAGGGGTGGAAAAAGTTTAATTAGTAAACACAGAGTAGTATAAATATCTTCAACTCAACCCTCCTCCTGCAGCTTTTTGTTACAGTAGATGCATGAAATATTTAGACTAGAGCTCCACTAGGAAAGCTTTTATACTAGCAAAAGGGAACATAGCCAGGAGCTGCCTGCTGGCACTGTATGCTGGGATGCTCTATGTGGTCTGTGCCATAGCTTTTCCCCTTTCACTGTCACACGCCAAGCTATCCTTGAAAGGGTGTGCACATTTCTGGCAGACATCTCCCACCAAAGTGGAATCATCATTATCCCTCATTTGGGCACTGGACACTGTCTGAATTTTTTGCTGTCTGGGACACTCCACTCTGCATGAATCCCAGGCACAGCAGCAGGAATATCACAAATGAACAGGAGAGACAAAAGCTGTAAAAAGATACATAAACCGAACATGCTGTGCTTCTGTGTTTTCTGTCTCATCGCCTGTGTTGTCATTTCAGTTTGTTCTGCAATTCACATTTTTTTTAAGCTGTCAGACCAGATTTTGCAACTTGTCAGAAAAAAACTCCACTCACTTATATTCTATAATTTTTCATCCAAGTTGGGCTGGAGCAGCAAAGCACTGTAGTCATATTCCACCAAAGCAAAAGCACAGCTGGGTACAAATAGGATGCTGAGCAAATGATGGAAAATTAGTGTGCGTTTACAGTCACTTGTGGAGTCAGCTGAAAAGGGAAATGAATCCGGGCCAGTTTGATTAGATCCCTGCAAAGCATGCTGTCTTTGTAATGCATACAACAAGTCAGTAAAGAATAGAGCACCTCAGCATTTCAATATACATTGACTGTGTATCTGTCAATCGATTTTTTAATGTGCTTCTCACCCTGGTATAAAGACACTACTTACCTTTTTCATGTAAATGGAGGCAAGATTAAATGTATATAAAATATTTGTAATAAAATGCAGAAGTATTTTGAATCAAGTTTTCCTCATTTCATTAAGAGTTTGAAAATGGTCTGTTTTTGCAGAAAATTTCATCAAGGGAAGTGAGGTTTTTTTAGCATAAACAGGCCAATCCACATTTGCCCAATGAAAAACTGTCAGTTTTTGATCAAAACAAAACAGGCTTATTTCTATGTGAAAATGGGCAAAAATGGGCACGTTTTTAAGACAGATGGCTATTGCATTTAGCACATTACAAAAGATGCACATTTTATTTTCAGTGTGAAAATATGACAAAGAGTCCTGTGGCACCTTAAAGACTAACTAAAATTTTAGAGCATAAGCTTTCGTGGGTTAATACCCACTTTGTCGGATGCATGCCAGCAAGTGTGAAAAGTGTGCATGTGAAAAGTGTGAAATGTCTGCATGTGAAAAGTGTGCATGTCGGATGCATGCCGACAAGTGTGAAAATAGGCATTTAACTGAAAAATGAAAATAAATCGACCTTTGAGAGATGCAAATTCGTCCTAAACTAACTGGTGAAAAAACTTTCATGTGAAATTCCAAAAACTGGATGTTTCACATAATACTGAATCAAAGAAACCATTGATAGTGACCACTAATAATCCCAACACGAGACAGCTACATTTCCACCCCATTACAAAGCAATTGGCATCCCTATGAGTTATCCCAAGATGATCTTTTGCTGTCAACATTTCAGCTGCTCATAGCTGGATTCTGTCAAACTTTAGTCTAAATCAAACCACCTCCATGAAATGTTTAGATTTCAGTGAATTGGCAGATTTTGACAAATAGTTGCATCAGAATTTTTCCAACCAGCCCTACTTGACACTACACCTTTCGTGAGGCACACACATTCAGTTGAAAATAAATGTTTTCATTTGGGAATGTCAAAAGTTTGCTTCCACTGAAAATGTTAAAACAAAACATTGACATTTCCAAATCAAAATTTTCCAGAACTTTCTGTTGGATGAAAACTTTTCATATTTTGACTTTCAGCCCTATTTAGGGCAAATATAAATATCTAAACATCAGAATTTTCCAGGGACAGAATTTCATTTTTTAATCAGCTCTACTCACATCTTAGGAACCGACTGAAGCTTTTACCAAGAGATTATCATGTGATTTGGGGTTTTGGTAGGACACAGCTCTGGGGAGCCCTACCTGTTAAATGGTATTGTTGCTAGGGTGTACGGATGTTTGGTGACCACTAGCTTAACACATGCCACTGTGAGGAGAACTATCAAAGAGCATTTGCTGTAGCATAGTTATTTTGCTAGCTGCACAACTCTATGTGAGCGTTGTGGGGTAAAATTCAAACCACCACTGAAACAGTTTATTTTAGAGTTGCATCTGAAAATTCCCACCCTTAATCTGAGCTGGCTCAGACAGTTTTGGTCCATTTCCACAGCAAAACTCACTCTTCTAGACACACGATACCACTTAACTCCTTCACATTGTTTTGATGTTGGATTTTTGGTGGGTTTTAGGCTACTGTTAGGATTTGTCATTTTTTCATTGCATGCTAGCAACCAGAGCGGAATTAACAAAAGGAGCTGAGGCCTCTGACAAACACTGATTCAATTTGGAAGGATAGTTTTGGCTGCATCCCCCAATGCGTTTTATCCTCAGAAGTATTTCGTCAGCACTGTCACGCTTCCTCTACCATAGCAAGCAACCAGTCAGAATGATTTGTAGAAACTAGCTCTAAATCCTTGCTCAGCAATGCTATAGCTGAGAAAGATTCTTGAAAGATAGAAGGTTAAGCTCATGGATCACTTGAACTGAGGACCACAGGACCCCATTAATCTCTGGTGTAACTCCATTCAACTCAGTGGCTGGATCTGGCCCATTGTTCTTCAGCATATTTATTAACAACCTGGCAGACAGAGCTAGGAGGGAATAAGCAGAGGGCAATATTTGCTGACATTACAACATTCTGTGTAGTTGTAGCCAGGTCAGTCTCAGGATATTAGAGAGACAAGGTGAGTGAGGTAACATCTTTTATTGGACCAACTTCTGTTGATGAGAGAGAGACGAGCTTTCAAGCCACACAAAGCTCTTCTTCAGACCTCACTCTCCCAGGTTGTTAATGAATAAAAGATATTACGTAGCCCATCTTCTCTCGCTAATTCAAAATTGAGTTAGTCAAGTCTGGAGAGGATGGACCCACATTCTGCCATCAGTTACACCCATGCAAACCCACTGGCATTAATAAATGTAACAAAAAGCAAAATGTGGCCCTCCGTAGGGAACGCCAGAAGCGGAGACACAAGTAGGTAACTGGATAACCATGGGTAAGAGATACAGTTCAATGTAGATGGGGTAAAATAATGAAAGAAACAGTGTAGGCCATTAGCACGAATTTATAAATGATGAATTTGTAGAACATTATCTTGCACAAATGTGGCTGCTGCCCAGAATAAGTTGTCGGTTGGGACTGGGACTGGCAATTTGATACCATACACCTACTTCTCAATCCCCCAAAATGTTTCAGACTTTTTGACCCTCCCCCCCTACAAAAAAAAAGGTTGGATCTCCCAAATACAATCTACTAAGAAAAACTAGAGCTGCCTACCCTCCCCAATCAATACCTCCTGCCTCCCAAGAGCTCCTTTGCTATAATCCTACTGCTTCTCCACTGTACCTCCTGAACATGAGCAGGCAGTCCCCATTCTGCCCAGCTCCCTATTCCCCACACCCTCATTGGGTCACAGTCCCCTTTGCTCTTCCTTTCACTCCCTTCACCAGCTTGTAAGCTCCCTGGTCCCTGCTTAGCCACAGGCCTCTTCTTGCTGTCTCTTCGAAATCACAGGCTGGCCAAGTCATCATTGCCTCTGACTCAGCTCTCGCCCCTGGGGCCTGAGAGGGTGGAGGTGTGCATGGGGGCTGCTCAGACTCCTTGGGGCAACAGTTCTTTAGCCCAAAAGAGGACTGGAAATGCAGCCTGTGAACAAAACACAGCTCTCAGCTCTGCTACCAATGTAGAGAGTCAAACGCAGGGGCTAGGCCTCCACCAGCCCCTTTTACCTCTAGAGGCAACTCCATGGTATTGCTGAGGACTAAAATTCTCCAGCCCTCCCCACCACCTTCCATCCCATCCTGCTCTTTCCATTGTGCTGCTAGAGGAAAGGGAGAACACAAGGCCTTTGCTACAAAAGGTATTTGTTTAAAGAAAGGAAGGGTAATTTAATGGGTGGAGCTCATTACCAGCTTCACCAACCATGGTGTTGAAGTCAGCTCAGAGATGATATCTCTGCAATGCACCACATCAGTTAGAAAGCAGGTAAGATACAAAGTTAAGAAGCAGTCAGAGCATGATATGGAAATTCCTCTAATGGCACTATGAAGGACAATAATAAATCTTCTCTTTGAATGGTGTGTTCAGCTGTGTTATATCATCACAACAAAGCTAACTGCAGCCCAAATTGATCTAACTAAACTAAGTTTTTAGTTTAATCTGGTTTCAATTAAATGGAATAGTTGAACATCTGTGTGAGGACTGCTTGTCTCTATCCATGTTTGGAAAGTGGCAAAAAAGTGTATTTTGTGTTTGTCAAATCTCAGTGCTTATTGTAGCTTGGCTATTTTCTGAATGCAACGTGACATGTTGTTAGACAGCAATGGATAATGCAGTGTTTCTCTAATGCTTTACTTATCCTCACTATGATTCTCAATTCATTATCCCTTGTGCTGGTCTCTCTAGTAAGTCACTGATATTTAGAAACTGAATTTCTTTTTTTAAAAAAACTTTTGCTTACTGGGGAGCATGTCCAGGAACCTGGTGTCTGACGTGAAGTCACAGAAGTGAGGTATTATCTAGTGACCCATCTCCTTTGCTTGCCTTCTTTTTTGGCTGGTTTGCTGGTACTGCTCAGTGAATTAATAAATTGAACAGTGAATTACACTGCTCCACAGCCAGAAAAGCTTTGTTAATTTGGGTTTTCAAAACCTGAATAGGATCGTTGTAGTGCAGTAATTCAAAAATAAAATAGCTCCAATATAAAGGCAGGTGACCACCTCAGCAGAGCTGATTAGCTTGCTTGAAACAAGTTATCACTACCCCTTACATTGGACTAAACATGAGCTACATATAAGCAGTCATGCTGGCTGTGTACCTAATGGCACAAATCTCACGGGCATGATGTGAAAGAGGAGAGTGCCTGCTCTGTGGCACAGTCTTCACCTTCAACTGAAATCCCACAGAAGCAGCTCCTTGGGTTCTCAGTGAGGATCTAGCACCATGGAATGGGGCAAGAGGGGGAATACACATTTTCTGTGCCTTTTTTCCTTCCCATGGTGGTGTTTAGCCAAGCAGATGACTATATCTCAGATAATGCTGCTTGAAGCAATGTTAACCGAGTCTCTAGGTCTCCACCTGCCAGTGTATGGCCAGTGGTAACACAAACAGCACCTTCACGAGCAATGCTACATGTGAAAAGGACACCTTAGAGGAACAGCATGGAGGGATGAACCTGTGGGGGCCGGAAATATTGCTGTCCTTCCATGAGATTCCCCAGGATCCACAGGTTGGGATACCATAAATCCTGGCACTCTTCATACTCACAAACTTTCTCCTCCTGTGGGATAATAAATTGGAAGTTTCATGAAGTCACCTTCAGTTTCCAGCTCCCTACCCCGGTATTTCTGCAGGGAGGCATGATTTAGTTCCTAACGGTTGTATTATTTTCCAGCACTAGCATTTCATGAATGATATATATGTCAGTGGAGATTTATTTCCATTTGTGATTATCCTAGTTTGATCAATTGATTTTGTTTCTTAAACAGAGCTTAAGTATTTTTTCTAGAACTAAATGTCTTCACTGCCCCACAAAAAAAGACATTCCTATAACTGAAGATTCCCAGACAAGGTTCCCTGATTGCTTAAACTTAGGCACTTATATATAGACCCCAATCCAGCAATCAGTTCCATGGCAGTACTGGAGTCCACCCAGTTGGAGGTCACTGCAGATACCTACAAAAACGTGAACTGATTTTCAAAGATACTAAGCTCCCACAGCTCCTACTGAAATCAAACAGTTGTGAGTACTTGGTTCCTCTTAAAATCAAACCACTACTTTACCTGCCTTAACATGGATGTGTGTCTTGATTTGCATACTTGGGTCTCAAAGTGTTGGCTATTAATGTATCTTCTTTGGGAAATTATGTCTGACAAGTTAATGGAGACAGTACTGAGGTGAACTGCAGAACAGCAATGGACAGGTTAGCATGCGTACACATGTCAAATTGCTATTGGCATCCTTGCCATGTAGTCTAATGTAACAAATATGAAGAGCATATTGAGACAGGAAGCATAGTTAACTTTATTGTTCAAGAGCCATATTGAATCGTTCTTACTCACACTGAGTAGAACTCCATCCTTCAGGTAGTTCCACTGAAAAAAACAGAAGTATTCATACAGCAAGGAGCTACTCAATATGAGTTATAAAAAACATCACAGTCTAGCCATGAATTTGAGCTAAATTCTGGTCCCAGTACACTCAAAAGGAAATATCGTTTCCATTGGCTTCACTATAAACAGATTTGGCCATTGGGGAAAAAAATCACTGATCTAGAGCATTCATTTTTCAAAGCTGAAATAGTTCATTTTTCCCTTAATTAAATAACAAACAGCAAACAAAAAAGAATGAACTAGTTTATATAACATTATGTGAAAAAAAAAATTGGAACCAATTTGGTTTTAGCTATAGCCTCTCATATATTTTATAGCCTGATTTTGTATAGTCTAATTTGTATATTCATCACTGAACTGGAAACATATATAATTAATACAATTATATAGATAAAATTAATTTTAATACATCAAGGCTGCTGTAATAATGGAAAAGCTTTCAAATAAGACTCCAACTTTACCTAAGGTAAATCCATTATTTTATCCTGCAATTGCTATTTAATTGACTTTTAGCCATAGCATAATTGATATCTATAGTAGACATTTTCCATTAACCATGTTAGAAATAAAGTTTACACCCAATTTGTACTTATCACTTAAAGACATTTATATTTATATTACATAATAGCCAAAATGCTCCTGATTTCGGCCTGGAACTCTTGTGGAGTTCAGCAAGATATTTTATATGAGAGAATTTGACCCTCCATTGTTTTAAACCTGAACTGTACAGTAATATTTGAAATTCTTAGCAAATAAAAATGTGCTACTTCCGCATGAACTACTGCGGTAACCCACAGAGGGGGTTGGGGTGGGTGGTGGGAGTTGCACCAGTCTTCGGATCTGTGCAATTTAAATCCAAATAGATATTGTGGCAAAGTACCCTCCCTGTCTCACCCGGTATAAGTCTGTTATGCCTGGGAGAGACTGGTTTGGGCAGGGTACTCCTCCTAACTCTCCCAGGGCAAGCTTTTCCTTCCCTTCAGTACCTTTCTGGCTGGGGTTTTTCCCCTTCCGGCCAGGGAATTGCTGTCTCCCTTCTTGGAGGGGCTCCTTGTCCTGCTGCCCCAGCCTGCTGGCAGCCTCACTCCCTCTCTCTGTCCCCCCCGTCCCACCCCCCGTCCTTCCTCACAGGGGAAGGTTTAAAAAAGTCTTCTTAACTGGCCTCAGCTGATCTCAACTGAGTCTCTGGCAACCTTTACTCAGCTGAATCCAGTTAACCTGAGGTTACCTTTTTCTCATTTGGCAGGGAGAGGGCCTTTTACCCTTCTAGGACTGCTTACCACCACACCCTCCTGTAGCAGTCTGCTCTGGGTTTACCATAATATCTAATGATATTGTGCTTGGTATCCTGCTCTCTACAATGTCCCATGGATGCATGATTCAGGCGGCATGGAGAGCTGGATTATCAGGTACACCAAAGTTGTGCTAAAGAGAAGTGGTGTTGCACCCCCACCAGTCTTGGTGTTACTGACTAGCATAATCACAAGATTGCTAGCTGGAATAATTTCCTTAAATTCAGCTAGCTGGAACAACCCTGTATGGGCCATTCTTGACCTAAGATCACGAGCATGAAGTACATTCTGGCCACACTCCCTTCCATCCCTGATGCAGACTGGGATGGAGGCTGCTGACTTTGTTTACTTTCTTTATTACAATGTCTACCAAGAAACTAAGCCACTCCAGCCTGCCATCTTTACCAAATGAATCTCATGGTAAACAAAGTAATAAATGAAAGACAGAGCTATGGTGATGACCATGGTATTAAGGCTGAAGTAGAAACATCAACCAAGCAAGCAAGCATTGCCGCAGTTTTTAGCATGCAAGCTCTACCTTTCTCTCACCCTGCCAAGGCTTACAGGTGGAAAAGAGATTTTACCCCATATGATGGGGCTGATGGTCTAGTGCTGGTTACAGAGGAATAAGTCTCAAATCCTAGGTCCGCAAAGGCTGTAGCTGTTGTGGAGGACAAGAAAAGATGACAAGCTTGTCTATCAGTTACTCTACCTAGTAATCCTTCTGGCCAACACAAGAAGCAAAGTTAATGGGCATTGAAGAGACCCTTTCTGAACAAGAGAAAGGGTTGCCAAACAATGAAAAGCTGCTGAGAATGAGGGGAAGTAAGAGGAGAGGGAAATACAGCAATCAACAGGGCATCAAGAGAAGTTCAAAATCTCCAAAGGGAAAAAAATATCTGTGAACAACTCCAAACTTAAAAAAATATCAAAGGAGGCTCCTGAAGTAACGTGAACTTAAAATAAACAGTTTCCAATCTCAGTTTCACGCTTCAAAAGTCATGGTCTCAAATGTAACAACAGCAAGAGCGGGAAAGAGCAGAGTGATGTCTGACAGAGGTAAAACTGAGTCTAACATGAGTGAAATCCCTTATGAGTTAGAGCAGGAAAGATTAGTACACTCTTCTCCATTTCATAGTACTAGAGCCTGAAAGACATTTCTATAGCTTTGTGCATTTTGTTGGCAGTGAGTGAGCACGGGAAATATAAAAGGAAATTTGGTCAAAAAATCTCCACTTATCCAGACTTTCTATGGGAGATTTCCATGAGGCAAATGGAACTTCATTTGAAGTATAGCTCTTACAGATATTACTGAGGGAGATGCAGAAATACAGGAGGCAAAAGAAGCAAAAGAACTGTAACTTCCCAACAGAAGAATCAAACAGCGATAGCCCTGTCACTAACATCGTGTGCACGCACTTTCCAAGACAAAGCCGCAGACTTTTACTAATATGCTTGAAAGGAAGACAGACTAGAGTAGATCATTTGGAGCAGCATTGGAAGCTAATCAGTTAATTGCTCAACTTATTGCCAAGGGCCTGCAACTGTTCTCTGTCCTGAATAATGCATGGTTTTTTAATTTTTTGTATCATGGCACTGAGTCCTCAGTTCCTTCTCCTATTGCCTTTGTGGCTGTTTGCTGTTTCAGCTACACAGTTCTGATACTTAGTTTTCTGCTCCCTTGTGTAGTTCTGATGATTGTGGTGCTCAATATGTTGCAGACAGCTGCACCCCAACTTGCAGCACAAAAAGAAGATCAGTAAGTAAGTACAGTACACAGCTGGCAGCTTTATTATTCAGGCAGTCACTGGGAAATGTCATAGAACCTGACCAACAACGTCTCTTCATTTCTGCCAACTTTAATAGCCCAAACTACAAATTAACTGTCATCTAACTTCATTGGCCAGACACAATGGTGTTCTTGGCATCCTATTCTGGTTCTTATAAATAAGGACTAGATGTCCTGAGTTTCACTTCCTAGGCTTCTCTTAGGAACTTCCTTGTGTCCTTCTAAGGAGGGTGACTTCATATCTTGACCAGCTAGGACCTAATCCTAATTGTTGAAATCAGTGGATAAATTCATATTTACTTCCAAAAAGAGCAAGTAGAGCTCCTGTTAACTGGAGAAAACAGGGCTACATTAGAAGATTTGCAACACAATGGAAAATACCCCAATCTTAATTTATCTTTTTAAATTTTGGAGGGGGGAAATGAAATGAAAGATTACCTCATTATCTTGAAAATATGTCTAATTTGGTGGAATTATTTCAAAGAAAAATGGCCAAATTATCCAGCACCAAAATGCACATCCTCAAGCAAAGCCATGGACTCATTTGGAGAGGGAGAGAGAGTGGCTTTGAAACAAAAATGCGAAAGTTTGTGGTTTTGCATGTCTTTGATGTGAAACAGGACTTGGTCCAATGCCCGCTAAACACGAAAGAAAGTCTTGCACTGATTTCAACTGGATTTGAATCAAGCTATTTGACTGAATTTCACAGATAAATGAAATATCAGAAGTGCAAAATCATGCAAAACAAACAGGTGGAACTTGTCAAATTAAATATTTCCCACTGCCACTGTCCCATTACACTGACTGGAGGCATGAGGCCATTTTTTGCTGCTGAGCATGTGCAAACTTCCTAACACTTAGTGCACTTTCTTCCTTTCCCAGCACATCACTGCTTTTGACACTTAACCACACATTCTTTCATACCCATTTTTTGTTCTCAGTCTACTATACATACATTTGGATACTCTATCTTGTAACATTACAACCAACTAAATTCACTTTTTTATAATGCTAATTTTATTCTTTGCTGGAAAATGAATTTTAAAAAGCCAGCAAACACTTTCTAAATCCAGTGCTGCCTCACTTTACATTTCTTTTAAAAGGAAGTTTTCAAAATGTAGGCAGTCATGGTGTTGCTATTCACATCAATCTGGACTCAACTTTATATTTACAGAAGAATTATAAATGGGTTTTGAGAGACCTTCTGCTGTTTTTCTATTGTTTTTTATTTGATTTGATTGGATTTTTCATATGTTGTGATATAGGCATGGGTATGGGTATATCACACTGAAATATACAGTGATGGCACTGAACAACTTGCCAGCTTTATCTCAGCTCAATAGATTGGTTACCTCAGTATCTGCATTATTCCTTATAATTACTACAAGAAACCTTGAAAATTAATATAATGTTCTTTCCCTGCAATCCTATTTAATTATCTAAGACAGGGGTAGGCAACCTATGGCACGCAGGCCAAAGGTGGCACACTAGTTGATTTTCAATGGCACTCACACCACCCTGGTCCTGGCCACCGGTCTGGGAGCTTTGCATTTTAATTTAATTTTAAATGAAGCTTCTTAAACATTTTAAAAACCTTATTTACTTTATGTACAACAATAGTTTAGTTCTATATTTATAGACATAGAAAGAGACCTTCTAAAAACATTAAAATCTATTACTGGCACGTGAAACCTTAAATTAGAGTGAATAAATGAAGACTCGGCACAGCACTTCTGAAAGGTTGCCGACCCCTGATCTAAGGCAATTGGTTAGTTGTTCAGTACCCCCATTATATCTGCATACAGTACTTTCCAAATGAACAGCATACACAAATAGTACATTCCCCATATACTTGCAACAACACCAGAGTTTCATTCTGCTGTTAATCTATGATAAAATCATGACAACATACCAAGAAGTCACATAGAATCATCTTATCACAACAGCAGTTTAAGCACACAACTCTGATTTTCAAGAGCAACTGGTGTCCCACTGACTGAACTGTCTAGTTACATTTGTGATACTTTGACCTACTTTTTGGTACAAAGTCCTCTGAAGTCCCACAAATGAATTCAAAACTCCATCCAGAAAAAAGAGAAAAGAAAAAAGAAAAAGAAAAACCCAGTCCTGCAGATAGTGATCATGTGAGTAGCTTTTGTCGACTTCACTGGGACTTTTTGCATGAGTAACAACTACTGCTTGTCTGATTAAGGATGATAAACTCAAGCCCACAGTCCTAGAGTAGGGGCCTACTGGTTTAAAGGGGAACATGCAAGCAGTAGGGCACCTTGATGTTGGAAATTAGTCCCTCCATCTGAGACACTGTGGCATTTGTTGAACTTCCTGGCATACTCATCTGTTTTCCTGAACTTTGCTGCAGGGAGTGGGCTGAAGGGTATGGAATAATCAGAGGAGAGAATTGGGTTCTGTAAAAGGACAACTTTTATTATGGGAGGAGTTTGGCTTGGGGATTTAGATTTGCAGCCTGGATACTTATCCCTGTTTTCATACTCTAACGTAGCCGCAAATGCCTAGATTTTTGGATAGCTGATTTGTAAAATAAATCTAAGTAAATAAAAAACAAGACCTTGACTTCGATCTAATTTTCCCCATTTTCAACATTTACTATATTGAGCCTTGTTTTTTTACACCAGATATAGAAAGCCAACAGAGTTGGAAAATTGATCTGATTCACTAGAAAACACAAACCTGGCCTCCTTTACCACCTAAGAAAAAGCCTGGATCTGGATTCTGAATTCTAATTTGGAAATGAGATCAAAAACCAGCTAAAGCACCAGGCCATCCTAAAAAGACATAGGCCATGTTGCACATATGACACAAGATGATCAATGACCACATTAACAGCTAATCTATGGCATAAAACATGCATAAGGCATTAGCATAGAAATCTAACACATTTCAACCCCAGGTGGCATTCGATTTCTAATCTGTTGTCCTGTCTAATAGACAAAAAAACCCCTTAAATGGCTTATTTAGAGCTTCATTTACAAAGCTAATAATGAGGGTGATTTACTTAGAGAGAGAAAAGGATGATGTGCCATAAAATCAAAGTCTGATCTTGAATGAGCAAATACCATTTTTTATTATCCTTACTTTTACAGATTGGATGGCCAGGATCTCCATATTTTATACTATAGGATTTGCACAGAGTGAAAAATAGGAGCATAAAATAAATCTTGCCTGTTTGGCAGGTCATGAGCTGAGCTGGTCTGGAATTTTTATACATCATTCACTCCTGCCTCCTCCCTACACCACCACATAAGACAATAATCACAAATGTTTTTACATGCAATGTCAGGTAGACCTCTTAGACCATAATGTTCAAAGAGGGAATCCCAGGCAATTTAAGCTATCGTTGTACCATCTGTTTCTGAAAGTTTTAAGATTGCAGCAAAATAGATCCAAATGGTCCTCTTCACTGAAAGGGGTAGAAAAGACAAGCACCTGTTAAATCCTGGAAGTGCTGAAATGGAGAAGCTGACTTATGGCATCACTCCTCAATTTCACATGGGCCCCTCTATGGAGGCTGGGCTCTTTAGCTGAGAAGGAGATAAGTCAGGTGTCCAATGCCAGGGATCTCAGGGAATGTCCTTGTCAGTCACATCATTGGTTGTTATTTCTGAGCACTTAATTGGACTTATTCTTCTACTCTCCCTGCATTTACACACTCACACAACACACCATGGGGGGGAATAGGAAATCAGTGAAAGGCTGATGCTCTCAGAATTAACTTACTTGCTATCCCATTTTGTGGTCTCAAACTCCTCCCTAAGGGGAAGGTTGGGACAGCAGCCACTAGCAGCGACGACTCCCACATGCACACCTCTTTAATACACATCCAAATAAAGCAGTCTGAAGCAAACTCTGGCAGGGTTTCCTGACAGGGGACACAGTTAGCACACAGTTTGGAGAAATTAGCTTTAATGGAAGGTATTTTCATGGGGGTAGGGGGAGAGAATAGCTCTGTTAGCATTTGTTACACCTTTTTTCTCTTTATGTGATTGTAACTTTCAAAGGTGGCATTCATTAGTATAACTTTGTACCAGTAGGATTGGTCAAAAACTACTAAAATGACATTTGAGTTAAGATCATGCAACCTCTCACAAAAGTCTGCGTAATCATCTATAAAGTAAAAAAAGAGTCATTTAAAGGCCCAATTCTGCCACCTTTACCCATGCTGAGGATCATTTACTCTGCAACTACTTCCATTGACTTCAATTAAACTAAATATAAGGTAAGCTGCTTCACAATAGTAATCAAGGTGACAGAATTGGGCCCTTAACTTTTATATTTAGTAACACTGCAACAGCTTACCAAGGATCATAGCACATTCTCCATCACTGACAATTTTAAAATCAAGAGTGGGTGTTTTTTCCAAAAAGATCTGCACTAGGAATTGCTTTACAGAAGTTCAGTGTGACCTGTGTTATGGAGGAGGACAGACTAGATGATCACAATAGTCCCTTCTGGCCTTGTAATCTATGAATTGTGCTTTAAACCATGTGTGACTTTAACACAAATGATATTTTAATGATTTTAAAATAAAGATCATTGTAGAGAAAAGTGATTTTTCTCTCCCCCACACTCCGAGTGTATTTTCAAAAAGCGATCCTTCATGTGACCTTTTGGCTAGCCGTGTCGTTGCTGGGAAATACCATGCCCAGCCTACGAGAAGTCACTTTGCAGTTCCATCAATATCAGACTTGGTTCAGAGCAGTTGAGTCTGAAATCCAATAGGGTCAATGTGTTCGAGAAGTGCTGAGGGACAACTGCATTGGCATTGGAAAAAAAAATGTATTCATCCCTTCTTGAAGACTATGTTATACAAAATCCTTCTTTCATTTACCATAGGCAGGTATTACAACTCAGAAGTGAGAGTGGCTGAATTGCTTTTTATAGAGTAAACACCTCTCTGGATCTTTGTCCAGTCTGTGGTGGGGTGTACCAACCTTGCACTGGGCCAGTGGGGACGCCCCCATTGCCAGGACATGCATGCTCCACGTAGGGTTGTCAACCCTCCAGGATTGTCCTGGAGTCTCCAGGAATTAAAGATTTAATCCTTAATTAAAGATTGTCATGTGATACATAATCTTCAGGAATACGTCCAATCAAAATTGGTAACCCAAGCTCCAAGTGGAAGAGCCAGGTAAAAGGAGACAACGCAGCTCAGTAGGGGCTGGCTGTGGAGGAGGAGAGACATGTACTGCAGGCTCCTACACAGGTGCCAGTGATGCTCCAAGTGGCAGAGTCCATGGACCCGGACTACACTGTGAACGATTCGCTGATTGCGGAGACTGACAGATGCCAGGCCACTGCCAGCTGAGGAGATGCCTGGGCACAATTTGTGGTAGGAAGTGACCGAAGGGCAGTAGTAGAAGCAGATGCCAAAACCCTTAGTGGAGAAGTCCCAGCTCCATAGGGCCCTTGGTCGGAACCTAGTGGAGAGGGAGGGACCAGGTTCTCCTACCACACCCCACAGACCACTAGGCCTGGCTGCTGTTTGCTCTCACTCCCAGCTCAAAGGCTCGGGGACCACAGACTGTTTGTTTGCCCTGTGCTACTCAGGGGCTACGCACTGATTGCTCTTCTGCCCTGCCCAAGAGGCTGATTCCCCAATGGCTACTGTCTGCCCCAGTCGTGAGGATTAGGGACTAGAGACTGTTCTGTCCCACCCAGAGGGCCAGAACCCGAATTGCAACAGCCTGCCCCAGGCAGGAAGCTCAGGGGCTAAAGACTAATTGTTTGCCCTGCCCTTCCTGAAGGCTATAGACTGATTGTTGTTCTGTCCCACCAAAGGGCCAGAACTCCAACTGTTGATGTCAGCCCCAGCCCGGAGACTCAGTGTTGCCTTGGCCCCGCCTGGGTCTGGAACCTACCGTACTGCAATTACCTGATCTAACAGGAAATCCTGACAACTGGGTAATGGGATGTACCCAGCCCTCACTGGGAATGGGGAGACATCCCAGCTTGACAGACAGGGTCCCGCATCACACAGTCCACAAACTAAACTCATGGTAGCTGCTGGGGTGGGTCTTTGGAGGCAAACTAAGCAACCTTCTGCTCTGCCCTACCTTGCAACTGGCTTAACTAACAGAGCAGCGAGCTTGGCAGTTCCCCATGCTTGCCTCCTCTTGGAGCCAGGAGAAGGGTCAAACATTACAGAAGGCAGCAACACTAAACTTTTAGAAGTTCACTCACCTCCACTTTGAAGAGTCTGCTAAAAGACATTTGAGGAGCCCCAAAATCTACATTTTACTACACTTTCCCCATCAAAATCCCCTTTGTAATTTGCTATAACTAAGATTCAGCCCTTCTAATCAGTTAACTACAGAGCTCATGACATAAGAGGTTACAGTAATACAGCTAACTTGACAGGGGGAAAATTTGCTCCAGGGGCATTATGATTTGTAAGCCTTTGGCAACTAGTTTATCAAGAAATCTTCATACCTAAAGGAATCATAGAGGGGTTTAACCCAGCAACAGGGCTTTGAGAACTTCAAAATTTTACTTAAAAGACAAAACTAATGGGAGAGCAAAGAGGGAACTTGTGGTTTTAATTGTAGAACAAAAGCCTTTGGCAATGTTACACTTAATCCAAACTTAAAATAGTGATAATTAAACTCTCCATAATCTTAGAGAAATTTTGTCTCTAACTATGACTGAAGACAAATTCTCTATGCACTTAATCATATGCCTTTGAGATGATTGTTTCAAACATCATGGTAGACCTTTCAATCAAAAAACTACAGAAAACAGCAAGTACCAAATATGATTAAATATGAACCTGCTACCAAAGAGTCACAGCAGAGGAAAGTTTTTGAGATCTTTATTCCACATGTACTTGGAAGCCTATTACCACTCAAATCACCATGGTAGCCATTGACAGAGATGTGATACAATCAAGCTCATAAGTCTGCTAACATTCCAAACTGGTCAAGATTTTAAATAAATGAGCACCTAAAATTTGACTCTGATTCTAATTTTAGGCACTTAGATAAGAGGTATGATTTTCAGAGGTGTTGTGCTATCACTTTTACCATTGAAGTCAGTGGCAGTTTTGGGGTGAACAGTATCTTTGAAAAATCAGCTGAATTTATTTAGGTACATAAATATGGATTTAGGAACTACATTTTAGGGATACATTTTAAAAAAATCATTAAGCTTAGAGACCTAACATTCAATATTTGTGTTTTCCTTAAACCAGTCTATTGATCCAGAGTAGACATCAACTTGGCACTCAGTGTTTTTAGACATAGTCCATAGTTTGTCAGACATCAGTACCTGCTTTTCCTGTACACCCACAGTGCTCCATATTTCTTTAAGCAAATAGTTCAGCAAGTAAGGTAAGTCATTCTTTCTTCTGATTGTTTGCCCAGTTTCTACATATTGAGCTCTGATGAGAACCAAGTCCAGGAAGTTTTGATCATCTTTTCTCATTCTAGGGATGGAACAATTCCTTCTGAGATTACTTGATAAACATTACTTCAGAAAGACACTACTTTAGCACCACGTGCTAAAGGCACATGCATCCAAGAGATGTTGGTAAAGCATCTCTTTGGACAACCTAGGTTAGCAATCACAGTAACTGCTTGATCGACTACACAGAAGGATTAGCTTGTTTGAGGAAGGAGAAATGAAGATTTCCCCACAAGGAGACACAATCCCACCAGCAGTTAGGTCTTAGGGAGAGGAATGGAAGACCATCTTCCTTCCAACTGCAATAGCTGCTGACAGGAAGCCTCTTCCCTCTCTGGTTGGTAGGGGAGTGGGACCAGGAGCAGGAGCTCAAGAGGTGTGGGTGGGTGGGGACTGGAAATGTATACATTTGAGAGGTCACAGCAGGAGTGTGTGGGTGTGCGCGCACGCGCGTGCGCATGTAGGTGAGGGGTAGTTATTGCATATTCTGCAAGAATCCCTCAGGTTTCCTCCATTCCAATTCCCTCATCACCCTCAGTATCTGAAATTTTTCCTACAGTCTATATTCCATACTAACTAACTTGCTCTTGTGCACACGCTCTTTGTGCAAGTCATGCATATGGTGTTGTATCATGATCCCTGATCTTAGTTTGCTCCAGCAACACAATTTACTCTAGTTCAGCCACCTAGGATCTCACAGTCTCAGACTCTGATTTTCTTGTGGAAACTGTCTCCTGCCTGGTAGGCAGCCTCCAATTAATTGCCTGCATTCATTGAGTGATTAGAGCCATTTTTTTTCTTCTCTCTTCTGTTGCTGCTGTTAAGGTTCATCTGTACGAATAAGCAAATGGAAGTGACATGAATCCATGCAAAGCAAGGGTGGGAGGAGATAGTCCCTTCAGAGCTTTGAATTGATTATACTTGCATAGCAAAACTTAACAGGTGCAACTGCAGACTTGAAGCCTGATCCGAAAAAGATGCTGTGCACCTTTAGCTCCCATTGACTTGAGAGGGAGTGGAGGGTGCTGAGCACTCTCAAGAATCAAACCTTGGAGCTATACATAAACCGAATACATCACACAAAGCAAGGGATCAACTTAATGAGGAGATTAAAAGGAAATGAATCTTTGCCCCATTTATCACTGTCAGTTACAATAAAAGGTTGTGATCTTTTGCAAAAATTACTGTTAAATGTTCTAAAAAACCTTTAACTGATGTTCTCATCTAGGTTAGTCTCAAATCCTCAGACTTGTCCATCTTTTCTTTATCAAAAATTGAGCACTGTGTATAACTGAGCAGTACTAACAAATGTTATTTATATTGCAGTAACGCCTAAAGGGAACCATGTGGGGTCCCATTGTGGTAGGCATAGTATAAACACACAATAAATGACATTCCCTGTTCCTATGTATTCAGAGTTACACAGATAAGCCACGTCTTGGTTTTCCATTTTCTTTCTTTTACTTTATCTCTTGTTTTCTTTGATATTTTTCCCTACTTGGCATTCACATTATTTTTTGTGTATGTATATAATATGACCACGTATATAATGCCTCATTCGTTCCATTGAAGTAGCACCCATTGTTAAATAGATGCTCTGCAGACATATTGATAGAGACATCCCCTACTTTGAAGAGCTTACAATCTAAAAGATAAAAAAAATAAAGGAAAAGGAAAAGGGATAATGGTCTAGGAGCTTCAGCTTCCCTGCTCCCCTATTGCTGCCTGGTGATAAGTAGTAATTATGCCCTTCTTCCATACTAGCCACAAACACTATAGGCTTCCAGTGCACCGAGAGAGCCAAAACTTCCAGTCAACTAAGCCGATGTCAGTGAGATATCTAGAAGTTTCAGGGCCTCACCCAAACCTTTGAACTCGTGGTAACTTTCCCTCTCTCTCTTACATACCCGGGGGACAGAAGGAGAGGATGGAGGATTCTTCCTGAACTGGGGCTTTATGGAGCATGATATATAGGGCCAGGTTTTCAGTAACAGTCTCTAATATTGCAGTTTTGCACCCAGATGTAGATGTGGGTACAAATGTGAACCCATTTAGATTCCCCTAATCTGATTTCACTTACAAATTAGCTAATTAGGCAGCTAAGTGGTTTCAAATACTTGGTGCTCATAGTACTGATCCCTTTTTAAAAATCTGAGCCCTGCAGGGTTGCCAGCTTTCAAATTGCATAAAACCAAACACCCTTGCCCCATCCCGTGCCCTTCTCCAAGGTCCCATCCCCTGCCCTTCCTCTGAGGCTCCACCCTCCACTCATTCTATCCGCCCTCCCTCTGTTGCTCGCTCTCCCCAACCCGCACTCACTCGCTCATTCTCACTGGGCTGAGATAGAGGGTTTGGGTGCAGGGGGGTGAGGATGTTGGAGGTGGTACGGACCCTGGAGTGGGGCCAGGGATGAGAGATTTGGGGTGCAGGAGGGGGCTCCAGGCTGGGGCCGAGGGATTTCCAAAAGGGATTTTGGAAGGATGATCTTATATTTTAAGGCCTGGGTTTGGGCTGCAGGAGTTCTGGGTTACATTTCCAGTTAGCCATCAAGTCAGAGTTTAAGACTAGAAGAGACCACTGTATTATCCAGTCTGATCTCCTTTATATCACTGACCACAAGCACTACCCAGCAATTGCCTCCTAAACCCAACAACAGAAACAAGACCAAAGTATTACAGCCCACAGGAGCCTAGATTATTGTGGGTTATAGGCAGAGAATAGGAGGGATCAAGGTACACCAGTGCCTAAGGCTTCCTCAGTGGCAGGGAAATGATTAAGTAAAATCTACCCAAATAACTCTGGCAAGAGACCTGCACCCATGTGCTTCAGAAGAATGGGGAAAACCCTCAAGGTTACTGACAATCTGATCTAGGGAAAAATTCCTTCCCCAGCATGGCCCTCTCCGATACTTCAGAAGAAGGAAATCAAACAATGAAAGAGTGAATGGAGAAAGAGGACAGACCGAGGCTTCCCCATCTCTGAGCGAGGTGCCCTAACCACCAGACTATAGAATCCTTCCCCCTTTCTATCCCTCTCTCTCTCACACACACACACTCAATGACTGTTCCACTGTGGATAAATACTGAAATAAGTCATTGGGCCACAGAGACTCCTCAGTTCAGTTGTTAGGGCACTCACTTGGGAGGTGGGCAAACCTGGGTCCAGTCCTCCAGCCCACTCCCCACCAACACTTTTTATCCACAGTGGAACAGCTTCAGCTGGAGAGACAAGGAAGCCCCCATGTCAGAACATCCCATATCCCAGTGGTCAGAGCACACTGAGAGACAGGAGACCTCTGTTCAAATCCTTTCTCCCCTGCAGGCAGAGAAGGTGGAATTGAACCTGAGTTTCCCACATCCCAGTGCCCGACCACTGGGCAAAAACTTAAGGTAGGTACAATCACCTCTTCCTCCAGCCATTTTCTGCAGAGCGAAGCAGGCAGCTAGCTCATTCCCACAAGAAGGAGCTTAGGTGCCTAGCGGCGTGACTCTAGGTAGTGGGTTCCTGCTTGTGGATCACTAGCAGAGACAGGCACCCAAAGCAGGCCTGCAGAGAGGCGCCTCGCTCTGTGAAGGGGCGGGGCTTAAGACACCTGTCTCATCAGCCTCTCTCATTGGCTATATTCAGTGTGCTTGCTTCTGCAGATCATATTCAAAGATTTCTCTCCCCCATCCCTTTTCATTTACAGGGAGACAAGGGACCTGTCTTAGCTTTGTAGATCAGTGTTGTTCCTATGATTTTCCAGGCACCTAAAAGCTCAGATGCTCAGTGTTGCGCAATGCCTAAGTCCCTTCACGGATCCCACCCTTAGTCTATTTGCTTCAGTCCCCTATTTGTAAAATGGAGAAATGACTTCCTTTCTCCTATCCTTTTCCATCTAGCTGATTTAGATTATGAGCTCTGCAGGGAAAGGACTCGCCCTTAAAGTATGTACAGACAGTGTGTAGAACAAAGACGACATGCGCTCAGTTAGGGCCTTCAGGCACTCCAGTGATAAAATACACAAACAACAACATTCTATTTTTAAACACAAAATTTTCTCCGGGTCTGAGAACTATAAAAAGGTAAATAATGTTTAGTACATAGGATGCTCCCTTCAAAGCACAGACCTGTCACCACATATCATTTCTGCTCATCTGCCATCTCTTTCCCTCCACCACAGACACACACACCCCTATACAAGTGAATTTCAGCTATGCACTTGACTCCATGTCAGAAACTCTGGGATACCTCCAAGAGCTTCTGTCTTGTTCATTTTCCTATCCCAGAGGAATCTGAGGGATTGTGAGAAAGATGGAAATCATGTGGAATTTTTATAGAAGCAGATTTTTTTTCTTGACAGAAGGGTGGTATGTGTACTTTCAGTATTTGAAAAGTCTTGGATTTTGACAGCTGTCAGGGAGATGGCATTGTTTTCTTGAGGAGGTGCTTGCTTTTGCACTTAGAATATGATTTGGACCTTGTGCAGCTGTAGATATATACAAAGCTTTCAATATATTTAGAGTGAGATTTTCAGAACTGAATGGGTGTGGCTAGTTTTAGGTGTCCAACTACCAGTGCTGCGTTCCCAACTCAAATCACTAATCATTTGTGCATGCTGGGACGTGCCTAACCAGCCTCTTGTACATACAATAATGCATGTTCCCAATCACAGAAAGGGCACCGCAAGTTAAGTGTACACTTCTGGCAATCTACTTCTTCACTCCAACTGTTGATTCATCTTATTCTTGATTTACCTGAAACATTTGTGTGAATTTTAAAACAGATTATTTTTTAAAAAATGAAATATTGCAGAACAGGGACTTCACCTAGATTTTCTTGGTCCTACACAGCAAATAAGGAATTTAGTCAGCAATCAGAATATTCTATATCCGCCAGATTCCCCAGAAAACAATTTTCTCTCTCTTCACCATCTTCTTTCCCTCCTGGGCTATGCTCCCCAGCATTAAAATTGTTTCACTAACTTTTCCTAGCCTGGTCTATCAAATTTAGAAACCTGACCCTCTCATCATAAAGGCTCATCACAATTCTGCTCCTGCTAACATCTCCTATACTCAGTGATCCCTGTATTCCTCCCTCACGGCCCATTTTACCACCAGCCCTTTTGCTTCTTTCTGCCACTCCCATACCACCCCTTTATCCTCATCCCAATCCCTCTTCAAAACACACTACTCCATAAAGCCTGTTAATGCTGGTGTGTCTCCATCAAATGTACCTCACATTACCTATGGGAGAAGGGAGGAGAAGAGGGATAAGCTATGTTCCATCACCCATATGTCTCTCTCCTGCCCTATGTCAGTGCAAGCTTCTTAGGGCAGGGACTGTATCATCCTCTGCATTTCATCCAGGGCCTTTCCCACTAATAGCACTTAATAAATGTATTAATACTATTAATAAACACCAGCAGCCTCTTTACTGGTTACCAAACTCTGCTACATGCATCCCTTGAGTGGGAGATCAGAAAAGCACCTAGCGCTAGCATAGTAAGATTTCTACCCTTGTTCCAGTTTCACTAACATGATGCTGTGCGATCTCCAATTAAAGCAGCTTCTCAGAAGCCAAAGGACAGCATGAGACAGTGGTAATATCAACTCCACTGTGACGAAGAATGGAAGTGGGGAAGATATAGCATCAAAAAAAAAAATCTTTATTGGCCAGATACTCATTTGGTGCAAATCAGTGTAATTCCATTAACTTCACTGAGACTGTGCAGATTTAGAGCACCTGAGGATCAGACCCTATATATCTTCTCTTTCATAATTTGGCTTTCACCACTCTAATATAATCTCAGAGTAACAGATTTCCCAGAAACAGAAATAGAATTAGGTCTGTGTAACGAGGGTCATTCAAAAGACACAGACAAGGTGCCTTGAGGTCAATAGGTACCATGGTGAGAGCATGGACAGGAACGTGAATAGAATTTGCCTTATCTGTGTATTTATTTCTAAAATGAAAGACTATTTCCTAATATTTTGCAAGACATGAGGCAAAGCTGCCCAAAAACAACCTCTCTGAAGACTCTGGGTATGTAATTTTTTTTATATCAAGTATTTTATCTGCTTTTCACCAAAAGGGGGGAGTGATTGTCTTTTATATTGCATCATATCATCTCAGAAGAGTTGTGGCAGCTCAATATGCTGTAAGCCTAGTGCCAAATTGATCTCAGGTGTAACTTCATTCAGTTTGGTCTCTGGCTTCTGCTCCTTGAACCTTCTCAATGAGTGGCTGCTACATGGCAGGGAACAGCTCAGGAAAGTTAACGCCATCAGTTCTGAGAAGGGTTTGTCCACGATGTTACAACATGGGGAGAATTTAATGGGACTGAGAAAGAGATTGGGTGAATGAATCATCCACCCAAGGACAAGAAACAATGGGCTTAAATTGCAGCAAGGGAGGTTTAGGTTGGACATTAGGAAAAACTTCCTAACTGTCAGGGTGGTTAAGCATGGAATCAATTGCCTAGGGAGGCTGTGGAATCTCCATCTTTGGGTATTTTTAAGAGCAGGTTGGATAAATACCTGTCAGGGATGGTCTAGATAATATTTAGTCCTGGCAGGAGTGCAGGGGACTGGACTAGATGACTTCTTGAGGTCCCTTCCAGTCCTATGAGTCTATGAACCTCTCAAAATAATTGGTAAGGAAAGGGTTAAATCCTGTCTCAAGCAGCCAGGCAACAGTCATCTTTGCAGTCCACTATGTAAGCTTAATCAAAAAGCATGGACCATACTCATCTCTGGTATAAATCCACTGACTTCAGTGGGGTCATGAGGGATAGATTTGGCCCAGGAGTTCCTCAGCAGAATACTGAGAAGCCTTTGGTAGTTGGTACCCAATGCTTTAGAGAGTGAGGAAGGAAATGTAGCCACATGGAGTGAATGGTGGAAAGAGCTTGGGAGGCTGAAAGTGTAAGATGGCATGTGCTGCCAAATTCCTGACTGAGCTGCCAAAAGCTCATGGATTTATATTGACGACCTTGAGCTGCTTGCTAAGCGATTCTCTTTCTTCTGTTTAAATTTGGCTGAGGGACACTGCACCAGGGTGACTGAGTGAAACCTTAGACTAAAGTTTCCTTTCCTAATATGAAAGGAACTAAATCATCCCCAAAAAGAATGAGGATGAGGCTTTGTGGGAGTGAGGAAAAACAAACCAAGGCTCTTTTTGTGCTGAGGGAACAGAGGTTGCACAACATGGAGCTTTTTTTTCTCCTGACCATGGATGTGAAAACTTAAAGAATTCCCTTGAGGCCAAAAAGATACACTAGTGAGTGTTATGCTGCACCTTGTGTGCTAAGATGGACCAAATCTCCTCCAGATGCAAATGGATGGAAATGCATGTTACTATATACAAGTCCTGTGGCAGCCTGTGAGGGTCAAGGAAGATGAGAGGTAGTAACTGTGTGTCTAAGCATAAAATGATCTTCTCATTCTTTCAAGGCTTGCACAGTGAAGATTATAGGTCCTTCGTTTTCTCTTCTCTCCCACCCTCTTCTTTTACGTTGCTTCACCCATTAAGGACCCAGCAGCTACAACACAAATAATTCCCAATGTCCTCCTGAAAAATAATAGTGGTGTCTCTGAAGTGTCCCAGTACAGTCTTCACCTTGGTTGACTTCAAAGAAAAAACCCATGTCATTTGTTTCACGGCAATAGCACAGACTTGCTTCAATTTAAAGTAATGAAATTAGGTCACCTTTATGCATTCTTTTACATGGATTTTAGGAAGTGCATAAAAATTGCCCATTTAAAACTTTTTAAATTCTTAAAAACCACAGGTGGGGGAGAGGTTTGCTTGGGAACACTACCTGCCTTTTGGGTTTTTTCTGTTAAGATTTTGCTTTGACGGTAATTAAGACCCTAAATACTTTTTTCCCCCCTCAGCATTTCATTTTATGCCATTACAGCATCATTAAACAAATCTAGGCCATTGCAGCTGTTCAGCCTGGTGCTAATATACATGGAATAAAAAAGAAAATGCAGAGACCTGCAGAAGTCTTTATAGTTGCAAGTTACAGAGGATCCAGATAATCAAGTATGGGAATTAGCTTGGGTTTGTACTGCGGAGGTGGGGAGAGGGAGAGGGGCAGGGGCAGTTCAAACACTGACTTTCTAAGCAACAGAAATAAAAAATTGGGATCTTACCCATCCCTTTCTCTCTTTCCCCTTTCCAGCCCTTTCCCCCGCGCAGACACATTTAACCACCAGTAAGATTAAAAGTCGACTCACTGCTTGGCAATGTAACCCACTCAGTGTGGTGACCTGTCCCACTCTAATGGTGGCCAAAAGACAGCTAGCCAAGACTGAAGTGGGCTCATCAACCTCTACCTGGAGCCCTGGTCTAGAATTCAGGCAGTAGAAGCTCAGGCTTTTAGATCTAGAATTCCCACTTTCAGTCCTTGCTGTCTGATGGCAGCCTTCCCCCACTCCCCGAGGGGCACAGCATTACAGTCAGTCAAACCATAAAAAAGATGGCTATCAAGCCATGCTTTCCCAGGTGCTCATGGTGCTGCATGCTTTCCTCCTATGTTGGTAAAGGGCAGTGCAGGAGCAATGGGCCATGGACCCAACTTCTTTGCATACCTTGCTGCCCCCTTTAGGGTGCGTTGGATGCCTCAGAGGGTGCTAGGAAAAAACACTTAAGGGTGTGCAGAAACTGCATTTGTGCCTGGCCCATTCTGCCCTGTGACCTTCTCTTGCACTCTCTTCAATCCCTTGTGCACGTGTGCAGGGTCCAGTCACAGTCTGGTTTCATGAGTAGAGCTCAGCAGAGACTAGTGCTTCCATTTGGTGGAGGATTTTGATATTTGGTTTCATTCCAATTAGTCATGAAAATATTCAAAATTCTCCACATAAGGGCATGGAGCTACAGCTCCAGGGCAGTCCATCTGGCAGGCTGCCCCAGAGCCACAGACCTCGGGAACCCAGACTCCCCAATAGCCCACCAGGTGGTTGAACTAGCAGGAAACTAGGCAGATCTCAAAACTTGCCTGACAGGCAAGAACCCACCAGCACCTTTCTGGGTTCTGTCAGAACTTCAGCAGAAACAAATTCCCTCTGCAAAACACTTCAATTGACTGTATCAGCAAATTACAGTGAAAAAAAAAGGTTTCTTTGGAACTTTTCTGACCAGCTCTATTCATAAATTATACTTCATTATTATTCATTTGGATTGTGACAGCATCCCCAATGCACTAGGCACGTCCCAAACACAAAAGAAGACACAGCTTGGAACACATTATAGCTCGAACACTAGAGGCCCATTCACTTAGCTTTGTCAGGTCCCTTTGAGGTTCCATCTCATCTACGTGTTATTAACACAACCACTGAACCCCTCCCTCTCATCTCTGTTTAGCAGTTTTGGGGCAGAGACTATACCTTCTTTTTGGTTGGTACAGCATCTACTACATTGTGGGAACTAGTGGCAAAAATGACAAATTTAATTTAATTAAATGTACTATGGTAGAGACCAGCTTTGCTTCAGGGGATTCTGCACTTCTAGGCAGTTAGGGTTTGCCTCAGATGTTTTCTGGGACCTCAGACTAGTCTCTCTCCCCTCCCAGAGCAAGGGTTACCGTTTACTGAGCGACCTTATTGTCCAGTCCACAGTTTTGGTGTAAGAACCCTCTTTAGTCCCTGTCTTCCTTCTCAGGGAGCATTTGTGTAGAGCTGGAGGGAACCCAGGCCTGCCCTCTTCTCCAGGTTCCAGCCCAGGGACCCTAATTGGCAGCAGCAAAGGTAGCTTTCCTATACTTCCGGAGCTATAGCCTTCCCTGGGCTCCTTCCCCAAATGGCGTCTCCTAGCACTCTCCTTGGTACCTGACCACTCTTGTTCTCCCAGCTTTTACTGCATACCTTCTTTCCCCGTCTTCCCACAACACACCTTCTTACCCCCAGCTCCTACCAGCCAGCATCCCTGAAGGGGCTTCCTTTTAAACTAGTCCCAGATGGTTCTAAATGGGCTTCAGGTGATCTGATTAGCCTGTTTCCCTTGATTGCTTCTAATCACTTCTTAATTGGTTCCAGGTGTCTTGTGGAGTCTGACTGACTTAATTGCTTCTAGCATCTTCCTGACTGCTCTGGGGTAGTCCTTACCCTGGTCACTCAGGAAACAGACAACTATTCATCCAGTGCCCAGTGTTTTTTCCTTCGACCAGACTCCTGCACCTAACCAGTCTGGGTCTGTCACAGTACATGTTCAAGTTTTAATAGAATATGAATCTGTGAGACTAAGTCATAGTTCAGGGACCAGAGTCAGCGTGTAATGCTTGAAGTGACCTCCAAGTCATCTAGTCTGACCTCCTGTATGCCACAGGCCCCCAGCACCCCACACTAAACCAAACTTAGACCAAAGCATTACAGCATTCAGGAGAATACTAGTAACATGCAGGACCACTTTCCCCACTTTGGGCCTGTTTCAACAAACAAGGTATCAACCAGGATCTGGAAAAATCATCATAATCTTCCTTAGCTACCCATCACAATTATTATTATGCAATAGCACCTAGGGGCCCCAGTGAAGATCAGGGTCATATTGTGGGAGACACTGTGCAAACATATTGTCAGAGATAGCTGTGCCGGGCAGGGACTGACAGTATAAATAGGCAAGGCATACAAAAGATGAGAGAATGGAATTCTTACGATTGCCATTTTATGTGCGAAGAGACAAGTGACTTGTCCAAGGTCACACAGGAAACCTTTGGCAGAACAGGGAAATGAGCCCAGATCTCCCAAGTCCCAATCCATAAAATCATTATTTCTCTCAGACATAAGCAGTTTTCCCTTCATTAGAAGCTTTTATTCTTTCACAATCAGACTGTGCCCACCAACATTTCCTTTCCTGGATATTCCTGAATTAAGACTTTTAGATTTTCTACCCTTCCTTGAGATGGAATGTCTAGATATCATCAGCTTTTCTTTCATACTGTGTCTAGGCGTTTGTACAGTTAATAATAAATTACCCTGAGTGAAGGTCACACATAATGCAGTTAATTGCTTCATACTAAAGTACACCACCATTTAGAGCTGGCCTGTTTCTTTTCATTGTAACTGCCTAGAAATAAATAAGCAATTTTCATACATATTACAAAACATAAGCATGACAGAGCTTAATTCCTTTTCTTGTGATTAATAAACTGAGCATCAGGTTGAAATACACCCGACTATAAAAACACCATTTCATTAGTCCATTCCCTTAGGTGTGAAATATCACTAGAATATGGTTCAGTAGAACACCTGAGGAGGAAATGGCACCAGAGATTAAAGTGTGGGGAGAAGGGGCTTAAATCATCTCTGTAGAAAAACATATAAAACAGCAGGTAAGCGGGGGAAAGATGATGCCACACATTTCAGGTGAGATTGGTCTTGGATGAACTACAAGCACATCCTGCTATTTTCTAAGCAAATATCATTTCTGTGCCTTGTTTATTAATGGACAGAAAAGCCAGCCTGAAAAATGAAATTGATTTTATTCGCTTAGGATTTTATACTCCATTGCACAATCACCACCCAGCAAATTCTTCATTAAGAGAAATAATTACTTTAATGAAGATTAAATATAATTTAAAATTCACATTCATCTTTATCTACCTAATGCAGATCTGAATTAAACCTGAAAGGTGGGCTCTTTAAAAAGATCTCACCTAGCCAATCAGAGCCCAGTTCTGGAGGTCTTCAGTTTCCCACCTTCCTCCTCCTCTTTTTAATCTCATCCATCAGCATCTCATATCAACCTCAAACTAAAAACTTCTACCATCCTGTTAATACAGCTTTGATGCCCACCGAAGCATGCAGGACAGACAGTAATTAAAAGGAAAGGAGTAGTAATATTGCATTGTTAGTGTACATGGCTGCACTCATAAGAGAATATTTCAGATTAGAGGCAAGGCAGATCTGGTAGTGGGAATATACTCACCTTCCCCAGGTAGTTTTTCCACCTAGTTATTTAGCTGTGGTGAATACTGGATACATTCCCAGCCAAAAATAAAGGTAAGAGGGAATTAAGTCAGAGTACGTATCAGTAATGTAAAACATCAGAGATTTTTTAAACATCTAGAGACAAGTATTATAAACCCAGAAGTTAAGGTTAAACATAAAAAATCCCAAACACATCAAGGCATGGAAATGCATAGTTCAGGCACCCAAGCATAATAACCCTGCAATTAGGACTGATATATAGATAGATAGGGGTGTGTGGTCCCATATTAGATTAAACTGATAAAGACATTTGATTTCCTTTCCATATTTTTCCTCATGGTAACACTACAGGAGATAGGGTGCCTTGCCTTTATTCTTCATAATTGAAAGTTTCTTATTCGGCAGAAGCTGGCATGTAATATTCCCTTTCAGAGAATTCCATAAAGAATTGCCCTTTTTCAAAATGGCCATCATTACCCATTATTTGCCAGGGGACTGAGGCTACGTTCAGGCTTCCATTAATAAAGATGGTCACTACCTCCAGGTGTGCCCAAAGGGAGTGAAGCCAAGCTGTGCATAAGAAAGATGATGGCCTTTCACGCTGCTGAGAAACAGAAAGGGCCACTGAGAGTAGCAAGAGAATGAAATTGGCCATCATTTCAAAAAAGGCAGCCTGTGGCCTCAGTCCCACTGAGAACAGGGGATAGCAGTCATTGTGAAAGAAGGCAATTCTTTGTCCATTTCTCTAAAGGGGTACGTGATTCTTCAATTTTTGCTAAAGTAGAAAAAGAAAGTTACTCACCTTAGATAGTAACAATAGTTACTAGAGATGTGTGTCCTACAGATGCACCACTGTAGGTGTGTCTGTGTCCCTGCACTGCTGATTGGAGAAATTTTGATATCCGTTTGGCTCATGCATGCACTGCCCCGCTTCGTGCTCCGTCATGAGGCTAACCAGCGCTGCATGGGCAAACCCTCCTCAGTTCCTTCTCTTCTGCAGAATTAGTGGTGAGAACTCTGAAGCAGAGGGGAGGAGGGTGGGTCATGGAGCACCCATAGGAGGACACATCTCAAAGAGCTGAACAGTAGCTGACGAATAATGTTTTTCTCCCAAAAAGATCGAAGTGCTTCCAGTTCCAGTCGTAGACAGTGAATTTCAGATGGCACTGGCAGCCTCTTGAGGTCACCACATCCATGATGATCAAATTGGGAGGCAGGGGGAGAAGAGAAATTTTTACTTGCCAGCAAAAGACACACTTTGTTCCCACCAACAGGCAAGTGGGCTGACAAAGCAGGAGGTTGCCATACAAGTTTGGCTGGGTTCAAAAGCACCTTCTTAATAGAGAGGGATACTCTGAACAACATAGAAGAATGTAAAATGCCTACTAGATTGTGGTGTGACTTGATCACCTCCTGTAGTGGTATCTGCAGTGCCTCTGTCACCCGCTGGACCAGCTCCTGAAAAAGCTTAATGTCATCTGCCAGCCACGAGGTGAGTGCATCACCATCTCGTCTGAGAAATTAGTTGGGGGGAGGGGAGTGGCTTAACCCTTGACTTCAGCCTCTTGTTCCTCCCTTAATTGCTCAGAGGGCTCAGATGTCCTCACTGCAGCAGATGAAGGAGGATGTCTCTGTGGCTCTTGATAGCCCACGCTAGAGCTAAAGGAGACTCAGTGTCTGTGTGCCTGCCAAAGGTCCCAGTAGGGCTATGGAGAGGATGGGAAGGAGCACAGTGGTCGGTATCATGGCTGCCCATTCTAGGGAGACCGAGGATCACAGGGATGGTACAGTTGATGTCCATACTTGGAATTAGGCACCATAGGGTGTGTAAGAAGAGCAGCAGTAGACAAGATCCTCTTGCTCACTATCTGATTCAGTAGATGAAAATAGGCAACATTGCATGGTGCACCCCAACTAGTCTGGAACACTGGGTGAATTTGGAACTCTGGCTCCGGTACTGAGGAGAGGTGAATCCGGTGTGTCAAACACCAAAAGGAAGTCCAGAGGTGCTGAAGGCTTGGGTACCAGTGGTAGTTGTTGGTGGCAAGACCTCTGCACCAAAGACATCAGCGATTAGGACCTGGTAGCGCAGTCTGCTGGTGCCTGCCATGCCGAAGACGGTACCAACATCAATGTCCACACCAAAGGAGCCTTCTCCAGGGCAGATTCTCTGGATTTCTCACACTCAGTCAGTACTGATGATTCCTTGCATATGCCCACTGCATCTGTAGGCAATAAAATTATTCAATATGAAGAACAATTCTCAAAAATTAATTTCAAAAACTACCTTTTGCATCAGATCTGCTCATGAGTCACCTCTGTCAATTCTTATCTAGGCAGAAAATTTTTGTCCTGAGAGATCTCAGTTCAAACATGTCTGCCACGAGGTGCTATATTTCTTAAAGGACTCATTTTAAACTAGTTCATGTATTTAAATTCCTAGGAAATTCATTCAATATTCAAAGAGTAAGTGTGGTAATTTTTGGGAAAATATACTGTAATCTTTATACATGCAAAAGTTGAATCCCTGCTTTAAGTGCAAAAGTAAATTTAAACTTAACTACAGTTAGGATGGCACCTTGATAAGTTTGTAACATGGTAGCACCTAGAATCCCCAACCAAAATCTGGGCATTATTCTGCTAGATTCTGTACAAACACAAAGGCAGAGATACTCTCCCACAAGAAGATTAAAATCTGAACTGAAAACAGAAAGGGTGGAGAAAAAGATACACAGAACAAAATTATATAATTTCCAGTCCTCCTCCTGATTTGAGGATTATGTGTATCCAACCAGGGAACACAAACAATACCTTGTTATTGATATGGTTAATCACAATTAACTAACAGAGGTGGAATTTCTAGTGGTGGATACCGAATATTCACAGAACTGTGCATAGCCAATATAAAGGGCAAAGCCAGCTACATAAAACTGTTAAGTACATTCAAATAAGGTGAAGTTTGCTTCCATGTGAACAGCCAGTAAGGAGTATGCACCACATTAGTAACTTGCTATTTCAGTCACACTTATGCCTTGTGCTGGCCCTCTGCACAAGGCTGAATTTTGCTCACAATTAAAGATTCAAAGAAAATCACAGGCTCCTTGCAGATGTTCTGCAAACAGAAAAAGAGGCTAAATTTGCAGAACAATGTGATTGCTGCAAGTTGTATTCCTTCAGTTTCACCTGTGACTGATCAAAACCCAAAGACCTTACACCAAGTTGAGCTGTTCAGAAAAATTCCCAAAACACAGTTTTACACTGGAATTTACCAGTCTGTCAGAATTAAAATGTTTCATGAAAACAGTTTGATTTTGACAACAATCTTCCCAAAACCAATCAGGGTTTTGTTGGAAACCTGCCTGGTTTCCTGCCAGCTTGCCCATCTGGCAGGCTGCTGGGATGTCCTGACTTCTAAGATCTGCAGGAGGGTGACCAGACAGCAAGTGTGAAAAAATCGGGACTGGGGTGGGGAGGTAATAGGAGCCTACATTTGAAAAAAAGATCCCAAAATTTGGACTGTCCCTACAAAATCTGGTCACCCCGGTCTGCAGGTCCAGCAGCGCCAGCCTGGGCAATTGTCCCTGAGTCAGAAATCCCAGGGCTTCCATTTCCTGCAACTACAGGGCAGCCAACCAGGCTTTCCCTTTCAAGGGAAATTTGGGGCTTTTGTTCATAATCTGAACAAAACCAAATTTCAAAATATTAAAATCCTCCATAAAACAGAATTACCATTCACCACCCAACTCTAGTTACAAGTAGCAGTTGTCTGTTTTGCTGTTATTATGGACTAGTATGGCAGTGGCGTATTGCCTTCATTGTCCTCTCAGTGTTGCTCCACTCTGTAAATGGACTACTTTTTGGAAGGAGAGGGGAGTTAGCCTCCAGGCCTATTCAGTTTTTGGTTCTACTATCACTGCTTATGAGGACCCCAGTTTGTGCAGTTCTGAGGGTGATTTGGGTGTAGATATTTTTCCAGTAGGAATTGGATTGAAACCGTTACATCATCTCATAGAGCCCACCATTCAGCTATCACCTGGACATGGCTTTCAATCACACTAGCACTGGTGAGATTTGAATGAACAACATAACATAAGAAAAAGGCCCTTTATGTCCCTTAAAAGTCCTGTTCCAGGGAACTAGTATTTACCCAAAATTTCTTTACAATTCCATAACTCCTATATATGCTTTTCTCTTTACATATTTTTCAAATGCCCCTTTATAAGGGACACAAACTTCATTTAAGACCCAAATTCACTTTCTTCCTATCTACATATGGTGTCATCTCAACTTTATCATCAGAATTTATTTACCTCACAGAGGCTATTTCATATAGGGGATATTACAAGAAAATTGTTCTATAGAAATTAATGTCACTTTTAAATGCTATTTGCACTATCATTCTATGGATGACTTTCATTTTGGGCCATTGATCATGTGGCAGGTTTAGAAAAGGTTTCTGGGAAACCCACTAATGGGCTGCATGACATTTAGGGACTTGTTTATGTTTCTAGGGCTTAATTTCCCCATCTGTAAAAAGGATAGAATCCTTACCCACCTTGGAAAAGTGCATGAAATGTGGAGATTAGAGATGTTAAACAAGTGCAACAGGATCACCACTCTGGACTCCACAGACTGAGAATCAACCTACTTCTTTCTCTGAGCCTTTCTGCACAGATTGATTACTATATGAATTATATACATTTGCTGCCATTGTGGAGGAGACTTTACCTCCAATATTAATAGCCATAATCCAGTTTTAAAGTTCTGAGGGCAAAACATCATATTTCCCTTTTACAAAATTCTGAAAATATATCTTCCTGCACTTCCTGGAAGATGTACAGGCACCATAGATAACCTATTTCCACACTCTTCGCATTGTAAGAATGTTAATGCCTTTCTCTGCAGAACTGATCCTTTTTAATAGGCAGAACAAGTTGGATATAAACCCTCTAATTGTCTTCAATACACCGGTTATCTTCCTGTGGCACCTATTGTAGAATACAAAGATAGTAAAAGAAGCATCAACAGAAGACATTATAGGACATTAAAAAACAAAGAACCATAAGTTGTCACTAAATTTATTTTTCATGTTCCTGTATGAAGCCAATTTGCATATTACAGAACAAGTAACAGAAACGTGCATGGCCCATCATCCTATGCGAACATCTTCATTAGATTTTTTGGTGCAGCTGCTCAAAAAAATAAAAAAAAATCTATAAAAAGAAGCTAACAAGGAAAGTGACTCATTTGTTAGTTCAGAAAAATTTCAAAACATGATCTGTAAACCTACCCTGATCTCTTCTGACAACTTCCTAGTCTGTGCAAGTTGTTAGTAAAAAGCATTAACACAGCTTGTCAATCCTGCCTCTCACAGCTGTGTATTAAAGGGATGCACCGTCCATGATCACTAACAAGGAGCTACAACTTTCAGAAGAAAATCCACTGACTGATAAGACTTGTAAATCTCAGTCTGTTATCTGTAGGATCAACAGTCTGGTCTGTCTGCAGTAAAGGAAGGAAAAAATATGTAAGCAAAACTAGCCAATGCCATGCTTCTTTATGGACTAAACCTGGAAGATGAATATGTAGAATGTCATGTAATAAATCCTCATGTTTGCATTGGCAGCTAGCATGTTTCTTCCTGCAGACATGTCTGACATTCAGAGGGAAGGAAAATGGGTGGGAATGGGATAACAGGGTACTAGATTACCTAGGAACCAACTATGATGGGCTGAATTACAATACAAACCTTTCATTGTATTTTGAGGGGATAGAAAGGCTCAGAGTTTCAAGGCAGCCATGTGCCAGGTAAAAAGTATGGGGGTGAAAAAGGCAACACAAAATTAATGGTGACAAAGTTTTTTCACTTCTCTTTATCGGGCCTTCTTAACACACAGCTAATACAAAAAAGGCAAGTAGAGCTTGTGAGATCTTTGCTGGATTTCCTGTGAATAATACAGAACCCTAATGGAAACAGAATGAGTTTCTTGCCCTCTTCAGAAAGGAATATGTTTTTCATCTATAATGTTTGACCATTGGGTATGGAGTACATATGGAAGAGTGAAGCACAGAGAAAAATTGCAGCTATAGGACAGTTACAGTGTTTGTCTATTACTCACATAAGCATGGGAGCGTGCATGTACACTCCGACTGCTATTCACCAACCACAAATTTAACAAAGTGTCACACCTGCAGTGACTTTATCCTCAGAGTACTGTACAGATGCATTTAATCTTCTACAACTCTTACAGCTCTGTAATATATTGTTCTGCTTTGTTCTCATATTTGTAAATGGGCTATTCCCATAATAAATCGGTGAGACTAGCAACAGCAAAAGTCAGAGATCTGAAACAAGCTCTTGAGCCACATTTGGACCAAGCCATGAAAATAAAAAATACTGTGTGTGACAAGCACTGAAGTACTGTTGACTATATAACAAAACAATATTTCAAGAGCCATCCTTGAGTAGTGAATAAAACAAACTGGGATCTGAGCAGTCCTTTTAATAAACATTTATAGAGAGAAAGATTTTGTAAACACTTACTCTTCAGGAAGTTTCATGAGTCTTACCTTCTATCTGATTAAAACAGAATCCCCTGCTTCTCATACGAAAAAGAACCTACTGAGGAGAAAAAATTGCTCTCTACAGGATCATTTTCAGTAGAGACTACATGCATGTGAAATCCTTTCCTACTATGTCTGAGACAAAAACATGATCCCCCTCTGCCTAATGCAAGGGGCTAGAAGAAACCGAATACTCAGTCTAATGGCAAAAAATGTGTTGGCAGGAAGGAAAAACCTAAAGAGCATAATCCGTCTTTCCTTCCAAGGTCATGGGAAACACTCTGTGCAAATTCTGCAGCTACAAGGTTTGGGAGAATTATGGCAGAGTGGAAATCTACTCTCTATGGTATTATTCTTCTGCAAAATCATGGGGAAATTCCTTGCTCCACACCTCCAAAGTAGCAAGTCAGGTGTGAATGGGGGGGTACCAGCTCCTAGGGGAACTTGCTGCCCAAGGGGTTGGAGATTCCTGGGAGCAGGCAGTGGGACGAACTCTCCACCCGAATGCCCTAGAACTGTACAAATGCCAGTTTGGGTCCATACAATTTCCTTGCAGATCTCAAGGCACCAGTGGGTTTACTAGCCCATGCCCCTACTCCAGCTGGCATGGTACCATTGCAGCTACACAGGTAGAAACTCAGACTGATTCTCAATTTCTCTATTCCTGCACTTTAAGCCATTTTAGTATTCTCTGTATTCTGACACAGTCAGGAGCCTTTCACACCATGATAAAGCTGTTCTAGTTTATGATCTGTGTCCATATGGCCCTTGCAAAGAAAGGGAATAACCGAAGTGCTCTGAGCTTTGGCTATGAATGCTCCATATTCCTGACCTCCCATACTCCAGACCACTTGACATTTCCCCACCTCTGGTGGGGAATGGTCCAGCACCCTGGGAGGTCTGCTGTACAGCCCTTTACCATCTAGACAAGAGCCCCGCAAAAGGGTATTCTCCTGGAGGCATTTCAATCCTCTTTAAGACCCTTTCACATTTCCAGAACTAGTATAAAGGGACATTAATGTAACAGAGAATGAGACCCTCAAGGTTTCCACATACGTCTAGTCCTTCCATGGGTTTTCTGTATGAAGGTGTAAGCTTGTGGCGACCACTCTCAGCACCTCCTGCTGGTCCTTCTGGGAATTAGCTTGATCCAGTCCTCTAGAGCCCCCTCTTCTGGGTTTGGTCCTGCTCACTACTGGCACCAGTGGCCCTCCCTGGGCCCTGGTGCCCTCTTACCTCAGGTGCTGCACCCCACAATACCTCCACCATCTTGGGATCTCCCCTCCCTGGGGAACACCCACCCTCTATCCCCACCTTGCCTCAGTCTAGGCAACTGCCAGTCACCACTTGCCTCCGCTCCCTGGGGCAGACTGCAGTGTAATTGCCACTCATCACCGGCAAGGGGGGTTGGCCTGCTGCCTCTGCTTGCCCCAGGGCTGCCCCTGAAACCCCAGTATCCCTTGTGGGACCATTTACCAGGCCCTGCAGCCTGGGGGTTTCCAGGCTGGAGCTTCCCCAGATCCTCTAGCCTAGCCCCAGCCCTGCTCCACTCCAGGTCTCCTTAGGCTTCCCCTGCAGCCAGGCCTATCTGAGGAGGCAGACAGAGGAGGAGACTGTGTCTCTCAGGTCTCTGCCTCTCAATCCTTTTATAAGGGCCTGCCAGTCTGTTTGGGGCATGGCCACCCAGCTGAGCCTGCTTCTAATCAGCCTGGGAGCTTGCTTGCTCCCAGCCACAAGCCTTTCCTGGGCTGTTTTAACCCCTTCTATCTGGGAGCAAGTAGCCACCCCACTACACACCCTCCCCCTCAAAACCACCTCCCCAGGGGATAGGGAGAGGTTTTCCTAGCCTGGACTGATCGCCCATGTGCCTCCAGAGCCATCCTCTTCCCCTCTGACTCCTCGAGCTGCTTCCGCAAACAGGTCTCCTCGTCTACAACGGCTGCATACTCAACAGCGAGGTCCTTGGCTCTTGCTTCGGCATCACAGCAGGCCTACTCGGCAGCCTCCAGCCTCGCACGCAGGCCAGGCTCCCCCTGACCCTCTGCCTTCAGGGTCTGGGTCTCTACTGTGACCTTCTCCACTACAGTCTGGGTCTCAGCTTCCCGCTGGGCCCACTCTGTCCCAGTCTGGTTCTCCTTCCTGGTGACTGGCTCCATGACAGTCTGGGACCCCACCTCCTTCAGAGTCTCCTCCATCCCAGTCACTACCTCTCCTGCTTGATCTAGTCTCAGCCCTCCTGGGCCCACAGGCACACCCTTCTGGTTTAGTCTGTCTGCGCCTCCAGGCCCTTCCTTCCACTGCCCCTCAACTCCCTTGAAGGGGCAGTGCCTTCTGATGTGTCCTGAGACATGGCAGTCCCAGTGGGTTTGCTGCCATAGCTACTCCTTGGTCCCTCTCAGGTCCCACCCTTCCACCAGGGTGGACCTGGACCCTCCGATTTGGGCCTGGGCATGCCAACTGCACGTGGCCCTACTGCCCACAGGCCCAACATGTTGGCAGCCACCCAGGTTTCCTCACCTAGTGGCCTGTCACCAGTACTTGCCCTGTTTCTCTCCTGCGCAAGGCACCCAGCCCCTGCTCCAGTAGGGACAATCCCTCCTGATATGTCCATGCCACCCACAGGTATAGTAAGCCCTATGCTCTGCCCCAAGCCTCCTGGCTTGGACACTCGGCTTCACACGAGCCTCTCCACCAGTCTTCAGAAACCCCTTCCTGAGGAGTTTTATCAGGGCCCGCTGTTCCCTCACCAGCTGCCCTAACTGTTCATGGAGGGCCATCTGCACCTCCCAATATCCCTCTTGGGTCTCCTGGCTCAAATATAAGTCCTCTGCCCCCTTCCACTTGGGTGTGGACACCGGGTTCCAACCAGGGATGATGCCTAGGGTCTCTGCGTAGAAAACCCCAGCATACACAGGATCCATTGTCCTCACCTCCATTTCCCCAGGCAATAGTCCCAGTCCTTGCCTTACCCCTTATATCAGGGGTAGATCGCTCGTGTCTGCATTCTCCACCACCTGTAAGCTTGCAGCAACCCACCCTCGGCACCTCCTGCTGGTCCTTCTGGGAGTTAGCTTGATCCAGCCCTCTAGAGCACCCTTTTCTGGGTTTGGTCCTGCTCGCTACTGGCACCAGTAGCCCTCCCTGGGCCCTGGTGCCCTCTTACCTCAGGTGCTGAGCCCCACAATACCTCCACCATCTTGGAGTCTCCCCTCCCCAGGGAACACCCACCCCCTATCCCCACCTTGCCTCAGTCTAGGCAACTGCCAGTCACCACTTGCCTTCACTCCCTGGGGCAGACTGCAGTGTAATTGCCACTCATCACTGGCAAGGGGGGTTGGCCTGCTGCCTCTGCTTGCCCCAGGGCTGCCCCTGAAACCCCAGTATCCCTTGTGGGACCATTTACCAGGCCCTGCGACCTGGGGGTTTCCAGGCTGGAGCCCGAGCCCGAGCCCCAGCCCCAGCCCCAGCCCCAGCCCCAGCCCCAGCCCCAGCCCCACTCTGGGTCTCCTTAGGCTTCCCCTGCAGCCAAACCTGTCTGCCTCCTCAGATAGAGGAGAAGACTGTGTCTCTCAGGCCTCTGCCTCTCAATCCTTTTATAAGGGCCTGCCGGTCTGTTTGGGGCATGGCCACCCAGCCGAGCCTGCTTCTAATCAGCCTAGGAGCTTGCTTGCTCCCAGCCACAAGCCTTTCCTGGGCTGTTTTAACCCCTTCTATCTGGAAGCGGGTAGCCACCCTGCTACGGAAGTCATGAGGTGGCTGTACAGTTTGTTGTATGAACAGTATTGATTCTATTATAAAGTTACCAAACCTTTTATTGATCTCTCTTTCAAATTTCTAAAATGCTATTATAGGTGCCCATCCCTGTGCTCTGGGCACCTGCCCCATAAATTAAATCTCAAAATGAGCAAAGGATTGCCCATAAATATAAGCACTTCAGCCTACTCCCTACTCAACAGTCCTGGAGAAAGTTTTCACACAGAGATTTTCTGGTGAATTGAAAATTGTGATTCAGAAATAGCATTTACATTACATTTCCTGGGTTGGGCTCCCTGGCTAGAACACATCTCCCATAATGTACTCTGTCTTCTCTCTTGTTGGCTGTATGTCATCAGAGATATAATCTGGATGAGGTACTTGATCCAAAGAAGAAAACAAGGGCATGAGGGATTTAAACTTCAAACCCCATGAGGGCATTTCCAAATCAAAATTAGTTTTTCAGCCAACTTTTTTAGTTTCAGGTATTCAATATTTAGATGAAAAGTTGCAGAAAGCAGACTTTTTTATGAAAAGGTAGTTGTTAAAAACCCAATTTTCCATCTAAAATAGATGAGATGAAAATTTTCACCCAGCCTTAATGTGTATAAATAATGGGGTAAAGAGTTCCCTAACGGAGGCAAGTAGTGAACACAAAATGCAAAAGAACACTTATCAGAAAAGGCAGGATATGATGAAAGCCAACTTTTTCCTGTGGCTGCAGATAGCTGAAAATTAAAAGTCTTAATTAAACAGAATTTTGATTTTTTTATTTGTTTGGGGATTTTTTTTAGCCTTGCTTCAAAATATTTGGCATATGTTACTGAAATATCACAGGCTTTGAATAGCTTTTCCCCCAACACACATACACACAATATTGGGAAATACAGCTGGACAGAAAATTTTCAATGGAACCAAAAATACAGTTATGTCAAAATGGAAATGTTTCATGGAAAAATGTCAATTTTGATGAAATTTTCATCAGGAAAGTGTCATAATTCTCCATTTTAACTCTTTCAAAAAGGTACAAATTTTATTTCATATAGCTTTGATTTACTACATTTAAAATTGTATTCTATTTAATATTTTATGCAGACATCAAAATGAAATATTTTTACCTTATTGAACAGTTTTTGTTTCAATGTTACCAAAACAATTTAATGTTTCTGAATCAATTTTTTTTCAGAATTCTCATCTTGGGAGCAATTTCAGTTTTTCATTCCAATTCAAAATGAAAACAAAATTTCAAAATGGTGGAAATTTGGTTTTCCAACCAATTCTATTGGGAACATAGGAATTGCAAGACTGATTCAGCCCCTGCGTCTATTTAGTCCAGGAGCCTTTCTTCAACAGATGCTTCAAAGGAAGATGCAAGAACCCACAGTAGGCAGATGTGGGGTGAATTGGGTCTCAAGATTCCATCCAGTACATCAACTCTTATATCTATTTCATCTTGGACTTCAGAAGACAATGTGAATTTCACTCTGGAGTAATTCCCTTCAAAGAGCATGTCTCTACAACTTTTTATTCTTTGGCTTTCTAAATATTTATCTTTCTTCTTTGTGCTAAGATAAAGCAGGTGTTGTTGACTAGATATCCTGATCACCTTTACCAAACAAATGAGCATGAAATCAAATACACCTATCGTACAGGCCTCAGAAGGATTGTTAAACTGGCTCCCCCCCCCACCCCGCAAACTAGGCAGCTCAGAAAAAAAACTGACCTAACCTCACCTGCTTTGGAGCAAAAAGAATAAATGTCATTATGTTGCTATTTACTAACAACTAATGATATGGACAACGTCTTGGAATTAAATTTGGGAATAAAACCCTTTCAGACAAGGCTACAGATCTGAATGATATTAATGTAACAGGAAAAAACCCTACAAAACAATTTTTTAAAAAAATTGTTCAATGTTTCAGAAGTGAATGGGTTTTCTTGATAAATCCACTTAGCTATTGAATGTAATAGTTAACATTGAAGTGACACATTATGGACCAGCTTTTTTAAAAAAGTGTTTGACACTCAGACACCAAACTATGTGGCCAGATTTTCAGAAATGCTGAGCACTTTGAAAAATCTACCCACTATTTAGATGTCTCGATATAAGCGGAGTTCTAGTTGTGGGAACTTGAAAGTGTAGCTTCATGCTGGGATTTTCAAAGAAGCCTAAAGGTGTTAGTTGCCCAATGGGATTTAGGCATCTAACTCTTGTACGCGCTTTTGAAAACTTCAACTCTAAGGTTTAACCATACCTATCAAGAAATTATCCCTCTATTGTTTCCTTTCATTCTTGCAGGAGGTAGAAGACGCATTGAACCAGTATAAATATTTTCACTATTCATCAGATATTAACAGACAAAGAATTGATAACAGGAGGATGCGCTGATTATGGATCTATATATACTTTCTGATTTATAATCTGCAGTGAACTCTTTCCTTACTGTGACATACTGGGGCACAATCCAGAGTAATGTATAGCTGTCTCACCCACACCTTGTAACCTGGAGTACCCTTTGCAATGCCTTGCTAATGTGCCCTCCAACCTGGACTGCTCACAAACAGACTCCCGCATGTAACTCACTCCCAGACACGTCTGAGCTACACCTTGGCTCTTACCAGCCTTAAAAATTACCATAGGGTGACCCCAACACACTCTCAATCCAAAATTACCCTCCCAGAAAAATGTAATGTACCACCCAGCTCTTTCCTAGAAAGGGCAACTATATTAAGTGAATTATTTCTTTAAGGGATAATAGGCACACAATTTGTTACCCCAAATGGAGTTACCCAGATAATCCAGTGTGTTCAAGTTGAAGTAAGTAAAACAAACAAAATTCATTAACTACAAAGAGATAAATTGACTGAGTCATACAAGTCAAAAATGGTTACCAAAAACCCAAAGATAACACTTACTGTCACCTAATTTAACAAATATATTAGAATGAAACAAAGTTTTCTCACCACATGCTGTGAGCAATCTTACTGACCAAACTCTTTAGGTCAGGACACATAGAACCCTGTCCCAGATCAATGACTGCTTCCTTTTTCTCTCTTTAGATGCAGTGAATGTGATGGGCCAGGAATGTGAGAAGGGTACTTTGAGGTATTTCTCCCTCCTTTTTTATAGTTTCAGTCTCCCTCCTGAAAAACATTTCCAGCTGAGACCCAGGAAACAAAGAGTCTTTGTGGAAGGATATTCCCTGCTGTTTTTTTCTACCTGTTCAAATTTCCTCCTTGCTTGATGACTGTTTACTGCTTAATTGCAAATTTAGGCAAGCACACATTCATTCCTTTGTTTAGAACAAACCTGACTTCTGTCTGGACAGGGCTGTAGGATTTGGAACATGTATTTACACCATACAAGGGAATCTTATAACTTAACATACAAAGTTACCACACATATTTTACCAGGACAATACTGACCAGCAAATTACAGTTTTTCAAATGCCACCTTACAGGGCATGTTCTGTACAAAGATGATTACACTACTGCATGGGGTGTGAATACAGAGGTGTATTCCATCACACTTACTGGCACACAGTCAATTGTTGGAGGGGCACCCAACAATTTTCAGAGGTTTTTTCCTCCCCATTAATTTTTTTTTTCTTTTCAGAAAAAAAATCACTGCAAAATCAAAAGGTAGAAAACTTCAGCTAGCTCCAATTTAAGGTAGAATCTCTGAGAAACTAATTCACACCAGCACTGACTCTGGTCCTAAGCCTTTATAACTCAATAACACAAGCTCCACACAGAGAATATTCCCTTAAAGGCTCAAGTGGCAATTTCATAAGGGTTAAAAGCACCTAGTATAAATCCATTAAGGTAATATTCTTTAACTGAACAGGAGATATATATGAGACCCTTAAAAATTCTTTTTACTACAATGTGCCGGTGTAGAAGTTCCTGTACAGGAAGATATTTAGAAGTGGCCACAACATAACTCTCAAAGGCTTTACAAGTAGACAAGGAAAAACCCTGAAGTAATATACAAAAAAGGATTAAAATATGGGATTAAAATGTCTATAAACCAGACTGTGGGAATCTGACTCTGGATTCAGTTCTGAGCTTGCCTGAGTGTGTTTGGGTCAGATTGGCTCTGCCAGAAGACCTGAGGGAGTTGATGATGAAGTTAGAAATCTCCCCTTATGTAGTTTCCCCACTTTTATCTGGGGTGCTGCCTCGTCCCTATGCAGAAAGGCCACAGTGCCTAACCCCAAATCTGGTTTCTGAAGGAGGCCAGGGTCATGTATACCTCTGCACTGCCTTTGGCCAACAGAGGCCCATCCCCTGAGTTCACAGCAGCATGACCTGATGCTGTCAGGGTGTCCCCCAGATCATAGTGGCCTTCAGGACCTCAGCTGTGCAATGGGTCCATGGAATAGATTTTAGGTATTAAAAAGGTATTACTCTACCTCACTGGAGCTTTGCCTTTTTTAAGGATGGGTCATTGACTGGAAGAGAGTTGCTGATCAGTTGGTAAAAGCAATGACTGGAGGAGAAAAGAAAGAAAGAAAGAAAGAAAGAAAGAAAGAAAGAAAGAAAGAAAGAAAGAAAGAAAGAAAGAAATTCATTTCAAGTTAGTAAATAGAGGACTGAGAATATCTGATTTTCAAAATTTGCAATGCACTCTATAATTTTAGGAGTGTATTCCCAACTCTATGCAAATGGCAAGACCCATTCACCAAGATAAGAATATTCCTATTGGTTGTAATCTGTAATAGAAACCAAAAAAAGGCTAAGGTCAAAATCTTTGTGATTTTAGTTGTACTAAACAACTTACTTTTTCCTTCAGTTTCAAATATCTGGTTTTCACTATACTTACCAAAATATTTAAAATGACTCGAGAGCAAACCCCTTCACATGGGGAGGGGCGGGGGGCACGGATGGGGAGAAAATTACAAGAAGTTGACCATTACAGAAATTATATGTAAGGCATTTTTGTTTGATAGCTGCAATTTCACTCATATTATCATCATTTTTGGTTGACAAGTTTCCCAGATTTTAATCTTGGATTGAAAATGTTACCTTATCAGAAAAGCCTTATATTGTCACTACATGTACAGTGGTGGAATGCAAAATCATATACGAGTGCACTCGTCGTATTGAAAAATGAACCTTTGCTAGAAAAGGCATTTAAATTTTCAGTCTGCTTGGCCATAAATCATCTTCAGTGTGTTCAGAGATCTTATACAACCCATCAAAACCTTCCTTGCCTCTTTTATTATAGTGGCACCATTTGCATTGCTGTGGTTAAGGTTGTGTTAGAACTTCCAGCATAAACCCCTATTTTAGGGGGTTCAGAACTCAGCTATTAAAATCAAATCTGGGGCTGTTTACTGTTTGACATTGCTTTCAATATTTTCCTTTTTGTATGGAGCAAATCTAGGTGTTCAGGAAAGGCATTAGGTTCAGCCTGCCTGACAAAGTCAGAAGTATTCTGTTTATTCACAGAGCAGATATATAAAAGTAGAAGCAGCACTGACTTCATCAACAGCATGCCTCAGACCAGTTTTGGATGAAGAATCTCTAAGGCTGAGAGGGTCTGTGTTCTCTCTTCTGCCAAAGGGCCACCCTGGTGCAAACTGGGAGGTGGGCTGCAGATATTGTTTTAAGTGTGGTCCACAGAAATGACCAGTTCAGAGTACAGGCTGCGGGTAAGGGGTTTGGGCTGCAGGATGGGGGCTGTGGGCTTCTCCAGGGGTTGGGATCCGGGGTCCCGGCAGTGCTTACTGTGGCTCCAAGGAAACAGCCACCAAGTCCCTGAGTCCTCTAGGCACATGAGGGGCTCGGCACAGTCCTTGCTGTCTTCGTGCTCACAGTTCCTGGCCAATGGGAGCTGCAGAGCCAGTACTCTGCATCAGCAGCACATGGAATCCCCCAGTCCTTGTCCTCCCCAGTGTCTAGGGGCCGCAGGGACCTGGCAGTCACTTCCAGGGGAGATGTGGAGCCAGGATAGGTAGGGAGCCTGCCTTACTCTGGGTCCCCAGTGCACTGCTGACTGGACTTTTAAAGGCCCAGTCGGCAGTGCTGACCAGAGCTTCCAGGGGTCTCTTTTCAACTGGGCTTTCTGGTCAAAAACTGGATGCCTGGCAGCCTTACCGGTTGGCTGTTGAGGGCTGCTCTCCCCTCTGCATTTGAGTTGAGGACAATTTTGAAATCCATGCAACCTCTGGAAGTGGCATTCTGGTTTTCTAATGCATGACATCTCAGATAGATAGAGAGCAGGTATAGCAGCAATATAGCCACTATTCTCTAAGCCCAGCCACCGCAGTAGATTAAGTGAGACATGCTCACCCTGCCCCCGCCCCAACTCTTTACTAAGATGATGATATTATCTTCTCCTCTTGGATGTACTTAAATCTTCATGATAACCCATGACTCCTTAATTATCATCGATTCAGTCTCAGAGCCATGCTTTTCAGTAAGCATGCCATATATTTCACAAAGGGATGGAGTTAATGGGTTCCATCTGGGTTAGACGAGATTCATTCATTCCATGCATATGTAGTAGCTCATCTCCCAAGGTAAAGAACAGCGCATCATGTGAGGATCACCCATCCAGTTACCAGAAGACCAGATCAAGCTTTATACCAGAATATATATATTTTGAATCAGGGATTAATAGAGGATTCTTGGCTCGAAGTTGCACCAAATAATGAAAAGTATGAAATAAAAAAGAGCCTATCATGATTACTGTGTGAATGCCCACTCGTCCAAGTTAACGTTTTACTTTGTTTTGTGTAACACTTGTCTAACCTATCTTTCATGGCGCAGTTCATTGCATTTTTAAAAGATGGTTTCTCTGGGAGCTAATTGAGCTTTATCTATGTGAGCGAGCTGATATCTGTCACTGACAGCCTGCAGAAGGCCATTTCTTCAATTGCTTGAAAGGACTAAAGAGTCAGACATGACAAACTACAGTCTAGAATACCTGGCAGCAAGCCTATTAGTGCTGCAATGCCAAGATGCACAAATAAATTACTTATGTAACACACACACACACACTTTATTTCTGTCATGAAACACGCAGTGCTAAAACAAAAGTAAAAGCTTTATTTTCCCCCTCATCATAGCCTGTCAGAGATTTTCAATAGCTAAATGTATTCTTTATTTTATCTGAAACATAGTTGCTAGCATTCTTTTTCATTTTTGTAAAGCTAGCTTCCTTTTTATTCCTTATATAATTTCCTCAGGACAAAACCTTAAAATTCAGCCTCTTCTGAGCCACACTTTAGCTCAGCAACTGTTATGCTCTGTATGTGAAGATTGCAAAAGGGAAAAAAAATATCATAATGACTTTGTTCCATTTCCTTTTACAAGGCATATCTGTTTGCTTTTATTTCTCCCCCTGGACACATCAGTCCTAAATAGCATGGATAAGAGTGGATTATTATACAAAAGTCCTGCAAATGGCTCAGAGAGTGGTAGACAAAGCCTTTTACTCCACAGGTGCAAACTCAAATCCAGACTAGGTTGTTACTACTGGAAAGCCTACATCAAATCAGTTGGCATTTTCTGTTCAGTTCCTATTGGACAAATGATTATATGATAAAAGCCACACCTGGCACCTTTGTCAGTCTCCACTAAGAGACTAAAGATTGAAAGGGCATAAATAGAATCTCTACACATGGTCCCTCTGAGGGAAGGTTAAGGAGCATTTGCTAGATAGTATGAGGAACTATACCAACCATCGGCTAAATTCAGCCCTCATACTTGCGCACAGGTCTCTCAGTGAAGTCAACGTCATTTACTCAGATATATCTGAGGATAGAATTTGATCTTCTATGGATAAATAAATCTTACTCATATTAGGTGCTTGTTAGGGTGACCAGATGTCCTGATTTTATGGGGACAGTCCCAATATTCTGGACTTTGCCTTTTATACACGCCTATTACCCCCAGAGATGAAAGTAAGATGATACGGGCCAGTACGCTGTACCAATAGAAAGCTTGTCCGGCCCCTACCGCCTTACTTTAAAGCGCTGCCGGGGCAGTGCTTTAAAGAAACGCTTTAATGTTGCTGCTCTTTTTGTGCCCCCCATCTGGCCGGGCTGCCAACGGGGAGAGCAAAAGGGGCAGGGACGCTAAAGCACTGTCCCGGGAGAGCATTAAGCTGGGTCCTTTAAAGCAGCAAAACCTCCCTGCCCATTCTGTGCCCTCCCCCACAGGTGGTTAAGAACAGAGAAGTCAGAACAATCTAAAGGATTGGATACTGGACCAGGAGACCTGGGTTCTGTTCCCAGTTCTACCACCACCTTTTTGGGTGACCTTGGGCAAGTCACTTCACCTCTCTGTGCCGCCATTTCTGCTCCCACTATGTGATTTTCCTGTCTGTTTAGACTCTGAGCACTTACAAGTAGAGACCATCTTTCAGTAAGTACATATGGTGCCTAGCAAAATGGGGTCTCAATCATGGTTGGGACATCTACATGATAATGTAATACAAATAAATAGTGGAAACCGGCCTTGAGTCATATGACTTCAACATCCCTGAGTTTCACACAAAACCCAGTGTAAAACTCAGTTGATGCCATCACATTTTGCCACTTTACTTTCAAGAAGCCTGGTTTCCACCCAAAACCAGAAATGACTCCAATTTGCCTTTACACTCAATTGTTTGGCCAGACTGACCAAACAATTCATGGAATCTGGCAATGTTGTTGAGATCCTGTCTTAAGTCTCAGTTTGTGATAATAGCATAAGTACATTTTTCCTGGCTCTAGACTATTATGGACATTTCTCAAAGCTCTAGTGTGCGTCTGCTACAAATGTGCCGAGATTTTCAGCATTACCATCAACAACCATTCAGAAATCTCTGCCATTCTAGAACCAAAATAGTCTTCTCTGAATTTTCCTGTTTTTTTAATGTCAAGGTTAACTAATAATTTTACTTTAATATTGGGTTTGGATGAGGTCAGAATGAAGTGGGGAAATTAGTTCTAAATACTGATGTAAAAGGAAGTAGCAGCTGGTATGCAAAAATTATAACACCCAACAAGTCAAATTCACTCAAGTAAATCCTTTGAAATCAATGGAGAGGAGAATCCAGGCCTGTGTGTGTTTGGTTTTTCAGCTTTCTTAATAAACCGAAGCAAACTGAAACATGTCAAAAGTGACAGCAGATGGTTTGGGTCTTATAGGTCCAGTTGACATTTTCAAACTTGCCCTTCACTAATAAAAATACGAGAGCACATAAGACATTATTACCTCACAAGTAATTCATTCATTGCAGCACCTGCATGGAAATCAGTGTTGCAAAAGTAAGTGAAGCAGTTGCTTCACTGACAGCTCAAATCACACAGCAGAGAGAGGTGATGCTATTTTCCAGCAGTTCCATCACACTCACATGGAGAACAGGAAGCCCTGAATTTGTGTTCATGAAACAGGAACCTCATCTGTCTCTGTGATTAGCAAGTTCAACTATCATACCATCAGTTGCTACATGAGCCTTCCAGGATTGGGGGTGGGAGCGTGAAGAAATAAGAATTTGATCCTCCAACATTATTGGTCATTTGAAAGATCAGAGCACATGCCCTTTATTAGGTCTGCTATATCCTGAGCAAAGCTTTGAAGATTACTTTGTAGCACCTTTACAAGGAAATGGGTCAGTCCCCTCACTAAGTATGCAGACTCACACAGCATTGAGATTCTACAAAGGCAAACAGCTACAGCTTTAAACTGATGCAATTCTTCCTCCTCCCCTCCACACACACACACAGTAAAGTTTCCTCTTATATAAATGCAAATCAATACCTATTACCCAGTTCTGAGGAAAATCACAGCCCACTGTCTAGTGTTCTTCTGAAGTTTTTCTCCGACAACTGCTGCAGTGTTACTGCACTATAATAGATCATCAAATAATTGTTCTTCTAGGTCCTGCTGCATGGTCATCTGCATCTCTGACTCTTTCTATGTAAATCTCCCATTTTCAAGACTCTGGTTGAGCTCTCAATTGCATCTAAAGATCTACTTTGTAATTTAAGTTACTCTCAGCCCTGAAGCTCAGATCTGGATTCAAACTCCCAAAGTTTGTGGGAGGTTCAGAGCTGGGGTTCTGGTTTGGGCACATCCCTCCTTCGTAGGTTGACCAGACAACAAATGTGAAAAATCGGGATGGGCGTGGAGGATAATAGGAGCCTATATAAGAAAAAGACCCAAAAATCGGGACTGTCCCTATAAAATCGGGACATCTGATCATCTTACACCTTCAGTAGAAACAAGGATGGGACATGATGTTTTTAGGTATAAGTAACTCTCATACCTCGAACCCTTGGCCATTTTCAGATTCCAACCCAAATCCTCCAAATCTTTTAGGAGGATTTAAGATGTTTAAATAGCTGAACTTAGAGTTCCAGCTCAGGTTTGCAAATGCTAGAAATTTAGGTAAGATGGCTCTCTCCCCATCTAGGTATTTATATTGCATTCATAAGAGTGGTATCTAAATACATATCTGAGCATTGAAATGTTATCTAATGGTAATATCGGGGTACTGGAAATAAGGATTATATTCCAAGCCCTGCTACTGACTCTCTCTCAGTCCTCAGTGACCTCATACAAGTAAATTAATTTCCCTGGGCCTCAGCTGCCACATATGTAAAAGGTTGATAGTGTTTACCAGACTCTATGGGCATGGCAGATTTACTTTCTTAATATTTAAAGTTAATTGTGATCTATAACTGCTAAGTGTTAACTCCATATTTCACAATAAAAGTAATTATTTAGCTCCGTACAGTATGCATCATCTCCAAATATTTTGTCATAGTTCTGAGCCAAGTCAGTAGAAGATAGTTAAGCCACCTCTTGAGGTTAAGCTAACTCACCAGGGTAGTCTACCAAACATATCTAGATTTCACAGTGCATCAGAATGCACACTACTCAGTTTTTGCTGACCCTGTACATAGGGCAAATTCAGCCTTGCTATATATTTTTGCTGTCCTCAGGCATGTAAGCAGAGGAAGTAGAATGATAAGAGATGAAAAAAAGGGTCCTGCTTCACTATGTGATCTCTGTGTGGGGCATTAGAGCTCAAGAAGGACAGGAAACAATGAACTCAGCAGCATAAGGAAAAAGGAACTCCTATACTGTATCAGACAAGTGGTTTAGCTGCTCTCATATGCCGCCTTAGACAATGCATCAGAGAAAGGTGCAAGAAACCCCACTGAGAAGAATTCTGGATTAACCTGACCATAAGGGAAGATGCATCCCAAATCCTGTCAGCAAATGGTTGAGTTGTATCTTGAATCATGCAAATTTATTATTTTTTACCCTACCTAATGTAAATGGTCTGATTATTCATAAGAATGTCTAATTGTCATGGGAATACTACCAATCTCTCAACCCTAGTAACATCTGGTAGCAGTGGATTCCATAGGTTAGTGTGTGAAAAAAGTATTTCCTTTTCTCAGTTTTTAAATTGTTGCCTTCAGTTTTAATGACTGTTCTCTTTTCTAGTATTCTGGGCGTGGATAAATCAGATAAAATGATGAATGGGAGAGAGGAGGTAAATTGGGGTTCTGTATCTGTTTTAGGTAAATATATGATCTCCTTTACCATGGTGCCTACACAATCTTTAATGTATTTATCCTCACAACATCCCTGTAAGATGGGGCATGTTAGCCCGATTTTAAAGATGGGGAAACTGAGGCACAGAGGCTAAGCAACTCAAATTCACAGATTATTTCAGGATAGCTGAAACAGCATTTTTCAGGGAATTTGTTATTTGACTGAAATTTTTTTACTCATTTCTAGCCAAAAAACATGACACAGAGACAGAAGATTCAAACAAATACCACAATCTGCATTGCTCTGCTTTTAAAATAATGATGCTCATGTTTAAGCTAATGACTTTCCAAAATGTCTGCTACTATGGAAATAGTCTCAGAATCCACCCTGACCAATAAAAATGCCTCTTTAATATAAGCCATGCTATATACTATATGTACTGGCATGTTTAGAATGTCAGACTAAAGAAAATTTCAGTATCGATGGCTCTAAGGAGGATTTAAAAGGATTGGATACAACTGAATAGAGAGCCTGAGGAGATTTTTGCTTCTAAAGCAAGCTAGACAAGACTAGTATAAATTCATCAACCCTACAGACATTCACAAGGACTGACTCTACTTTAAAAGAATCACTATATGCCATACAATGACTCTGCCATGATACTAAGACTTTGGCTACATCTGTGGTTCTGATTACCAACTTGCACAGACATATCCGTATTAGCACACTACAAATACAGTAGTCGTGCATCTGGGATGGCACAGGCAGCGACAGCATGAGCTAGCTGCCCTGAGTATGTTCAGGTGAGCTCGGACTCAGAACACTTAGTCCATGCTGCTGCTCCAGCTGCATTGCCATTTTTAGGGTGCAGCTTGAGAAAAAAACTAGCGCGAGTACATCAATGCTAGCTGGGAATCACACCGCTAGCTCCAAGTGTAGGCGTACAATAACTTCGTCTTGTGAATCACAGGGTGAGAGACACCTCAAGAATCTATAAACTCTGCTTGTAGAGATTGTTTTTCCACATAGTCAGATAGCATTCTTTGGCCATTATTAGTTATGGGCATAGGCTTGAATCCCTATTTTTTCATATTTAGTGCAAATATACATTGATATATACAGTCCATTGATTAACTTCAGTATAAACCATTCTCTTGGTGAAGAATACAATTCATTTAAAAATTAAAAGAAAGTCATGAGAGACAGAGAGAAGAGAGAGATTACTAGTGGGAGCTAACAGGAAAATGGTTGAACCTTTATAATGTCCGTAAACCTAACTTTGTATTCTAGTTATGTACTTTACAGTTTTCCAATTTAGTTTTTAATTGAATTTTTAACATATGCTTAGAAGATAACTCTATGCCGTCTTCCAAAACCATACCACTTCAATTCCATTCAATTGATTCGTATATGTATTTATTATTCTTGTGCAGAATGTGTATCGCTGGCCATTTGGTCCACATTCAATTTAATTTACCATACATCAAGCCATTTATACTGCAAAGTTGGTCTATATTTAAGGAGATGCAATCAGCAATGTTCATTGCTAAGGGGCCAGCAATTGCAGACTTGCCAGTGTGACATCTGAAATACTCCACTTGCCTCATATTCTAAGCATGGGGGAACAGGGCTATCTAAAATACTGTTGTGAAGTAACTCCTGGCAAATACTGGTTTGTAATGGCAACTGCAGTATCCATTTGTGTTTGTTATTTTCCCAGGTTTTTGCCATCAGTCACTCATCAGATATTTGTAGTGCAGGAGGTGTCATCTAAGTCATTTATCAAACAAAATACAAGTGTTGGTCCACGTGGAGTGTCCACACATCTATCTTGCACCAAGTACATTTGGCCAAAGAAGCTGGCCAGTTACACTGGCAAGTCTTTCTTAGGCCTGGTCTACACTGGGAGGGGAAGAGAATTGATCTAGGTTATGCAAATTCAGTTACGTTATTCACGTAGCTGACGACGACGTACTTAGATCTACTCACCATGGTGTCTTCACTGCAGTGAGTTGACTGCTGCCGCTCCCCTGTCAACTCCGCCCACACCTCTTGCAGCGATGGAGTACATGAGTCGATGGGAGAGTGCTTGGGGTGTCAATTTATTGCGTCTAGAATAAATGCGATAAATCACCTCCTGCTGAATCGATTGCTCCTGCCGATCTGGTGGGTAGTGTTACCCTAAGTTGCACAAATGTATGGAATATCCAGAGACTGTTTTCTGGAGTCTTATTTAAACTTCAAAAAAAAAAATGCGCTGTATAATGAAGGTCATTCATCTAGAAAGCGCTGTTATGGTCTCCTTTAAAACTCTAGGGTAGACTTCCATCTGGTTCTAGGGTAAACTTCCCTCTGGTTCTAAAACTTATTGGTTTTGACTTGTTTTAAGTTTCTAAACACATCTGTTTCTCTGATGCTGAACTCATCCATGATGACAGATAAGACAAAATAATACACACTTGGCTGTGGTTTCTCTCTAGAAAATGCATAACACTGGTAAGCTTCCATGATGGACAAGATTCCAAAGTCGAGCGCAAGCACTGAATGAACAAAGTCCATGAACCATCAGAAATACTTGTGGTGGAATTTTCAAAGTCATGTTAGTTATTTGGATGCGCAAGTCCCATTATGCATTCCAGAGACAGATTTTTAAAGGCATGGAGGTGCCTAAAGAAAAATTTGTGGGTATCGAAGCACTTTTGAATGTCCCAGTAGGCATCTATCTGTATCTCTTAATTGCATTTGAAAACTCCATTCAAAATACTTTTTCAAGCATGACTATATGAAAAAACAACGCCTTCTGGTTTGACATTCATTGGGATTGCAGGATAAATGATCAATAAGATCTTTGTGGAAAAAGGTGCATAAAAACTACCCAATCACCAAGCCCATAAGTTTACCATAGAATCAGTTTATTATCTGAAAAGCCACAACATCCACCATTGCATTATATCTGTTACTTTGTTAATAAAAGCATGTTTTTAGTATTGTTGGAGCTACTATAGATATATCAGAGAGTGAGCTGATTCCATTGGGCATCCTGTATCATCAGAATTTCAGACTATCTTTATAATATGTTGATGATATAGAGAAGCAGATAAAAACTTGATTTTAATGGGTCCGAAAATGGAGTTTGGTTTTTTGAATAAAATCACCTTTGGACTTGTAAACTGAGCCAATGTTAAATGAAAAAATAAATATGAAATTTGCAACTGGAGAGTCATTTTGACTTTTTGCTATAATCATACGTCTGATGTTTTGCTTCTTTCAGTCACCGTCAGTGATGTAATAAGAATATAAGAATTGCAATACCAAATCAGACCAGTTGTCCATTTAGTCTAGTCCCTTGTCTCTGACAGTAGTATTTATTACTAAAATGTCTTGGGAGGTATAAGAGCGTCTCTAAAATGGAAATACATTTTCAACAAGGATTCTAGTAATTTGATACATCTATGCCGTTGTTTTAAATAGTTCAAAACCTCCAGTTGTTGTCTTTAAACTTACTTCTCCTTCCCTACTCTGACACTTCATAGTATGATGCAAAAAGCATCAAACTTTTTAATCAATTAGATGGCATCATATTGTTGCAACATGTCATAAAAGTCAAGTTTCTCAGTATCTTGTCATGATGAAACGTGTCAGCAAAACTACAAAATTTAGCAATATTATCAAAGCTGGGGCACCCCATTTCAAGATATTTAATCTATATGCCAATAATAGGAATTTATTTTCTGAAGTTTCAAATGGTCAATACACCATTTACTTTCTGTAGCAAAATCCAGCTTCTTTTTTCAGGCTGGCTTTAAATGTAAAGGAATTTGTTTTTTTCAGCAAAGTGTGTTTTAGTATATATGCAAACTTGCATGACTGCTAACGGGACTTTCAAAATGAAAACATGATATTCACAAGCAAGACCAACCAACAGAATCCAAAAAGAGACAAGCAGAAGAAGGTCCACTAAACATCCTTGGGATCTGACAATCATAGTTCGGAGAAAAGTGAAACAAAAACCGATATAATTGAAATATCCATAAGGACATAAGTATTATTTTAGCATGCCAATTCCTAAAGAAACTTCTCCATTCTTAGTATCCAGGGGAGAGATATTTAGAAGTATTTAGGTATCTTTAAGATGCAGGTAGATGCCTAGTGGTATTTTCAAAAGTACCCACATGTCTAATCACAAAATGGTGTTAATGGTCCTTTTAATTTATGTGCCTAAGTGCTTTTGAAAACTCCTACTAGATCCTTAACTGCACGTTTAAGGCACCTAAATACCCTTAAAAAATCTGCCTCTTGGTGCTTACAAACTATGATGGTGGGAACAGTATACAAAGCTGGAGAGAATAATAGTCTAAACTTTCATTGGCATCAGGAAGAGTTTTTCTGAATAAGAACTTAGTAAGGACTAAAGGGTTTGGACCATAATTATTTTCTTTCTAAGCAAGCTACATAAAAAAAGACGACTGTTGTGGTCCAATTGATGTCCTCCATTAGCCTCTGCTTTGCAGTAATTGCTAAAGCAGCCTGCTAAAGATTGAGTCTATTAGATGCTCAATGTCTCCAGCTCCCACTGGAACTAAGGTGGATGCAGGTGCCATAAGGAAGAGCTGGAGAACACAAGTGAGTGGGCAGGGGAGCAGAATGGAGCAAGTCTATGGGATATTCTAATAACTAAGAAAGCAATTATGAATTGGCTTTGGCAGTAGCCCCAGAAACCAGTGAAGGTGACTGAAGAGAGTCTGAGATATGGTTCTACTTTCTAAGAGAGGAAATAATTTCATCACATCCTTGTGGGATCCAGAAACGTTAGAGATTGTAGAATTAGGAAAACCACAGAAGAGTGAAAATAGGAAGCAATAAAAGCACAATGAGGATTTCAGGAGAGGTAGGGACAGGGTCAGAGATGCAAGTAAGCCGGTGCGCCTTACCGGGCTGGACCAGCTTCCCCAGGTGGCAATTTAAAGGGTCTGGGGCTCCAGCCACTGCTGGGGGGCCCAGACCCTTTAAATTGCCACAAGAGCCCCACTGCCACTACCCCAGGGCTCCAGGGATGATTTAAAAGGGCTCAGGGAAATAGCGGTGGCTGGAGCCCCAGGCCGTTTAAATCGCTGCCCAGTCCCTGCTCCTGGAGTCCTGAGGGTCTTGGCAACAGCTGGGACCCCTGGGGCTCTGTCAGCAATTTAAATGGCCCAGGGCTCCACTGTGGTAGCAGCAGCTGGATCCCTGGGTCCTTTAAATCACCCCCAAGCCCTAGGATTCCCAGCCACCTCTGCAGCTGGGAGCTCAGGGGATGATTTAAAGGGCCCAGGGCTCCCAGCTGCTGCTACCACAGCCCTAGCTCCAGGCCCTTTAAATCCTGATTGAAAGGGCCCAGGGATTTAAAGACCCTGCCTCTTCTGGTAGAGGTCATGCCTCTTCCAACTGAGGCCCCACTCCCTTCTTAAGACTCCAAAGTACCAGTAAGTCCTTTAAATTAATTTCACCCCTGATCAAGGTCTGGATTAATTCACGCATTGCTCTGAAGCTGTTGGATAGATATATCAGGTAGGGAGCAGAAAAACAATTTGGAGTTCACAGGGGCTTGAAAACAGAGTAAATGTAAATGAGAAAGTCAGAGACATGGAACAAAAAAGAACAGGAGCTCTCCTGTTAGAGAAAAGAGTTTAGTAGTAGGAAATAGGAGGTCAGTTACTACATAAACCAGCTACTTTGGTTCAGTATATAGTTCCTAGCAGCAGACAGAGTCAAGATACAAGGGAAATAGTGGGGTTAGAGGATGAACCAAGAGAGATTTAGAGATGCCTCATCTACTAAGAGGAAATAATCAAACTTGCAGCAAGTAATGAGGCATACAAGATGTAAAGGATAGACGGAGAAGGGAGCTCTGGCCAGAGCTTTGTGGCACTCAGTAGAAGGGGCAAGTGAGGAAATGGAATTATTTTTATTAGTAATGAAAAAGAAGGGGTTAGAGAGGTAGGATGTAAAATGTTTCCAGCCAGGAGCAGAGGGTACTAGAGATGCTGACTTTGTGCTCCATGCTTTCAAAAAGCTGAGAGTGATTGATTACATCAAAACTAGCTCTGAGATGGATTTAAAGTTTCAATCAGGCAAGAAGAGTGCTGGAGATACTGGCTTCTTGCTGTAGGTCCACCAGAAGAAGAGAGAGATTGATAAGGTTGAAAGCAGTACTGAGTTCATGTAAGAACAGCAAGGGGGATCTACGATCAGGTCTGTCTTTCTCAATCTTCCTTATATTATTTATCTTGGTATTTGCAATAAGGTGGAATAAATCCTAAATAATTGTCTGAAGCAACTCTGTTTCCCTGAACTGAGCATCCTGTAGCTGTAAGGGCTGCTTCCAGACAGAACATTCCTCGGATTTGCTGCAATACAGTTACAATTGAGAATTACTCTCTGTAGTGGTCAAATAGATTATGTTGTAGGGCTCAACTGGTTATTTTCTATCCTCCTTTCTTTCAGATCCAGTGAGAAGACAGTAGCTGGAAGCTTAGAACAGACTGTTCCTCATTCTTCTCATACACAATACACCAAGCCCTTCAGTCTTAGCTCCGTGTATTTTCATTTTTAATTCATTAATTACATTCTCCTCACATGGAGATAAGAAAGAGCAGGTCAAACCTAAATAAACTGAGGAATAATACTCCTATTTTATACAGTGATGGTTCCTCTATTCAGCATTTGGTTTAATTTTTACTTCCACACCTTATCCCTTCCCCACACTTTAATATCTCCTTCACTTGGGCAGGAGGAAGATTTGAAACACAGAACTTACCATCAAAAGCACAACTCTTCACTTACCAAATGACTAAGGACCAGATCTCCAGCTGGTGAAAACTGGCATAGTTTCTTTGATGCCAGTTTACGACAGCTAAGGCGCTGGCCCACTTGAATACTGGCTTTTAAATGTATGACAAACCCCAAAATGAGGGATATGGCTAATAATATGGCAACAACAAGTGTGAAATTATGTGGGAGGCAGTTCATTAAAGGTGCACAACGTTTCCTCTCTTCCTTTTTGCGATTCGTCATTTCTCAGACTTACAGTAATAAGTGGTAAGATAGCAGAAAGATGTAAAACAGGTAAATTTGGATCTATAATGACTAAGTGATCCATCGTATAACAAGGTACAGTTTATAATTAAGATCATACCCTGTCCCACTTGAACAAAGAAAAACTCAAACGATGAATAACGAGTCAAATGATGATCTAATTTTGATAAAGTAACACAAGGTATTATTACTATTGCTTATTATGGGAGTAATTTGTTCTACAGCACCCAAGTTGTCTTGCTCTGGTATCAGAGCTATACTCTATGCAGGGTTTTTCCAGACCATCACAGTAATGGCTAAAGAGAGGCCAAAGAGAGAGAAAGATACAGTGGAAATAAGAGTTAATTTCTTAATCACACCATCAAATATTAAACAAATTCAGAAATTAAGTACCACGAGATTATGCAGTGGATCATAATGTTGTGGGGCTATGGTTCCTCTGGAATGGTGGTGATTCATAACAACAGCAAAGTTCAGTAATACTCATGAGCTCTTGTGTCTGACATGAAACTAAGCCATATCCACCAAGGGATGGATCTTCATTTTTTAAATGCCCTGCTTACTCAAAAAATATTCCAGCTTTGTTTAAACCAGGTGTATGTTATTAATAGGCATTAATTGTCAGAAACTAATAGGACAGTGCCAATGTTACCATTAATGAACTAGTTCAACTCGTTTCAGAGCAGCAAGCCGTGTTAGTCTCTATCCGTAAAAAGCACAGGAGTATTTGTGGCACCTTAGAGAGTAACAGACTTGGATACTCTTCACCAAAAAACAAAAAATGCATAAGACCCTAACATATAAACCACTGCCATCTGGCTCAAGCCCAGAAGAACTGCAAAGTCATCTTCCTGGAAGCAGCTGGATGATTTTTAGAAGTTTTTCAGACTAGGAAGACATAGTAAAGGCAAGCATAAGCATGGCTCTTATAACTTTGCTCCATTTCACAGAGAATTTTGATATTTCCAGTTTTGAACAAAGCTGCAAAATTTTCTGTGAAAGTGAAAGAAACCCCAGCATCAGGGCAGTCTGCCTGGAAGGCTGTCCTGGAGCAATAGACTCTGGGAGCCTAAATTTCAGCTTGTCCTGTTACAATATTAATAATTTACTTCCCCACTGAACAGCTGTGCAGTGTCACTGTGACTTGTTGAACAGGTGTCATCTACCTCAGTTCTGGGTGAACCGTTTCTCCCTTGCCTACCTTACATAGGAATTGCGAGGGTCAGTTAATGTTTATAAATGTATAAATATCTCAAAGAGGGAATCCTGTCCTCCCAACCACAGGCTCAGAGGGTCCAAAGCACACAGGAAGCCATGTAATGCAGGGTCCCTGTTCAGGAATGTGTGTCAGAAATGAGCTCTGGGAGGCTCCCTGCTCTCCAGCACACGGGGTGCGTTTTGAGCCTGGGCAGGAAAAGGGATTACTACACTTGAAGGGCCAGATTGTCAGCTAGTGTAAACCAGTACAGTGGCTCTGAAGTCAATGGAGCTACACTGATCTTTACCCCAGCTGAAGATCTGACCTTGAGTCTGTAGTAGCAGCTATGACTATAACTCTATAGCTGTGGGAAAGGAGGATTCCTCCCTCCTTTGGAGATTCCAGTACACTGCCTGGGCTTTGCACCAGGATTTGGAACTAAAATTGAACATGTCACATTGCATTCAGATAGCCCTGTGTTGGGCAGCTCTTTCCTCCATAAATTGCTCCATTGACTTCAGTGAGACTCTTCATGGAGTAAGGCAACAAAGTAAGAATGGCAGAGCCTGACCCTTAACATTGTTACAACGAGATGAAAGCTAGAGGCTTATGTAAAATGGTTGTAGTACCATATACTACTATATGCCTAATCTCTTCAAATTAATACAGTAAATACATACCCTTATGTATGCACACACATGCAACATTCTGCAATAGCTAGAGCTAAAGATGCTTCTAAGAGCAGTCAACAGACCATTGAAGCTTTAAAGGTTCAGTTATGATGCATACCAAAGAAGTTAGACACTTATGAATCTTAGCCTAATTATCCAGCTCTCTTGGTCCTGTAAAGATGTACCTGCAATTTCATATGAAAAGCCCTTTCCAGCATCATTTCAGTATTGCTACTTCTGATACCAGGAATGATAGAGGTTTAGAGAATCAACAAAAATCTCTGACTCCCCAAAGTGAACCAAGTGTTTTGGAGCCCAAAAGTTTCAGTTCAGGGTTCAAGGTAGGTTGAGTGGGGCATTTAATCCCAGCTGTTTCCTCCATTCTTTATTTCTGGCAATGTACATCATGAGTGTTTCCCTTTTAACATTATACCAGACTAGCTAGTTAACTGGAAAAATGTCACCATATAACCAGTCTCACCACTGCGCCTTTGATAATCACTACATTAGATATTTGAATGTTGCAAAGATGAAAGTGTTTTGCCACCACTCAGTTTTACCCACATCCATAGTCAGACAGTCAAAAGGGAGCTGACTCACTTAACCTTTACAAAATCTGTGCTAACAGTGAAGAAAAAGACAAGGGAAATCTTATTCCGTTTGGTTAACAAGCACAGTGCCTACTGTGTTCTCAGAAGTCAGCCAACACAAGCTGCATTCAACTGGGTTTTTCTAAAAAGAACCCCCCAGAATGAATTTCAAAATGATTGGGATCTCTGGTAGCTGCTGTTCAACACAAAAAGGAGTGGAGGAGGCTTTAGCCTCTTAAGTTTTATCTAACTTAGAGAGACTTCTGTAAACTTCACCATATTCATAAACTGCTGCTGTCGATGGACCTACACTGATTTACACCAGCTGAGCATTGGCTTCCTCCAATTTTACGCTGAGACTCCACTGAAGTCGAGGGGTCAAACTGGAGTAACTCTGTGGATGTTCAGGTCCATCCGGCCAACTGTAGCTCGTACACTGATTTAAATGGTGTTGCACCTGTTTATGTGAGGGGTGTATTTAGCCCATATAGTTTTCTATGGGACCACTCCTAAGCCTTACAAAAGCCAATCTCTAAGGCCTTGGTTACACTGGCACTTTATAGCGCTATAAAGCCCCCACGAGCGCTATAACCTCCTCCCCGTCCACAGTGGCAAGTCATGTAGAGCGCTATAACCGCTGAGTTATAGCGCTATTGTTAATCCACCTCCGCATGGGGAATAAGGGCTGTAGCACAGCTGCTGTAGCGCTACAGCAAGAATGTGGACACCCACTGTGCATTAATTGGCCTCCAGCCCGTCCCATAATTCCCATTCAAGCCACTCTGGTCATCACTTGCAAACTCTTTTGTCCTGTCCTCAGGTGACCACACATCAGACCCGCCCTTTAAAGTTCCAGGGAAATTTGAAAATCCCCTTCCTGTTTGCTCCAGCCAAGCGTGGCGTGCTCTCAGGGAATCCTTGCAGGTGATCATTCTCACTGATCTGATTGATTGTGTGGCGTGCTCTCAGGGAATCCTTGCAGGTGATCATTCTCATTGATCTGATTAATTGTGTGGCGTGGTCTCAGGGAATCCTTGCAGGTGATCATTCTGATTGATTATGACTCCACGTGCCATGCCTCCTCGCAATAGGCGATCCCCAGCATGGAGCAATAGCGAGGTGCTGGACCTCATCAGCTGTTTTGGGGAAGAGGCTGTTCAGTCTCAGCTGCAGTCTAGCCGCAGGAATTTTGATACCTATGGGCAGATATCACGGGCGTTGGCGGAAAGAGGCCATGAGCGGGACACTCTGCAGTGCCATGTTAAGGTAAAGGAGCTTAGGAATGCGTATCGCAAAGCCCATGAGGCAAACGGCCGCTCCGGGGCAGCCCCGGTGACTTGCAGATTTTATAAGGAGCTGCACGCAATACTTGGTGGTGATCCTACAGTCACTCCATCGACCACCATGGACACTTCCCAGCCCACCAGTGAAGGGGGGGGGGGGTGAGGAGGAGGACGAAGAGCAGGAGGATGAAGAAGAGGAGGAGGATGAGGACGAGGCGGCAGCGACCCAGGGCACGGAGGAGTCCCTGGACGCATGCAGCCAGGAGCTCTTCTCAACCCAGGAGGGCGGCCAGCCACAGCGTCCGGCGGTTGCAGGGGCCAGCTCAGCAGCGGATTGCAGAGGTAAAGCTGCTCTTCTATGGGGAAGGCAGGCAGCTTCGGGTGGAAAGGGATGCTTGCATGCTTGCCTACATGTGGAATAGAGCACTGATGTAGTCTATCACCTCGCGGTAGTCATCATCAGTAATCTCTTCAAAGGTCTCAATAAGAGCGCTTGCAATGCACCTGCGCAGGTTTCCTGGGAGAGCCAGCATGGCCCCCGTCCCGATCACGGTCACTAGTCCCCGCCACTGTGCTACAATGGGTGGGGGGAGCATTGCTGCACATAGGCAAGCTGCATATGGCCCTGGGCGGAAGATGCATCTTATTAAAATCCCTTCCCTTTGTTCCTCAGTGACTCGAAGCAACGAGATATCTTCCAGGACAAACACCTACGGAGAATGTTGGAACAGTGTTCAGAGTAGGGCTCCTGCCACTTCCCGGCACTCCACTCCCCCCCAGCCCCCTTCACAGCTTTTCAGGGCAGGGAAGAAATCCTTCCCCCTGCCTGCTGCTCAGAGTGGGGTCCTGCAACTTACCGGCACTCCCCACCCCCTCCCCCAGCACAGCTTTTCTGGGGCAGGGAAAAAATCATTTCCCTTGCCTCTAGAGTGCACTCACCATGGCAGGGGCTCTGTTGCTGTATCTGTGCTCTCTGCGGGACAGGCAAACGGGGAATGCGGGGGAATCATAGGCATGTCTGCTCTTTACAAGGGAACCACTGTTAAATATATCTTTTTATTTTAGAAGGATCATCCTTGAGCCCTGTGCCATCGCTCTTATCAACAGCTGAGAGGCTGAGGCAACTGAGGAAGCAGCCACGAAGGAGCAAAGAGAATCTTGTACAGCAAGTAATGCAACAAGCTGTAATGGAGAATCAAGTTGCACAGAAGTGGAGGGAGAACGAGAGCAAGTTGAGGGAGAAGGCGCGGAAGGAGAATGCGATTCCCCGCCGGAAAAGCACCGATAAGCTGTTCTCATTACTGCAGCTTCAATTGGAGACTATGCAGCGGATTGTCACCCTTCAGGAGGAGAAGCACCACGCTCTCCACCCCAATTATCATTTGCCCCAAAACCCTTCCCCTTCTGTGCCTCAGTACCCTCCAGGCCACTATCATCAGCTATATGGTTATCACCATCCACAGCTGCCTCCAACCCCTCTGTCTTCACTGAACAACCCCCAAACCCCAGACCATTATCCACTGCAGTCAACCCCTAATAACATGCCTTACTGCCCTCCGCAAATGGGGTTCGGGGGACATGGCCACTGTGAGGGCACTGGAGACTCAGAGACCCGGACATATTCCGATCTCTGACTGACCCCATGCCACCCCCATTGCACCTCCCCCGGCTTCCCCCTCACACACATCACAATATTTTCTTTCAGCAACCAAAGTACCTGTTCAATAAATGAATTGTCTTCTTAATAAATGGGTTTCTTTATTAAGTGTACATACATTATTACAGGCTACAGAAAAGCAAATGCCTGTTCCTATTAAAAGAACGCTCCCTCTCTCCCTCCGTCTGCACCTCACTTTAGAACTGGCTTTCAGCCTCAAAATGCTCCCTCAAGGCTTCCCTGATCCTAACAGCCTCGCGCTGGTCCCCTCTAAGAACCCTGCTCTCTGGCTGGGCATATGTGGCCTCCAGGCATTGAACCTCCGAGGACCATGCCTGAGTGAAGCCTTCGCCCTTCCGCTCACAAAGACTATGTAGGGCACAGCATGCGGAAATAATCGCGGAGATACTATCCTCGGCCAAGTCTAGCCTCCCATAAAGACAGCGCCAGCGCACCTTGAGACACCCAAAAGCACACTCCACAGTCATTAGACACCGGCTAAGCCTGTAGTTGAACCTTTCCTGACTGCTGTCCAGGCTCCCTGTGTAGGGTTTCATGAGCCAGGGCATTAAAGGGTTAGCGGGGTCACCAAGAATCACTATGGGCATTTCCACTTCCCCCACAGGGATCCTCTGGTCTGGGAAAAAAGTCCCAGCTTGCAGCTTCACGAACAGGCCGGTGTTGCAGAAGATGCGTGCGTCATGCACCTTTCCAGACCAGACAGCGTTAATGTCAGTAAAACGCCCACAGTGATCCACAAGCGCCTGGAGAACCATGGAGAAGTACCCCTTTCGGTTAACGTACTCATCTGCTAGGTGGGCAGGCGCCAGAATAGGTATATGGGTCCCATCTATTGCCCCTCCACAGTTAGGGAAACCCATTTCTTCAAAGCCAGCAACAATGTCATGCACGTTACCCAGAGGCACGATTTTTCGTAGCAGGATTCGATTAATGGCCTTGCACACTTGCATCAGCACAACTCCAACAGTCGACTTTCCAACCCCAAATTGGTTGGCCACCGATCGGTAGCTGTCTGGTGTAGCCAGCTTCCAAATCCCAATAGCCACCCGCTTCTCCACCGGGAGGGCAGCTCTCCATCTGGTGTCCTTGCGCCGCAGGGCGGGGGCGAGTTGAGCACACAGTCCCGTGAAAGTGGCTTTTCTCATTCGAAAGTTTTGCAGCCACTGCTCGTCATCCCAGACTTGCACAATGATGCGATCCCACCACTCAGTGCTCGTTTCCCGTGCCCAGAAGCGGCGTTCAACGGCCGTGAGCATGTCCATTAATGAGACAAGAAGCTTTGTGTCAAACGCATTCACCGCTTCGGTCTCATCTTCAGACTCGTCACTGTCATCCTGCATGTCAAGGATTAACTCCACTGCACACAGATGTGCTGGCAACAGTCGTCAGCATGTTCCTCAGCAGTTCTGGATTCACTGCAGCACACAACAATGGAAGACGGAGCGCGCCTTGCTGAAACCGTTGAAAGATGGCGCCGGAGGTGGAAGAAAACACAGGGATTGCTGGGATATGCCAAAAAGCATCATGGGTAGTTGAAACAGGATACAGAATGCCCCGCAAGTGATGCCCCCCTACCACAAGGCATTGCGCCAGATCAGGAAGAGGTGTACTGTGGGATACATGCCCTAATGCGCTGCTCTTAATGCCACATTAAGTGCCGCAGATGTGGCCATGCTATAACGCTGGAGCATCTCAGTGCGACATACAATAGCGCTATTCATATTACTGTATAAGGGGACCGCTATAACCAATAGCGCTATAATCTTGTAAGTGTAACCATGCCCTAAGTGAATCAGTCCCTACTTGGGCAGTACTCAGCATTGCTTTCCTTGCTGAGTCAAAGACTCTCAAATATATGCAGGCAGTTTAAAGCTTGTATAATGTGCATATTGGAAACACTGGAAAGCAAAGATCTCAGTCGTCAGAACCTAAAGCAGGTCAGACAGAGGTTTTGTAAGTTTCCCCACACTACTGCCCCAAATGTGCCTTAGCCCTACAGATGAAACAGCCTCAAGCGGAGAGAAGATAACTTTGGTCTCTTTGCTGAGACTACCACAAGTGGTGCTAGTCAGTGTCAACTGTGATGACCACTTTAGAAGTAATCTGGGAGCACTGACTCACGTCTCACAAGTGGCAATTAGAACGTTATGGCTTTCAGTCACTTGTGTCCTGAAATATGCACGTTTGATAGATTTTCAGAAGAATATACATCTTGCAATGTTCATAAATGAACTACTGAAATCTATGCATAGCATTATTTCAATGATTACTATAATTTTTAAACGTATCCTGAAATGTGGATAAATATGTGCTCACTTGCTTCTCTCAGACACTCACAAGAAAATTGTCTTACTTTAGCTCCCGTTCTCCTTCTCTTCCTCTTTAGTGTTTGTTTCAATCATATGGTACTGAAATAAACCTGTCCAGAGATGTCTGCTTCAAGAGAAATAACTGTCCTACCGAACAAAATCTGACATCCCACTATGCAGAAAATCATAATGTCCTCATCACCAGTCCCAGATTTTTTCTCCCTGGGGTCTATTCTATGAGGAAAGTGGTTTTGGTTTTATAGAATGCTGGTGGCATCTTTTCACATGATAACCAAGGAAGGGTACTTCCATCAGAACTCTATGCATTACCATTCCTGTTGTACAGAGGGATAGCAAGACAGAGAGATTAAAGTGACATGCCCACAGTCACACAGAAAGTTTTGCAGTACAGCCAAGAATTGAACCCAGCTTTTCTGAGTCCCAGTCTCATGCTTCAACAACAAAGCCAACCTTCTTGTCTTCAAGAATTGAAAAATCAGGCCATGAATAGTAAATAAAAAGGAAATGATCTTAAGATTCCAATGGAAGGACTCTAAATCCTTAACTTCCTTAGTTACTTGCACCAAAATACTACTTATTATTTGGGAAGAGGAGGATTTTGTTACATTCACCACTCTGTCAGTCTGATCTATTTTGACAGTAAGTTCTTCAGAATATGGGCCATTTCTCACTATGTGTTTTATAGAATCTAGAGGGTTGACACTGGCTCCTCATTGTGCTAGTGACTTTCACAATATATATCATAAATTAAAATAAAATTATAATAATAATTAATAGGTTGAAAATGTATATATTGGCAATTTATACATTCATACACACACACACACACATATATTCTTAAGACCAAATCCTGGTCCCAAAGCCAATGGCTTTAGTATTCTGGAATCCTATTCTATTTTTTGCATTCATGTATTTCCAAACAGCATTTCAGTTCACCTTCAAGATCACTTTCTGGTGTATCCTTATGACTCTGACAATTGTATCCTTCATTGTTGAAAATAATTCAAGCTAACAAAGGAGTCGATGGACAGAGCTTTTGCAAATCCATGTATCTATGTAAAGTTGGGTTTAATCACTTATCAATTCATACAGGGTCCTTTACCCTGCTTTCCAAAGCAGTTTCAGTACTGAAAAGAAAAGAAAAATACCAAAGCTATTGTCCTAATGGCAAAGTCATTTGTAGTGATCAGCTAGCATTCATATGGTTTTGATGAAAAATGGCTTATAAACTATGATTTCTACAAGAAGATGGAGCACCGGTAGTTACATTTTGACATGCAGAAAAAATTGGAATGTTATTGTGGTTTCTTTGAAGGGCTCTCTGAGTCTCTGAAGCAGCCATTTACATTTCATCTTCCACACTGTTTTCTCCACACACCATGCTATTCTGTGAGTGTCTAGAAATGCAACTTCCATATCTGCATTGATAGAAAAGTGTTTCTGTCAAGCCACCTATTTGCATTCATTTATAAGACTCTGGTTCTTGTTTATTAGTTCTCTCTCAAATGTCATGGACGAACAATGGGGCTTTAGAAGCAAGTGTGAAAGGTAAACTGTGTTGTTTCATGCACCTAGGAAGGACTGGCACAGCTCCGTCAGCTTACATGGAGTTGTGCTAATTTACCCCAGCTGACGATCTAGTCTGTGGCACTGATGCTCTTTTGAGTTCCTCAGGAATTATGGGATTACTCCTGTGGGATGTTTACTATCCTGAAGTCAACTGGAAGTGAGGGTACTCAGCACCACGCCTGGAATGCCTTTGTCATGAACCTTTAAAGCAGCAATCTCCAAACTGTGGGGTATGGAGGAATGTTGGTGAGGGGAGGCATGGTCAGTCCCAGGATAGCCCCCATGAGGGTCAGAGTGGGAGCACCACCCAGCACTGTGCTATCCTTGTCCCCAGCCACAGCTCGGGTCCCGGCCTCAACCACGGTTCCCAGAAGCAGGGGTGCAGACAAAGAAGGGGTTTGGGGGCTGACAGAAAAAGGTTGGGGGCTGCTGCTTTAAAGAGAGAAATGCTATGAAGGCTGGGGGTGCCTAAAGAAAAAACAAAGCAATTCACCTTGAACTGAATGTACTTTGGGGAACAAAAATATCCTATAGGAACTGAAGATCACTGAAAATTTTTTACCATTAAAGAAAACATGTATTTCAATGCATGCCTTAAAAAAAATCCAGTTGCTTGCTACCCTCCATTTGTTATTATGGGATATTGCAAACTAGGAAGATGTAATCACATTAAGATGAGAGCCAGGCAAAGGAAACTAGGGAGGTGAGAGCACAAGGGGGGTGGAGGCAGGGGAGAGGGGTGCTGTGGCTATGAGCTGAGACAGAACTAGGCAGTAACACTGGAGCAGGTTTGGGTTTTGAAAACCTCTGTCACTGCAAGCAAAGTCAACTCAAACAGATGGAATGTTTTCTGTGAAAGGAAAGGTCAATCTGCATCCAAAAGGGCAAACTGTGATGAAACTACTTTCGCTAGGCAAAGACTACAACACTCCTGGCCAAGAAAAACTGGAACCCTTGCCATGTTGTTTAATAATATGTTTAAGAAGTTGTCAGACAGGCCTCAGTTCTGCTATGCGCCTTCAGGCAGATCAGGCACATTCCCTGCTAAAAGTACTTTTGCTTTCTGAGGGGAATGGTGGTCTTGTAGTTAACTCACTGGCCCAGGTCTCCAGAGAGCTGGGTTCAAGTCTCAGCTTTGACAGACTCTCTATGCAACCTCAACTCAGTCATAGTTAGTCTCTCCATCTGTAAAATGGGCATTATGCACCTTTTGTCTGATTATCCAGATTCTGGCCAGAGACCTCTTACTAAGTGCAATGGTTAATGCAATAAGGCCCTAGTTTTGACTGGGACTTTTACTCGAATACAAATAATCAATGGCACAAGCAACTGCTCAACCTGAGCAAAGGGTCCAGAATAAGCATGCTAATCGATGCACTGTCTGCTTCTTTTTAACTTTTCTTTCCAGCAAGGCTACCTTCAGCTGATTATGTTCAAAGCCTATCGGACGCTTGCTTAAGCCATATCGACGGCTGATCTGAAGGTATCCATGTTCCACCTCCTTTGGGCTTTGAACTGGTGTGTGTTTCTGCGCCATCACCAGGCTGTCACGTGTGACTTGGCTTCAAACTTTCATATGAAAGGGTTTCCAATTGCATTATTAAAATGAAGAGTCAGGTTGCAAGCTTTCGTTCACTGATGATAAATAAATAAAACAGATCTTGCCAGAATAGTAGCTTTGCCTTGGAACATACCAAAGCTTCTGCTGCCTGCCTCCAAAAAGAACAGATAATTCATAAATATGCTGGTGTTGACAGCAATTTAGCTGAAACCATCTGGTGTGGGTGTCACAGCCCAGCCTTGGAGAGACTGCAGTGTAAATCTTAAAGCGGTGATGTCCCTTCGGGAGCCATTACTGTTCTGTCATGAAAGAAATAAAAGAAAACAATGTCTGGATGAAACCATCTCAGATGTTGTTTCCTGTTATCCCGGGTCAGGGGTGGGGATTTATTGTCTTCTTTTAAATGATGGTCATTTTTAATAGCACTGGAATGCAATGATGGAAGTTACAACCTTATTCATAGTCAGCGATATGCAGAGAAAACAGTTCTTTTAATCTAGAACAAAAAATGTGTGTGTGTATTGTGTGTGGGGGGGTTCATCTGTGAAACTCCTCATGGATCAAACTCATTCCAGGCAGCTGTAAGTTGGGCGCACAAGGCAGTAGATTTTTATTTATTCATTCCTCTGCAAACCACATAAATAGCGATTTATAATAAAGATTACTGGTACATTGTGTAGCTTTTGCCCTTTCAGTTATAGCAACAATACTCAGAAAGATTGTTATGCCAAGAGATCCTGACCTGTAGCTTCACCCTGCTATAGAATTCCACTGCTAGTCCTTGGTCTACCATAATTTATGTAGAAATAGCTACAAATTAACTTTTAGTACCTTAAAGGTTTTTTCCTTCCCCACCCAAGGGTCCTGCAGGATGACATTCTCTATCAGATGGATATGTTTGGAAATCGGTTGCTTTCTAGGTCTGGAAGTTGGGCCTCAGTGAGTACATTTACACTGCAATTAAAAATCTGTGGATGACCCATGCCAGCTGACTTGTGCCACGGGGCTTGGGCTGCAGCATTTTTCAGGGTCCTAGAGCCTACACTCCAGCCCAAACCCAAATCTCTACACTGCAATTAAACAGCCCCTTAGCCCATGTCAGCTGGCACAGGTCAGACGTGGGTGTCTGAACTGCAGTGTAGATGCACCCTTAGAGCCAAGGCTGCAGGAAGGTCTGAGTTTTCTACAATGACTGTCAGATTTTCACTATGCCAAGGACCTGATTTTTTGATTCTCCCACATTTCATGGATGTCAGCTGACACTGCTGGTGCTCAGCAGCTCTGAAACATTAGACATAACTTGTATAATGATTGCTTGAAGAAACTAAAACAGACAATGGACCTCAGTGAATTAGTTGGGGCATTCATCATTTCGCTGCAGAATGTAACTTCACACATTTGACTGCAAGCCCTCATTATCCGTATGGCAATAGCCAAGTGGAAAAAATAATTTCAATTGCAAAGAAACTAATAGCTCTTATGAGTTACAGCAGCCATTAGTGAGGAAAATGTGAATGTACAACCCAGAAAAGAATACTTAAAACTTAGTTTTCAGTTATTTCTCCACTAGCCACTATTCCGCCAAGTATATAGAGTGCAGCACAATATTGTGCTAGCTGGCAACCTGATAAAACAAAAAACAAAGCTAGACAAATACAGCAAAAAGCTTCCCACTAATCTACATATGAATTTTTAAATTTGCTTCGTTTTCCACAAGTTTCCTAGCAAATGAAAATTAGACAGACAGACATGTTCACTGAACTAATTAACTGGATGGGCTGCAAAAAGAAAGCAAGTTTTGCATTCCATATGGCAAGTGTTTGTGTCACAAACTACATTCTAAAGCACAGAGCTCTCATATTGTGCATTTCATCAGTAGATCTCAGAGTGCTTTACAAAAGGAGATCAGTATCATTATCCCCATTTTACAGCTAGGGAAAGTGATGCTTCCCTAATCAGGAAATAAAAACATACCATGAGATCTACATGCAGTGGGAACAAGCAAGATAATCCAAATTTCAAATACTGAATACACAAAACTGTTTGCAAAAAACCACAGAGCAAGCTGTATTCACAGAAAGTATATGGTGAATAATTTTTAATATGAAAAATTCAAAAATAAAATTGCAATCACTTGCCAAAACAGGTAAAATTGCCCCTCCCCCTTAAAAACTGTTCTTTGAAACTATTTGCCCAGTTAAAAAAAAAAATTAACAAAAACCAGATATATAATTAAGCATCAAGGCCATAATTTTCAAACATGGGTGTTCCTAGGCATGCACATCCATACTTTGGCTCCTAAATAAAAAGACTGATTTTCAGATGTGATGATCACTACTATAAATCGGCAACAATGCTTTGGTTGGTTTGCACTCTGAAAATCAAGCCACTTCTGCAGATGCTTATATACGAATATAGGTGCTTAATTTTAGACACCCAAGTTTGAAATTTTTGGTCCACAGTTCTGCCATCGTCTCTTTTTCCTTAAATGAACTAAGTTATGTGTGAGGCAAACTACTAAAGAAAGGAGGACAAAGGTTGTGAGAGGGATTCAGGCAACAATTTAATTAAAAACAAAGTGTTTGTTTAAACAGTGTTTATTGAGGTTGCAGGCAACAACCATGGCCATAAGGAGCTGCAGTGCAATGGACCAGATCTGCCCCAGGCAGACCACCAGCTGCAAGAAAACAAAGGGATACCTCCTCACTAGTTCACCAGGTAATCCTGGACTGACCAAACAAATAAAGGCAGAGCCAGGAGCATGCAGCATGTATTCATGTGCCAACCACACAAGTAAGCTATGATCCAATATAATGTACTGGACCACGAATACATGCCCTCTGGTAGCTTGCCTGCAGAGAATAAAATACATTGACACTATCCTCATCTCACTGCACTGCTCCTCAATGGGGTTTCTACTGCCAGCCTTGGAGACAGAGTACCCCACTCTCTGTGGGCTCAAAGAACTAGGCCAGAGGTTGTTTTTGGCCTCTGCTCAAGGGAGCAAGATGTGTACGAGTATGGTGAGGAGAAGGAGCCTTGTACTCCTCACCTCACTCAGATGCAGTCTCACAGGATTAGGCCCAGTCTATCCCAACACATGGAGGCCTGACATACCACCACTATTACTCCACAGGTCACTGACAATTAAAAACACCAGGAGCTGCAAACTCAGGCTCCCAGGGGGTAAAAAGGCTATTGCACAAGGAGCTGTGTTGAGACCAAGCAGTAGCATTGCGATCAGAAAGCCATTAAGGTTCAGAGATATCAGGTCTTCAGTTTTTAAGGCCCAAAGAGACCACAGCAATCATCTAGAGTGAAGACTCCTGACCAGTTACTGACAAATCTTCAAAAAGAAATAATGGAAACATCACAGCAGGCCTTCAGCAGGGAGAGCAGGCTACCAGCTGGGCCTCCCTAGGTTAACAGATGTCCACAGGGAACTACAGCATCCCAGCTAACTAATTTGGAGTCAGCTATATTCCAGCAATCAGAACAAAAACTAAAATCCCACTGGATAAAGCCCATACTAACAAAGAGGAGAGGTTATTTATTTTGAAATCAAACATGGGGATGAGTATGGTATCCATATCTGATAGTCAACAAGGCAATTCACAACAAAATTAATCTTAAAGTATAGCTTGAAATTGCTCTAATACTGGCAGCATTTACAGTCTGTGTATAACTTTCATTGTTTTAAAGCTGAAAGAAATCACATCTGCATGAAGGATGAGAGTGCTCTGATAATTGTATTATCATGACATTGGACCCAATAAAGATAAATACACAGGTAGAAACTCAAGTCAGTTTTAGAAATAAAATTAGATTTCTCAAAATGCTCTGAAATTTTCTTGAATTTTGTATTGATTTAGAAGTGTCTGAGGATGAATTGCTCATATATCAAATAATACACTTTGAAGTGTCTGAAAAGAACAATTCACTTTATCAAACCCTTAGGATTAATATTAAAGTAACCTGGCTTTATGTCCCAGTTGGATCAGCTACATAAATACTGCAGAAGCAACTGTGCTTCTTCAGTAATGTGTTCTCAGTGCAGCTCTAGGTAAAAATGGAACAACTAATGAGAAGAAGGATGGGCTTGTGGTTAAGGGAAAGGAATCAGCACCATAACACTAATGAAAGGGTAGCACAGCCTGTGCAGATTTGCAAACTATGGGAAGTTTGGAGAGAGACTGTGATTCCCTCATCTCTCAGTGGTTTGGTGTGGCATTAGTGTTTCTCTCTCTAGATCCCCTTCCCTATCTTCCCTTTCAGGAGTTCCCCTTGCCTTACTCCAGCCATGTGTCTTCCTCCTAATGTAAGAAGGCTATTGCCAGTACTCCCAGCCATGGCGACTGGGTTACTGGATCACATGCACAAGAATATCATGTTGGACTTTCCAGTTTCCAGGTCTGTAAGACTCAATGTGATTTAGGCTGCAAAATGCACTTGGGCGTGAGTTGTGCAAGCAAAACTCATGTCTTTGCATGCAAAGGGGACATGAGGGGATAAAAAAGAGAGTGCTTGTCTGTTTAGCTTATGGTAACCAGACAGCAAGTGTGAAAAATTGGGACAGGGGCTGGGTGGGTAATAGGAGCCTATATAAGAAAAAGACCCAAAAATTGGGACTGTCCCTATAAAATAGGGATATCTGGTCATCGTAGTTCAGCTACCTGTTCCTCTGTCTCAGGTTTTATGTGGCTGAATCTATCCGTACACAGGCTTGCAGTTTGGAATATGTGATCAATGGAGCCATTTCTCTGAAGGAGGGTGGGGCGGGGGTGGGGAGAAAGGTGAATTTGTAACAACAACAATAAACTTTGTAGGTTAAAGCAGTACCGGATTTACCATGGTGCCACAGAGAGCTGTGCCCATGCTCTAGAGGGGCCCCAGCCTCCCTTTCTCCACCACCCGCCCATGGCTTTCTCCTACAGGGGCAGTGGGCAGAAGCTTGGTCCAGCCGGCTCCTGCTGCAGCAGGGCAGGCTCCACCGGCAGCCAAGCTCCCCTCTCCTCTGCCTCTTCCCCTGAGCATGCCGCATTCCTGCCCCTCCCCCTCCCAGCACTTCCCCTGCCACTGAACAGCTGTTTGTTGGTGCGAAGGAGGGTGAGGAGCGGAGCTGCAGCATGCTCGCCACTCGGGGAATGAGGCGGAGAAGAGGGGGAGCACCCCCACAACCCTAGCCCAGACCCCCAACCCCCCCCGACTCCTGCATCCCCCCACTTTGAGTACCAAATGGGAGGCACCTGCACCCCACCCCCCACATTCCTACCTGCACCCCTCATAGCAAATGGGAACTGCCCCTGGGTAAGCACTCCACACCCCAGCCTCCTGCCCCAACCCTGAGCCTCCTGGCCAGACCCTGCACCGCAACCCAAGCCTGCTCCTTCATCCTAACTCCCTCCCAGACTCTGCACCCCCAGCCCTGTGCTCAGTGCAGAGAGAGATGGAGAATGGGCTAGAACCAGGGAGTAGGTAGGTACCCGCTCTATGTGAGCAGGGGCGGGAGGGATCCTGTTTACCCCCTACCCAGCCTTGCTGTACTTGCAGTTTACCTCTGGCTCCTCCCTTGCTCCAGAGACCAACCCTAGATCCCGCCCTCTGCCTCGCTCCAGTCAGCAGGGACTAATCCTCCCCCTATGCCCATCTTGCCCCTGGCCCCGCCTCACTCCATCTGGGGAGCTATCCTTCTCCTGCACCATGCCCCGCTATCAGGATGGATAAAAATCAATGATATTTTTTTAAAAAAATTAAAAATCGGATATTTTTATTTAAATTGGATTTTTGGGAAAAAACCTATCTAAATATTATCTTAATTGAAACTCATTATATCTCATCATGGAATAAGAGCTATAAATTTTAATTCTATAGTATGACAATATATTCATGTAATGTTTAAGAAAAATTTTGTAAATCAGTTCTAATAGTTCATGTATTAGGGACCCAATTTATGGAGTTTCACAGACTTCTGTATAGATTTAGGTTAATCTTGCTATTTACTCAATGGGACTCAGGGCTCAGTCTAGAGAATACCATCAGAGATGATTAGTTTTGCAGTTCTCAAACTGTGGATGTGTCTCCATAGGTAACATGCTTGTTAACAGCAAAAATGTTTTAAATAAAGAAATAATATATAGAGGTGAGAAATAACAGCCCTCAACAGACCCTCCGAAAATTTGTGTACACAGAGTCAACTCCTTACCTCTCTTTAAAAGTGAAAAGTTTCACTTTTAAAGAGAGGTAAGGAGTGAAAAGTTTCAAAAAATTCAAGGAATAGAAGATTGTTGGGGGCAGAATAGATCTAGACAAAGAAAAGAAATCTGGAGATAAATATGAGAAGTGAGGGACATACGCTTTGTTAATTATTATGTTTGCTGTAGAAAGAAAAAAATCCAGAATACTTAATGTTGTTGCTTTAGTTAAATAAAATAATTTAAATGTCGGTCTGGTGATGTTCTCCTAATACATCCTGGCAAGAAAATCCTCCAAATATTGATGATTAACATGTCGAACTGGAGATATTTATGAAGTCATTGGGAGGTGAACTATCTGCTTCAATTATCTTTGGTAAATGAAATAACCAAACAATCATTCATTTTCTGATACAGCTGTAAAACTCATCTGAAAAGTTTTCAAAATAAATCATTGTTTAAAAATGTATAATGTGTACCTTCTAAAAATGAAACCTCCATCTCTCTCTGAGTTGTGAAGAATATGTATTAAGGTTATAACAACCAACAAGAATGCACTTTTATGTTGAAAACCATGATTAAATCAAGTCTTTGTGACAACTGATTTAAATAATGATTTAAATCAAATCCACCCTACCTGCTATGCTCTTGCCCGTAGCCCCTTCATTCCCTGGTGGGGATGGGGGGAAAATGTTTGGCATTGGGCCCACAAAAAGTTAATCCAGCCCTGGGTTAAAGCCTCATATGACTTAAAAGTCAGATTTACACAGACCAAAAGCAGAGACTGAATGAAAACAACCATCCTCCTTCATTGTTTCAGTCATCAACTGAGGACGCAACAAGGAAGGTCTCTGGGAGACCATAGTATTCCCATGCTTTATCTTGTTCTATGTTTATTTGGCTACCTATTTATCTGTGGCTTGTTACCTAAATAGTGTAGGTAAATAAATGTTTCATAATCAGAGGCTTTCTGAGCTCTCAGAGTAACTCAAGTACACTGTATAAATAAATAAAGTGACAATCTGTTGTCTTCTTATGGATAAATAAGATTTGTTCATAAGCCAACCTGACTTTAATTCAAGTAGACATGCAAACAGCATCTTTTGGCAATTCACATGTTTTCCTTCCCCCACTCCCACCAATCTCTCCCACCACATCACAGAACCAACCCAAATTCTGAATGAATGTTCTCATTTACATTCCAAAAGTTGCAGCAAGTTAGGAGGAGAGAAATAGTGTTTTATTAGCAGAAAGCGAAAAGAGAAGGAAGTCAAAAAGAAGGTGAATCCCGGTGAGTTTAATGCCAAATATTATCTACAAGAAAAAGGTACTAAATTTAAAGAGTCTGGTCAAATGAAACTGCATAGGGCAATATGTTACAGTAGTTTTATGGTGCCTTAAATACTCTGGGTCATTTTGCCCTTTATGATATTCTGATTTTGTGCCACCAGTCCAGCTCTGGCAATTTTTTTTTAAAGGCCTCACTGATGTAGATAGTTCTGATTTCCTCTTAAAATAGTCATTTCTGGCTAATGAATTCCCCAGAGCTGCAGAGAAACTTTCTTCTCTCTACCGGCAACTCAAGCTCATCTCCTACAAATTTAGGTGATGTTGTTACTGGTACTCACACAACACATCTGAGCCAGAAGAGGTTAGGATGTGTGTAAAATGGTAAGCTCTTCAGTGTAGGGACAATCTACAAAGATTTGATTGACCAGCGTTTAATACTATCGGGTCACATTCTTGTTTGGTCTCTGGCTACTGTATGATTATTAATCATGCCACTGTCAATGCAATGACTGTGTGAAGCTAGCACAATAGAACATCCTATTTCAAAATGGTGAGCGTCATTGGGATACTCAGTGGTATGAGGCTTCTCACCTCAAAACCATGCATCCTGCAAAGGGACTTGTGTACACAGTTGCCAACTTTCACATGGTAAAGAAGCACCTCGACTTTCACAATAAGCCAAAAATCAAGCTAATCTCGTTTCCAAACAACCCCAAAGAATCCCAACACTATATGACTAAATCCCCCCCAGCATGCAGTCTGGAACTGTGGTGGGCCCGTCCCCTCCTCCCCCTGCTTGCCAGGAGTCGATCAACAAAAAAAAAAGAAAACAAGCTACAACAAGCAACAAGCCAAAAACTAACCAACAAGCAACTCACAAGCCATTTAAACCGAAAACAAGCCCAATTTCTGTGTTTTTTTTCATGTTTGGCATGTCTGGTTGTGTATTTGTATTATCTGGATTGCATATAGTAATAGTTAGAGGCTTCCTAACTTACTCCTGTGCGGATAGTGAAGGTTTGTGACATTACCTTATGGATGAGGCAACCTTTTGTTTCCAGCTGCTGCGTGTGTAACTTTAGCCTGTGTGCTGATGTAGAATGGGGCTACAATCTCGTATGTTAAACAATGCCGTTTGCTGGATATGAGGCTGTAGTGGACATAGCTAACAGTTCAGGTAGCACTGTAGTGGGCATAGCTAACAGTTCAGGAATGGCAGGCCTGAGCGCTGGCGGCATGGCGAGGTGAGGCTGTGGGGGAGGAGGGGACAGCAGGGAAGAGGTCGAGGGCTAGACTCCCTGGCCGGAGCTCAGGGACCAAGCTGAACAGTCCCGTGGGCCGGATGTGGCCCACAGGCCGTAGTTTGCTCACCTCTGTGTTAAGTAGATGGCCAAAAGTTGAAGCTTCAACAGCCAAGCTGAGCAGTAGTTTCCTTCAGAGAACACCAATATCCATCATCATGCAATTGATGGCTGCAGAGCCTCTGCACGAAAGCTATAGGGTTTTCCTACCTTTCCTTTGAAACACGTACACAGTCCCAAAAGTTTGCAATAACAGTTCTTAGCACTTGTACACTACTTTAGGTCTTCAACAGCACTAAATCAAACTTCTCCAGCCCCTGAGAGATCGTTAAGTATTATCCATATTTCACAGAATGGAAAATGAGAATCAGGGTTAAGTGACTCACCCAAGGCAACAAAGAACTAGCCACAATTACTATGCAGCAGAGATAGGATGGAATCAGAAAGTCCAGATCCAGACTTTAAACAATGCAAAATGTACAGTCAATTTCACATCATTGTAAAGACAGATGGTTTGTGAAGTCGAATCCAGGCATTTAAAACACCAAATATTTGGTAATTTTTGGATTGGATCCATGTCTTGCATACAGGAGTTTCTGGTTTGCAGCCCTGGGCTCCATCTGCTGGCCCATGCTGACTCCCTAGCTCACACAGTCTCTTAATTAGCACTGGTTAAGCTTCTGATCTGTGCGGATGTACAGCAAGGCCAGATCTGAGTAGCCAGAGAGATGTGTCACAGGAGTCCCGCACTGAATAAAATAAAACTCTTGAGTTTTCCATTTATTTACAGGATTCCTGTTCAATCATAGAAATGAAAAAAAACAGTCGAGTCTCTGAGCACTGTCCCTGCGTGCAGCTGAACCGCCTGTGAAAGCCAAACACTAAACAATATAATGAACAGGACAGCAGTTTTCTCTCCAGAAATCCTTGTCCTGCCTTTCAGCCAGCAAACTCCCCACACCCCCAATCTCTTCTGCCATCAGGGATAGACCAACTGCCTTTAACTGTCAGACTTACTGGTGCTTAGCTGCACCTGACTGCTTCAGTTCAGGCAGAGTTCAAAAACCCCTGCTACTATTTATTCCAGGCCTCTCTCTCAGTCAGTTAGGCCTTCTTCTAGGATCACCATGGGGCAGGGATAGAGGATCCTCTGGAGGGCACCAAACAACCATTACCTCTAGTCACCATAGGATGACTCTTGTCCATACCAACCTTCTGAGGCCCTCACTCATGACTAGTGGAATCCTACAAGTCCTTTCCCCAGTAGGCTATTTTTGACAGCATCTCATTCATAAGTCCACAGAATGGGAAACCAGTTAGACCGACCTTCAAGCAAGACTCCATATGAACCCACCAAGACAGCCCTTTGAGATCTGAAACAGGTCAGATAGCCTTTTACCACATTATTTTTCATTCTGCTGCACCTCTTTTCTTTATTGTCCTGATCAGTACTTCAGCAGAGGTGCTGAAAAACCACCAGAAAGGTTCTCTTCTCACCATACTTTCAGTCTTCTGAGAAGCAACGTTGATTTACACCAGCTTTCTGCCATGCGTTTGTGTGTTTATGCATTTATTATTATTATTATTTAAAATAATTTTACACTTAGCACTGGAATTATTATTTCTTATCAAGTCCTATATTTCTGTTTCACTCAATACGACAAAACAGCCCCATCTGAGCATATGATATTTCACTTGGCTACTGTCAAGATTGGCTCTGCTTTGAAATCTGGCCCTGGGTGCCCAAAGCAAGTCACCCAACTTCAAAAGCATTGCATGCTCTTCATGAGAAATTGTATTGAGGCGACAGCACTCTTCTTCAGTCAGTTGCAAATATTCATTGTCAAACCAGGGTCCCATTCCACCCAAATTGCATTCACTTCCTTTTTTGTAACGGGAAGAATCACATTCCACCTTTAGCAGCCGCGTGAACTCTTAGAAGGGATTTGTGCCTCATCCCCAGTAATGATAACTTTTGGATAGCGGAAATTGATTTCTTCTCATCAATGTAAAAGCCTTTTGAAAGGAAGACAGGGAGATATGAAATTCTGTTTAAAAGGAACCTCCAGTGAAACTAAATCTTTATAGACTCTGAAGATCAAATAGGAAGAACTGAAGTTTATATTAAAAAAATTAAATCAGGAAATGCAGGAAGGCGTCATTCCTCCTTGTGGGCCCAGTCACACAAGGCAGGCCTTGAATGATAAAGGCTTGCAGGACTCAGTTGCAGTCCTAAGCACTCTCGACTCCCATTGACTAAAGTGAGGCGGCGACTCTCAGACATGGGCCTGTATGAAGCTATTTGACTTAGTGGAAGATGGCAGAAAAAGTTATTTTCCCCACCTGCTGCTCTTTAGGGAGAGAAAAATCAAGAAAAGACAGGCCTCTTGGATAGATTAGTAAATGAATAATGGTTTGTGTAGCTCTGATCTCAAGTCAATGACATTGATGGATGGAAGCCTTCTTTCTAGTTGATGTGCTGTTTCTGCATCTGAAGACAGTTGTATGTACAACAGAATGTCCAGGAGTATGGGGAGAGGAATGTGTCAAAGACCCATTTCAGAGGCAGGTGTGGGGACCACATTCCCTAGGTAAAATAAGAGAAACTTAAAAAGATGTTACATGAGAAATTGCGGTAGTATAGGGTCCAAGGCTCCACCTACCATTGGTGGGGAGAAAAAATGCATTTGACCTTACAATTTTAATTTTAATTAAAATTCTAAGGTCAGCCTTGAAAACTAGATAATTTTGGATAAAGAGATGGGAGAATTTAAAGAGGTGACCAGTCTTTCCACCATTATGTCACCTACTTTGTGTCCCCGTGGTCCACCCTGTATTTTGTCTTGGTTCCCAAGAGTAGAAACAAAAGAACAGGCATGGTCTACTAGCCTGAGCACTGGACTGAGTCAGGAAGTTCTAATCCTGGCTCAGACTTTAGCCAAATCACATAGCCTCTTTGCCTCGGTTTCCCCATCTACAAAATGGGCATAGAAATGGTTACTTATCTATCTGTCAGGGATGTTCTGAAGATTAGTTAATGATTACAAAGGACTTTGAAAATAAGATGTTAATGTAAGGGCATGTTAGTAATGAGATCTATAAAATACTATTGACATTATTATTAAACTGTACATGACATAAAAATTACTGTCTCTGTCTTCTGTTAAACACAGTAGGCTGGCTTCTGGCCCCTACACTGGTCCCTGGATACTTGCTCTGATGATGCACAGGAGCCATAAAGAGGCTACAACAGCCAAAAGACAATTCCCATGGCACAAGAACAAAATGTTAGGACCAAGAGGGGGCATATTAGTAACCCTCAGCAATGCAGAGACTCTGCACTACCAAGCAGGTGGTAAGACTTCTGTAAGTTAGGATGCAAGTGGCCATTGGCTGTTTGGGCCCCTGCAGTATACCAGAATCCAGGCAACACAAAAATGTTAAAAGCCACCATTGCCTCCCTTCCTCCTGGGCTGCGTTGTGTCTATTAGGAGACGCAGCCCAGAATCCTACCCATAGTTTAGAAAAAGGCAGCCATGAAGAATAGTAGTTTCCAAATCTTAGGGCTAGACTGAGCCTTCGTACTCAGCCCTGTATAAAGCACTGTGCTTAGCTGTGCCACGCCTGCAAGAGGATGTGTGACCCAGAATCACAATGCCTCTCTTGCTTCCTCATTATTCTGGGAAGGGGAGCAATAAACTACATACCTTTTTGGAGGTATAGCTTACTTCTCTCGTCCCATGCACCTAGCCCACTCTGCTGGTCAGCACTCCTCCGCCACAGGGAAACAAGCCCCTGCTTCTGCACCTCAACCGCCCACACAGGATGCACAATGGAAGAACAAAGTTCTGTTCAGACACAGCTCATTTCAGGAATAAACATATATTGGACTATTATGATAATAAAAATAGTGTCAGTTTACAACACTGAAAACTCTTGCTACGTGTAAGACAGTGAGACAATGATTAGGTGAACTTACCTCATGTAAAATGGTAAGGGCCTAAGTGTAGTTCATATTAGATAGATAGATAGATAGATAACAATCAATATAAATGTAGGCCTAGTTTAGTTTGGTTCATCACATCTTTAAATAACCTTTTTGGGGGGAAGGAGTAGAAAACAATGTTTTATATCTTGGAGCATCCCCGATTTGGGTATGAGGTTCCAAGAATGAAGTAACAATGAGAGTTTATGACAATCCAGCCAAATATAATCAGGATAAACAAAGATAGTCCCCAAAGGCCCTGTCAGATATTAGGATTGATAGTTTTGTTATTGCTAATAAGTTATACAGAGTGCAATGCCAAATCTTGCATTTGGCCATATAACATTATTATGTAACAAATCAGTGCAGAGGGGTGTTGATAAAAGTAGGCTGTCATCTTGGATATAAAAGTCTCTTGAGACTCAAGTCTTTGCCTGTGTTTTTGTACAGTTTTGTTCATACTCAGAGCACCCAGGCTGAAAGAAATCTGTTCCTTTGATCTGAACTCTGGAGCCAGCATAGAGCGTTCTGTTACAGCAAGTAGTCACTGTCTGCTTTGCTAAGTTTGTAAGGTAACCTGTGGGCTTGACTTAGATACATACTATACATATTATGTCTAGTGTAAGATTACAGAATAATGTATAGTCTATTTATTTTTTGAGAAACAGCATGCAATCATGAAATGGAAGAATGTATCACAATGCATGGCATACAAAGGGGACAGACTTAAGGTTGTACATTCTGCCTTATCTGTTGAATTTCCTGACTTCAGAATGCTTAACTAGGCAACCTTGACATTGTCTTAATGTAATTTTTGTAGAGAATACGCAATATATAAGCCAAAATGGCATCACTCTAGAAGTCCCTGCCACTGAGCATTAGATCACAGTATGCTTTCCAGTCTGTTTCTCCATGAATAAAGAGTACTATCTAATTATGACTGGCATCATTTCTACCATGACTTCTTTTTTTGCAATATGATGGCAAACTCCAGGTGAAGCTATGTTATTTTGAAGAAGGGAAGAAAAGATTATTATATAGGAAAAATGGGCATCTGAAAATAGTAACAATCCTTTCTACAAGCTGAAGACAACAAAGGCTATTGTGGTATCCAAACATCTTTTCCCCGCCTCCCTTGTTCACGTAGCAGTTTGTAATATACAGTTCACAGCATACCATCTCACAGCATAAAACAGAGGCTACTTTTCACTATTAGAAAACCCAATAGATTGCTATCAGACTTTGAGATTGTCTTTTGAAGACCTGTTTGATACATGTTCTGATAATGCAATTCACGAACCTGACTCAATTCACCTTGAGCTGGCTCCCAACTCCTGAGATAAAGTCACTCAGAAGAAAAATTAGAGTTGTTCCATCTAAAAATCATTTTGAGGGAAAATTCTTTTAAAGGTTCTAGCAGTCAGCTTAGAGTGAGGCCCTATGTAGTGTTTGGGAATAAACATTTTTTGTAATAAAAGAAAACCCCAATGAAGGGGTGATTTTTTTGGCTGTTTACGAGTGTCTAGTCAGTTTGGAGCTGGGTGGAGGGATGACTCCAATTTATACTTCCTAATTGCAGCCAGCTACAATGTTTCTAACAATACCAAAAAAACAGGGGAAGAGCTTCATTTCCATTTTAAATCAGTAGATACAAAAATATCAACTTTCAGATATGACAACAGCGAGCCAGGACCGTTTCATTCAACAGTTTTTTACAAGGAACACATTTGCATGAATGGCAAAAGAATCTAAGGCAAAGCATCTTCACCTCATTTCTCCATATCCCCTGAAACCACAAACCAATCTCAGCAACAGAACTCTATTACCAGTGTTAAATGTCTATTAGAATGATATCCAACAGTTTTCTTTCCCAAGTTAAAATTTCCACATGCACTGGTTTTAGACAAACCTAAACAAGTTCATCAGTTACAAAAGATAGATTTTAAGCAATTATAAGTGATAGCAAACTGATCAAAGCAGATTACCTTAGTAAATAAACAAGCTCAGTTTGTGGTTTTAACACACAAGATAGGTAGGATATGAACTAGCAGATTCTCACCCTGAGTGATAAACAGATTGTCAGACTTTTAACGCACATGTTGCCTTGGCTTTCCCAAGTTTCCATACACAAACTAAAGATCTTTCTAGCCTGGGACCATCACTCTCACAGTTCAGTCTTTGCCCCTCAGGTGTTTCCAGGTGTGGTATTGTAGGGAGAGTGAGGTACCATCATGATGTCATTGTCCCCCTTTTATATCTTCTTCCCAGTTGCTGGAAAGCTCTTTTGCTGTGAGCTGGGTCAAACAGTTCCCAGTGTATAGTGCTATCTCTGAGAGGTTTCTATTGTACACAGTTCCTGGGGTAATACTTAGGCTTGTGTGTATTTCCTCAATAAGCCATTAACATTGCTTGGGCTTTTTACTGTTGTGCCTGAAAGGCTGCTTGTGGGTGTTTTCAACCTGACAACATGTTTCAGTTACACATACATAGCCAAAGCTTCACAACTTCACATACAATAGCACCTACAAGTAAATGAGATATTAATGTCTAGCAGATCAAGACTTTTAGAATGATACCTCACAAGATATACTTTGTACAAAACATATCCTAATTACATGACAGTGGAGAATATTGGGGTGCCAGGGTGTCACAATAATTTTATAGAGCCATCGTCTCACTATTTCTGTGCATAACTGAGAGAAAGACAGATCACTCAACAGTAGCAAGTGTACCTCTGTACACCACAGATAGCTAAATGGCTGCCATTGCAAATGTGTCTCTACAAATGATTTGGGAGAAGATAGGAAGGGAAAGGGTATCAGAAAAAGCTGAATGGCCATTGGGCTTTGTAATGGGTTGTGCTCACCATTGCAGTGCCTCCTGCTGGTTGCTCTGGGAATTAGCACTGTTCTAGCCATGGTGTGCCCTCGTGTCCCACCCATTGCCTGCTCTGCTGTGCTGTCTGAGACCTGGGTTGCTTCCTGGCTTCTGGCATCCTCTTCTGAACACAGCCCTCTGGCTGTGCCCTTGCTCTATTCTCCACTCTTTCACGAGGTATCAGCAGTCCCCAATCTGCACCTACCTTCATGGCCACCTGCCACCCCAAAGATTAGTCACTTGCTTCAGGGACAAGACACAGTCCATTGGCCGCACTCCTCCATGGTAAGGTTTGGTGTAAGGGTGGGGACAGGAGGCCGCAGGCCCACAATGCTGGGTCCCAACCCAGAGACCCTCTAGTGGCAGCCTCCCACTGCTCTCTTTCAATCTTCTCTTCTCCCTGTGTACCCTGGGCCACTTCCCCTTGGCCTATCGATCTTCTTGGCCCTTTTCATAAGGGACCACCACCTGACAGGTATCAGGCCAGAGCTCTCCCTCAGCTTCCCTGAGCCTGACCAGCACTGTTCTAGCCTAGGTGCTCTACCTACAGGGAGCCAGTTCTTCTCCCTTGCTTATCAGGAAAAGACTGCTGTCTCCTCTGCTTTGCAGCCTTTATATAGGGCCCAGCCTGTCCCTGATTGGCTGCCTTTCTGCCCTTCTCTGATTGGCCAGGTTCTTCACAGGCTCCCTCCAGCCTGCTTTAACCCCTCCTCTGCCAAAGTGGAGCAACTGCCTCACTACAAGCTTCATTACTGATTCAGTAAAAATGGTTCCAGGACACAACTCTATGATGAATTTGAGTCTTTTATCTGAAAGTTGGAGGGTCTGATTTTGAGACTTGGGGCCTATGGGAATTTTTGCACCTACTATGCACATGCAATTATGGAAAGGGTATGCACAGATCTGGCATTTAAGCATAAAAATATGTATTGTGTCCATTTGGACATGCTAATGCCCTCCCTGTCTGTACAATTGCCATCCATTGCACATGCAAAGGAGGCACAAAACTGTATGTGCAAAACCATGCATGGACTTCAACTTTCTGAATATTGCACTTCATGAGGTGAAAGGGGGGTGATTACCTTTGTTTAAGTTTCAAATATTGTACATTGCAGGAAGCAGAAAAATAGACTGGGGGACAAATGGTGAGATCCAATATATCAAATGGTTTGTTCCCTTTCAGTTCCACCTCAGTGTTCCAGTGACATTATCAAACTACCTGGGCTATGTGCTTGTATTTTATGACACAGAATGTCTCCACAGAATTATAGCTTTACAATGTACGGTTGGCTGAACATAGTTCTAGATGTAATAGATACATATTTATTACATAATTGTTAAGCATCAACTGCTTAAAGGTTTAAATAACATTTAAATAACTAAATTGAAATTCAATTTTTATTTGAAGAGTTTAAACCATTTCACCTTCACTTTTTCTATCTCCCCGTTCCAACTTTTTCTCTTCAGTGTTTATAATTCAACTTATTTCAACTCTGAATAGAGAATTGATTTTACTCCTGATGGTGTCTCTACTCTCTCCACCCTTTCGTGGAAGGCGAGGGGAATACTGTTTCTTATGTCAGCCCTCTGCGTCTATCACCTCATTTTCAGTTTTTAAAACAGTGACTTCCTAGCTGCGACACTGCCACAAGTCCCATGTAACAACACGCTGCTTCCGACGCGGACCTGGTGCCAGGGTACCACAATATTGTGACTCAGTGTCACTGTCTGGTGATGGGTTCCCCACTTACACCAGGGGGAAAGCAATCAGAGTTTGCTTCCCCTGGCTGGCTGTCTCGGTTGTGCATGCCAGGAATGGATGTTGGGGAGCGGAGGGGAGGGCAGGACGTAGCCACGGCTCCACCCACATGCATGAGAACAGGAGAAGCAGCCCAGCAAAGGCTGCTGCTCTCCTTCTCCATGCTGCTTCTTGTAATGTGGGTAGCCTGAGCAGGGAATCAATGGGGCCCTTACACCTCTTACCCCTTTGCATGGGTACAGAATACAGCTCGTGACTGAGCCTTAAAAGAATAAAACAGATTTAAGTTTGGCTGCTTCCTTATTCCAGATTATAAAGATGTCCTAAGTAAGGAGGCAGTGAGCTGCAGGCAGTTCTTCAGTTCAGATCTATAGGACAAAATGATTTGCTTAATAACAGAGAACCCCTTTAAGAATCAAATATTTAGGCCCAACTGCACAACCAGCTGTCTGTATTTGTACCCAGAATTGCAACGACTGCGTGCCCAAATGGCTGTTTAGACATCCTGACTAGACATTTGAGCATGTGTTCACTCAACTCAAACAGACAGTCGCAGCGACTGCAGAACACTCCTGCTCTTGGAAGTCGTAGCAGACTTACAAACCACTGTACGTTGTAGAGGTGGACAAACAGCCACACCATATCACCATGTGTTACACAAGCACAGAACAGGCGGGTGGGGGGATTCTACCGCTACATGCACAAAACTCTCTTCCACAGGAGTTCTGGGAGTATAAATGGACAGGTGTTGTTTTCCTATACCCTGTGCATTTCTTTTAAAAATTCTTTCCATTGGTGTGTCATGGAAGTTCTTTACATTTTACTAGAAATGCATTCAACTTTGAGCAGAAACCCCTAAAATGCATAAAAAGCCATCTGGTTTCTAGTGATCCTTAAAACACAAAGCACAGCTCAAATCTGTTGAAATGTTGAACTAATGTTTATAGACAGAGCAAGTCAGTGATTTTCTAACATAAAACATTTTGTTGTTGTTGTTGTGATTGTTGGGAAATATCAATTTGTCAAAACCAAAATGTTTGGAAAAAACATAGTAGCTTGGATGAAACTTTCCTCAAGAAAGTTTTCAGGTCCAGAATGGAATTTTGAGCCAAACTAGATAGAGATTAAATCTCAGAATAGCAAATAGCCCCATGGTTAGGGCACTTACCCAAAACGTGATGTCTGTTCCAATTAATGTTATTCATACAAAGCAAAACAGCTTCAGTACGTGATAGTGATTCAGAGCAGAGACTTGAGCCTGGCTGTCTCAGCATCCCAACTGAGGGCCCTAACTCCTGGGCTACTGGCTATTCTGGGGTCATGCTCACTCTCCAAATAAACAAATAAATATGAAAGGTCTCAAGTGCAAACTGAAAAAGTTTGAAACCTCAAAACTTCACATGAAATAGAATTCTTGTTTTCTAGTCAGACCTCTTTATGAATCCTTTGGGTAGACATACATAAGAATGGCTGTTCTGGGTCAGACCAAAGGTCCATCAGGCCAAGTATCCTGTCCTTTGACAGTGGCCAATGGCAGATGCCCCAAAGGGAATGAACGGACAGGTTATCATCAAGTGATCCATCCCCTGTCACCCTTTCTGAGCTTCTGGCAAACAGAGGCTAGGGACACCATTCCTGCCCATCCTAGCTAATAGCCATTGATGGACCTATCTACCTCCCTTCTGAACCCCATTATAGTATTGGCCTTCACAATACCCTCTGGCAAGGAGTTCCAGAGCTTGACAGTGCAATGCATGAAAAAATACTTTATTGTGTTTGTTTTAAACCTGCTACCTATTAATTTCATTTGGTGGCCCTTGGTTCTTGTTTTATCAGAAAGACTAAATAACATTTCCTTGTTTACTTTCTCTATACCGCTCATGATTTGATAGACCCCTCTCATATCCCCCCTCAGTCGCCTCTTTTCCAAGCTGAAAAGTCCTACTCTTATTAATCTCTCCTCATACGGAAGCTGTTCTATACCCCTAATCATTTTTTTTTGCCCTTTTCTGAACCTTTTCCAATTCCAATATATCTTTTTTATGATGGGGCGACCACATCTGCAAGCAGTATTTAAGGTGTGGGCATACCATGGATTGATAGAGGCAATATGATATTTTCTGTCTTATTTATCCCTTTCTTAATATTCACAACATTCTGCTCACTTTTTTGACCAGCGCTGCTGGTCACTTTTTTGACCAGCAGGCATACTGAGTGGATGATTTCAGAGAACTATCCACAATAACTCCAAGATCTCTTTCGTAGGTCCAGTTTCAGCCCAATCAGGTCAGATATATCGATTGACTTCAAGACTATATGAAATTCACAGCCTCACATGGTTTCAGTGAAAAAGCAAGTGATACGTGGTGGTGTTTAGTATAACTTTGGCTTTGAATTTTGGGGTTTGACCAAAGCACAACTCACGGGGTAAAAATTTACATCGATCAACACCTGCCTCACAAATGTTTGCATGAATCCCATTGAATGCAAGTCACTGAGTGTCTCAGCATCTATAGTTAATAGTCATCATTAAAAAAATATTTGCTTCATTTGAAACAGAGAGATGGGAGATTAAATGGAAAGAAGTTTACATAACATACAGGCCAAAGCCTGAAGTCCTTACTCAGGAAAAACTGTATGTGACGGAATCAGACCAGAATGGTATAAGAGAGTGCTGGAAGACAGGTATATCAGCCTCAGGATGAGCAGGTCCCTGTTCCCTGGATAGCCAAACAAAGGCTACTCCAGGCTAATCAAGACACCTGACGCCAATTAAACAGTTAAGGTAGTTAGGCTAATGCCGGCACCTGACCCCAATTAACTGGCAAAAGGGTAATTAAGGCTGTTAGGCTGATGGAGACAGGTGGAGCCAATCAAGGTCTCACTCAGACTGCTTAAAACTCTCCTTTCCAGTTCCCTAAGGCGTGAGGAGTCAAAGAGAAAGGAGCTGGAGGAGAGGAAGCTTTGCGATACCCTGAGGTAAGGGAGAAGTGGGAGAGCTGTGGGGAAGTGCCCCAAGGAAACGTAGCAACTCTGACAGTGAAAGGTTGGCTGCCAATAGCTGCTACCATTAGGGTCCCTGGGCTGGAACCCGGAGTAGAGGGTGGGCCCGGGTTCCCCCCAACCTGCTACTATTGAAACACCTCCTGGAAGGGGAAGGCAGGCCCCTGGCAGAACAGGAGGTTATACTATCCTGAAATAAGCCCAAAGGGACAACAGAGACTGTGGGAGTTCTCTCACCAACACCTTTGCTGGCTGATAATGAAAAGGGCTCAGTAGACTGTAACCCCGGCCTAGAGAGAGAAAGGCTACGTGGAGGGTTGCAGTGAGCCTCTGAGGCTAGCACAAACCGCCTGGAAGTGCAGGACCCACAGGGACAAAGTCAGAGCTTTGCCACATGTAATTGAAGTCAATGAGCTCTTGTTGAGTAAACAAAGAGAAATTGAATTTTTTGTAACCAGTTTCAAAGGGGCATCAAGCTTTCATACTGAATTACCTGGCATTTGTCAGTTTCTGCCCCAGCCTTACTGCTATTAAATTATATTTTCAGCTGCCATGAATTGAGATTGGTCTTGCTCTATTACACAGCTCTCCCTGTGTCGCTGGGCTTGGGGGGTTGTTTTGTTTTCATCCCTAGTAATTTAACAGAAGAGATGTTGGGCCTGATCTTGAAGTCCCTATGCTGGAAAAAGCTCCTGTTGATGCTACTGAAATTTTTCCATGCATAGTTATACAACAAGAGTCCTTTGGTCTCTTTTCATTGTCCTTGATATATCATCTCTTCCATTGCTGGTCCTCTGCTCCAGTTCCAGTTATGTTGTTGCTAATGTGTTCTATTAAAATTAAAGGGAAAATCAGTGTGGTACAGATAGCTGGTTAACAGTGAATTACTTACTCCCTCTTCCGAAGAAAACAACACGAAGAGCACTAAAAGCCAGAGATGCTTAGGCCTGATCCCATTGGAGTCTATAGGAGTTCTTCCATTGACTTCAATGGACTTTGGATCAGGCCTCCAGTGCCCACCATAAAGCTTGGTGTAGCTAAAGATCAATATAATACAACTATTCAGTTGCTTAAGACAATTATGTAGTATGGGGAGAAGTGTGGGTGGCAGGGGGAAGACAGTCATCTGATTTCACATTTTCAAATAACACTGACAAAGATTCAAGGAGCTAAATCCAACAAAGATAAAGATGGATGGGGGGTTATTTACCAGACATTTTCTTGGCTTTTTCAAATGTTATTTTCAACCTTTTGTAACTTTTTGTCCTCCTTACATTGCATCCATTGTATGACCCTGTTTAATTTTATGGCATTGATTTATTGTTGATAATTATTTTGGTTTAATAGTTTTAAGGTGTCTCTTGTTTTACTGTTTGCCATCAACAGTCTCTCTCTCTACAACATGCCTTTGGCTAAAAAAGAGTTTATTGCTCCATAAAAATGTCCTCAGCTAAATAATAAATAAATTCAACCCACTCTCCCCCCCATCCTTTTTATGATTCTGGTTTTATAAATTTGGGGTGAATATTTATGTTTCTGAAGGTTAAGGGACTGTCATCATAAAAGCTGAAAGGCCTCTGTTGAGAAACAATACAGGCAGTTGTAACACACATGTGATCACAACTCACCAGCGGCCCAGTTCTACTAGTATGGAAAACAAAGTGCTTAGTGAGTTTGCTTCCAGATAAATAAAGTCCCCTTTGTACAGTCTTGTGGGGCCAGACATGTGAAGCTTAACCAAAGTTTATGGAGGAACAAAATTGCTCTTTGGTGGACCACGAAAGATTCAATCCCGTCACGTAGATATTTTTTTTTTTAGACAAAACCCCACTAAAGTTGATCCAAGCCTATGCCTGAGTAAGGACTGTAGGTATGGCCCACGAATATAAATCAAACTGAGAAATATTCTAAGCCAGATCCGCAGCTGGTGCTATGAGTGTTGTTTTAGCACAGGGTCACTTTGTAAATTCCTGGGTTCTGCCTCCACACTCAGGACTTGCTACCACCTTAGAGTGACTGCAGAGCCAGTAATGTGACATTGTGAGCTGCTGCAGGACTGAGTGCACAGTTTGGAGGGGTTTTTTTTAGAAAATAAATTAGAAGTTATCATAAAGGTGCTACGAAGCATAGAATATTATTTCCTCCACCCCATTTCTGTCATTGTTGTTTCTGTCACTGTTGTCCATGTCACACAGATCGTGCCTTTTGCTCCTTCTGAACAAGTTTCTCCACTCATTTCAGCTCCTACCCAACAAAGCAGTAGGGCACATGTAACTTTAAACAACTGACAACTCGTTGAAGTTAGTGGGATGACTCATGTGTTTTGATGAATGCATGCACCGAAGTAATTTACTAGATTGGGGCCTTAGTGCACAAGTGTATCCTTTTTTACAAAAGCATTTTCCATTCTTATTCCAATGATTGAGACAGACTATGAATATCTGAGGAGTTTTTAAATCACAAGTGAGAGGCAGGCACCCAATCCCAATGAACTTAATTGAGCACCTACCTTCTCTTGTGCTTTGGAAAATCTCCCCCATTTTTCCTCTATGTATAATAATAAGCACCCACATTTCCAAGGCCTGTGTCACTGGTGCCAGGATTCTGTAGTCTCTTTACCCTAAGGTTAGTGTTTTCCGATAGCACACATGAACCATTTGTTAACAAAAGCAAATGCCCCGAAGGGATGTTTTGCCGCAAACTTGAACTTTATTAACGGGAAATAAATTGAATGAAACAAAAAACTGAAATGACAGAACCAAACTGAACCCTGAGGTAAGTAATAACATGGCTCTAGAAATGTCACAGAAAAAACTGCACTCATTCAGAGCGAGGCTGAATTTAGCTCACATGGTTCCAGAGACAGCCAATTACTGCAGAAAGAATTATTATCAATATTCATATACCTTTTTTAAAAAAAAAATATGCACTTTGTGTTCACCCCCCTTTTATGTTGCACTCCAAAAATACTCTAACAACTGTGTTACCCGCAAGATTATTTGCTGACATGGTGAATTTTAAGTGAACATTGCAGAAGCAAAAATGCAGATCGGGCTTCACAAGTATTTGTACTCATATCACTATCAAACAGTGATATTAGGGTATGTCTACACAGCCAAGAAAAACCTGCAGCTGCCCCGTGCCAGCCAACTCAGACTCGCCTGGCTTGGGTTGCCAGGCAGTTTCATTGCTGTGTAGAATTCCAGGCTCAGGCTGAAGCCTGAGTTCTGAGACTCTTCCAATCCTCCGGCTTTCACTGGCCAGCCATAGTTGTCTAGTTGCTGTGTGGACATATCCTTACACAGGCAACATGGGTGAGGCAATATCCCTGTAATGTCTCTAACATCCTGGGACCAACACCACTGCAACTACACTGCACCTAATATCAGAGGGGTAGCTGTGTTAGTCTGGATCTGCAAAAGCGACAAAGAGTCTTGTAGCACCTTATAGACTAACAGATCTTAGGGATCATAAGCTTTCGTGGGCTAAAACCCACTTCATCAGATGTATGTATTCATCCAATGAAGTGGGTCTTAGCCCACAAAAGTTTATGATCCCTAAAATCTGTTAGTCTATAAGGTGCTACAAGACTTTACTGCACGTAACAGTGATACACATTCATAAGGAAACAAATTATCATGTGACTTAGTCCTATAGTAGCTTAAATAAATTTATCATTGGCATAGTGCCTGTAGTAAACCCAAATCATTGCAGTAGAGACCTGAGTTCCCTTTGCTGCAGCTAGCATGCACAGTAACTTAAACAGTCTATGTGGTATGTGGCCAATCAAAGAAGCTTAAATTTCAACCATCAGATACTTGCAATGAACGGATCACCAAAAAAATCTACAGCGGAAGCATTATTTACAGAAATTATCTGGGAAATAATAAATACATGGGATAAAACCATGACCTTCCTGTGGACAATTCCAAAACAGAAAGGAAAAAAAAAAAGAGGTGGAATTCATAAATAAATTATTCTTTATTAATTATTTGCCAGCACACATTAGCAATTAAGATATATTTCTTAGGAATACATCAGGTATTGTGAAGATTTCATAAACTTCCAAGTATGACACTTACAGTCTGAACAAATCCAGCACTGAGTCTCAAGAAAGGATTCATTTCTCTAAAGCTACATCAAGATACAACCCAGCCGTTATTGTTCAGTCCCAACTTCTTATGACTTTCTGGAATTCTCTGTGTGGTATTTTACCTGGTACTACACAAATCTCCTAATTTAGATGGATAGTTAGTCCAAGATACTTGGACATACAGTCCATTTCCATTTACCGTTACTTTAGGGGTGTAATCATTAAAGAAAAAGACCTCTTAGATTGTTATGCCTATGCCTTTCAAAGGGCAAAATATAGTATAGTCCCCCAGCACAGGGCATCAAATAACCCTGAATTCCTGGAAATAACTGAAGCTCCCCTGCACCATCACCATCCCTGCCCACTCTCCTCCATCCTCTTCTCTTTCTCTCTCCTCTCCTCAAACTTCAAACAGAAGTCTGCATCTGTTTTTTATCATATTCTAATTTTTTTTTTCAAATTTCTCTGTCCACAAAATAAAGATCAGGAAGAACAAGATTTAAGACTAGATTTTGATACATTTTTTGTTTTTAAACAGTGCGGTACAAATTTATTCATATTTTAACCATTCATATTATGTATAATCAAATATTTCAAGTGCATTAATGTTAGATAGCAAATGGCTAACTCATTAAGAGAAGTTTATGTATAGTTGTTTTTTTCTCTGAGTGTGACAGTGCATGTGTGCATATATAAATAAGAAAAAAGTTAATAGAAAAACAGTTCCTTTTGTTCCATGGCTATATCCTAATTGAAGAATATGACTGTATTCTTCGGTAATGGTCCAAAATGCTACCTGTTACAATACCAATTAGAGCGGGGAAAATGTTGCAAAAATCAGAAACTAAAATTAATTCCATTCTGACTATATTTTTGACCCTTTTGTGTTCATTTTCCACCAACATTCAAATGAATGAGTTTCACCTACATAAATGTTCCTGCAGAGTGAATTTGAAGATCTCAGGCTCTGATCAGAAGATATGGGGAGGCACTACTTGACACAGCAAGGAGGCATGTTTCCTACAACCTCCTATCTGAGCCCTGACACAAAGACAATTAAAGACGCCAAACAAGACACGATTGCACCCAACACAGTTAAGAATGTGCATGTGAACGGAATTACTTTATGGGAATGAGATGAGAGAGAATTACATTTAAACTCTGTATACAGCCAATTAACAGTTGTCAAATTGTATTAGAAAAGGTGTTTGGCTACTCCTGGATGATCTGGAAAATATGAAAGTTCTAAATTCCTTAATCCTACTTATCTACTACCTCCCCATGAAGAATTCAAAGACTCAGTGGATTGTTCAAGCACTCCTCTGGAAGGGGGAGGGAGGGAAGAGTGAAGGAAAGGGAAACAAGACTAGCATCCATTCAGAGAACACAAACATTAGGTGCTACAAGTATTTCTCGCTTTCCTAAACATTACCATGTGATTTATGCAACCAGTCATAACTAGCCGTTACAGCTCAAATCTGAATGCTGAGTATCATATCATATGGTGAATTATTTACTATGAGTCTAAATAAGACAATAATGCAGTTAGCAATAAATCATGTTGATTAATTTCAAATAGCAAATAAATTAAAGAAAAGCATGATCCAGTTGTGAAATGTCCACCTGAAAAGAGTCTGAATATTTTCCTGAATATTAGTGGCTCAGCTGTATTAATGATTCAGCTACGTTTTGGGTTTTTATAATAAACCAGTACCTAAGGTTTATCATAAATGGCTTTAAAGTCTGAAACTGTTCATAGCAAACTATGAATCCATTTAAATGAGGCTGTGTTTTCAGGTTCTCTGGAATTTGTGATCCTGGGCAGTAGGTAGGTTAAATGGGAAAACCCACAAATTTGTTCTCCACAACCATTCCCTCTTCTTCCCCAACACATGCCCAGAACTTCCCTACATACCACTGGTATCTTCCGAATGGCCTGTGGGCTCCCTCCAATCTCCTGCTTTCTCTCCCAATATGTTAGGAGCCTATTGTCCTACCTTTCTCTCCCCATTTCATTTGGTGTTTCCCTGAGGATACAAGGTGAAGGAAAATAAGCTCATATGGATGGACATCTTGGTCAATGGAACATTTACACGAGGACACTCTTACACTGCAATTGTCATGTTTAGTGTGTTACAGAGGTCTGGTTTTTCTAACAATGGGATTCTTTGCCCTACGTGTCAGTCACTTCCCAATAATCTCCAATACTGACTTTAATGAGACTATTAATGTGCTTCATTGATTGCAGGTTTGGGGCCATATGCATAAAAAGTGTGTCAAATTTCATGAGCACAGGATGATCAAGCACTTGCTGGAGGGGAAAAAACACACAAAGAAGATTCCTTAGATGCACAGTCAATAGGAAGTCCTTTGCCAACTTGTGATTTTGGACACCTTTCTTCTAATTCAACAGTGCTGACTATAAAATCCAGCACTCAGGGATGTCATGTGGTTTGGAGGACTGTGGGACCATAAAATAGTGAATGGATTGTACTTATCTATATATGTAGTGTTTTCATCTGCGACGTGTGTAATAGTGATAAGCCAACAAGCAAAATTCAATGCAAGCTCGTAATATGAGGTAGAAATATTCTATGATTAAGTTAACTGTTTCAGAAACTATATATAGAAATATATAACTGAACCAAAATTAGCTATGAAAAAAGTCAGGGACTGCATCATTTTGCAAAATACAGCATGCCTCAGAGTGCAACAAAAGGCATATCCAGTCTTATTCAGCTTCAACTAGTGGGGCATGGGACAGTACAGGTGACATCGTTTGATGCACTTTTCACATCACATGCAGCCCTGGATCGGCAGGTCTTTACTTGAAGCAGCAAATTTCTAGCCTAGCCAAGTCTTCAGAGATGAATAAAAAAGCATTCTGATTTCAGGAAACAGAGGTGGTACAGGATAACGGTCCTATATGCCAAGTTTATATTGAACCCTGAGCTAATGGACTTGAATAAACACTCTCTGTTTGAAAAACAGATCAATTGTATTTGAGTCATTAAGAGTTTTAAGGAGGGAACTGAATCCTTTCAAATAAAAAGAAAAATCCATCACCACCTCACTACAGTTCTTTCCTGTACAACTGGGGACTGATAGGAAGCCCGCTGAAGTCAATGGGAGTCTTCCACCCAATTTGAGCTCCAGCTTTGTCTCCCTTTTTCACCAGGGATCACACCTCATCTGGAACTCTATCCAGGACACGGAGGCATCCAGTGGCTGAAGAATATATTGCAAGTAGAAAGACAAAGTGGGTGAGGAAATATCTTTTATTGGACCAACTTCTCTCAGTGAGAGAGAGACGCTTTTGAGATTATACAGAACTCTTCATCTGTCTCTCTCAGACGTTGGTCCAATAAAAGATATTACTTCACACACCTTCTCTCTCTACTATCCTGGAACTAACACAGCTACAACACCACTGCATACTGCAAGTTAACATACTGTAGCTCTACAGTGCAAATTAAACTGAAGCATGTAACTTTGTGCTTGATCCCATTGACTTCAATGCCCATTGGATCAGACCCTACATGACTACCTTTAGAATTCCAAATGCAGTTAGGGAAGTTTTGATGGGATGTGGTTACTACTTTAAACTGATTTTGCTGGACCCCTGTTACTCCTGTACATTCTCCCTCTTTGTTTGGAAATTTCCAAGGACATTTTTTCCCCATTTGGGACACGGCAGTAATCACCCTGCTGGTCACCTGCTTGGACTTCAATATCCTTCTCCCATACTTAATTAAAAATGTGTTTAAATTGGATGAAACCCATATGTTGAATTGAGACATTTTTATTAGTACAGATATAAAATCTTCATCATCATGAATGTCCTCTAATGGTCTTGAAGATATTCTTTTTAATAACCCAACAATACAATAAGTGTATTAGCAGAACACACTGGTTGAGATGATTTTTCTGGTACATGCAAACTGAATATCCTGGTTAAGCCTTCCTGGGAGGATGTACTGACATTTTAGATTATATTACAGGAGCGGAGAGACCATTTCCTTGTTAAAAAGCTCTGCAATAGCTGCAAGATTTAGAGGGATGCTGTTTTATCTATTGTGCGGCCTATATTAATACCCTGCAGAGCTAAGTATGTTCTGTGTGGGGGAGGAAGGGAAAGAGTGATAAACTGCAGTGCTTACCCTTTTAAAATCCATGGACATGGACACCTAATGCAAGGTGTCTAGCCCACACTTTCCATCACCTGATGTCTGTGAATGGAAGTGTTTTATCGGACAGGAAGGATGATATTATAGTGAAAGCACTAGACTGGGACTCAGAAAATTTGGATTCAACATCTGGCAGTTTCATAGATTGCCTGTGCAACCTTATGCAAATCACAATCCCCTATGTATAAAATGAGCATAACTGTACTGCCTTTCTTTCCCTCTCTGTCCATTCGATTATTATTAGTCATGTTTATTATGGTACTGCCTAAGTGACCAACAAGTATAGGGTTCCATTGTGCAAGACACTGTAAAAACAGATAGCCCTTTCCCTGAAGGACTGTCTAAATAGAAAGGACAGTTGCAGGATTGAGGAAGGGATAAAACACACAAGTAGAGTGAAAAAAAAGCAATGGCAGCAAACATGTTTATCCCAATTTTTGTTTTGTTTAGAGTGAGGGTGAAGTTTTACTTAGCAGGGGATAAGCTAAATGGGAAGAAAGGGGGTGAGAGGTGGACAGGACTTCCATCACTAATGATTGCACTTATAAAGGGGTTTTCAAACCCATACTCTCCTCCCTCTTAAAATATAACTCAGATCTTGTTGCAAGGTTTTCTGCAAGGTGCCTTGTATATTCTAAGCACCACTGAGCCAATCCAAAAAGGCCTCAAAGACAATGAGACTTAGGTGAATAAGAGTTTGCAGGATCAAGCCCTATAACATCCAAATAATCGCTTGGATAATGTACAGCTTCAAGAAATGAGTAAGAGATGAGCATTTCACAAATATTCATGAATTTATCTTCACAACATTCCTGTGAGATAAGGGGATAATATTACTAGCTCCACTCTGCAGAGGGGGAACTGAGGGTCAAAGATTGAGCAACTGGCCCAGCTTTACACAAGTGAGACTGTGTCAGACTCAGGAATTCAGCCCAGATCTCTGGAGTCCCAGTCTCTGTTTTAACAAGTCCCTCTTATCTCCCTTTAAGCAGTGAAAGCTCTCGCTGTGAAAATACCTGTAACACATTCACGCCAGTTCTCTCTCCATCAACATTTCTAAAGTGCTTATTTCCTTAGTATCAAGGTGTTGATTGACAAGTCAGTTGCATCCCATCATGTACAAGAGACTTCAGCAGGGAATAATTGTTTTCTACAATACTGAACCCTGACTGATTCAGGAAAGCAGTAGAACATGTGCTTAAAATTAAGGAAGTATTTGAGCACTGTTCTTGAATAGGGATGTTTTCCTGCACCAGAGCCTTTGAAGAGTTTGCTGAGTCAGACCTCCAATCTCCCTCTTTTCTTCCTGCTATTAGAAAAATATACTGCAATATTCTACAACATATGTGCAAAATGCCAGGATTTACAGTAGTGTTATTGCAGTGCTTTCGACCATTGTTTTCAAGTACCATGCTGTGATTTGGACCACTATTTTCAAGTGCCATACTGTTATTTTTTTGTTTATTTTTAAAGAGAGATCCTTTTGCAGGTACCTCACCATAGCGTTTAGATTTTCAAGCCTGATTTCAGCTTTTTCACTGAGCTGTGCAGTATACATAGCCATTTGACACTACTGCCTGAGTTTGCTGTTCTGTCGAGACATATAGCAAAGATTCAGAAATGGTGTTAAAGCAGAGGCAGAAAAATACTAACGGAATGCAGGTCCAAAGTGGAGCTGTCCAAACCTGTTTTTTTATATGGGGATTTAATTTTGCCTGAACTGCTTTGTCAGCTTAACATAAATCTGAAAAAGGCCACCTTCACCCAAAAGAAATATGAACCGGAATTCACAGCACAGAAAAAAGAATCATTTGATCTCATCCATCCGTGTGAACAAAATTACTTTGTTAATGTTCTTTTTGATTCACTGTCTCTAGTTCAAGATCATGGTGAACAGTTTAGGGAAAGCTGACTTCTTGAAGAGACACTGAATTGCTGGATTTGAAGATCTGTAGTACAGACTCTTCAGAACCAGCACTTCCTGAGGAAGGACATTGCTAAGCTCGCCCTCCAACGAGGCACTTGGTTACTGCCGGAAGGAATTATTTCCCCCAAGATTAACCACTACATAAAGGGTAGGAAGTTGTATAAAAAATATTGTATGCTGCTTTTCAATATTTTCTGCTCAATACTATTTTGCACAGTAGTTTGACTTATACTGTTTATTGTCTGTATTGTTCTTCACTATTCATCACTGTTGCTGGAATTTGTGGTCTAATAGCAGTTTTCTACAGCACAGTTAAATAAGTGGATCATCACAGCAAATATCGTACGTAGTTGTTGGGGTGTGGTTCAAAGCAGAGCTATTTGCTGTTACTAATGTATCAGTGTTTAAAATTAAAACAATCCAACGCAAACAATCATTCCTAGGCAAAGTTCAGAGAATTTAAACAAAAAGGCCAGATCCTAAAGTAATGTACCTATGGTAAAGTCAGAGAAGCTATGCCAACTGATAGAAGCTGAGGATCCGGTTCCAAGTGAGAAAATTCAAAAGTTAAGGCATCTAAGCAAGAGTATCTCCATTATAATCAATGTAGTGACACTTACACAAAGCCACAGTGAGAAGAGAACCTGGCTCAAGGTTTTTATAGTAATGTGAACTCTACTCTCTTGTACCCTGTGCATATTGGAAGTTGTGTGGCTAGAGTATCGGACTGGGACTCAAGAAACCTGGATTTTATTTCTTGCCCAGTCAGGTGGCCTTGGGCCTCACTCTTTGTGCACCAGTTTCCCCAGCTGTAATATGGAGCTAATAATACTTATGATCAATTTTACTTGCTTTGAGATCTATGGGTAAAAGTGATGTAAGAATGAGATAATACTGCTATTCTATGTAGTATTTTGTAAAATTGAACATTCTGAACATGACTTAGAATTCAGTAATTTAAACTTTACTGGGGCAAAATTCTCTTTTAAATCACCAGGCCAAATTTATCCCTAGGAATAGTTATATTGGGCTATATTTTAGATCCCTGTTACACCAATTGCAGCTTCACTGAAATACATTATTTTTGCGATGCTTAATCTTTGAATTTTTTGACTCTTGTGCATTTAAAATCTCAGGGTTGGGGAGAGAGTTGCACTAATTTCCTTGTGTTATTTAAGAGGGTACTAGGGAGGAAAAAAGAAGTTAGAAATGTTAAGTTAAACTAAAAGAGCAAACTAAATTCAATCCTGGTGTAAGCAGAAATAATTCCATCTGCATCCATGGAATTGCACTTGTTTACACCATATCTAAATTTGGCCCAATCTGTGCCTGTGGCCACTATATAGTCAACATGTGCGACTCCACATCCCACAAACTCAGCAAGACAAATTCTGCAATGTAAAACTGGTGTTGAAAGAGAGAGCAGTTTGTTTCACTTTCTTTGCCTATGCAATGTAATCATTGTGTATTCTAAGAAGGCACCAGTGCCCTGAGGAAATGTGCTTTTCTTTGAGACATCAGGGAGTCAGTGAATACACCAAGGAGTGCCTGCGGGAACACTGACAGACCCTCAAATATAGCAGATGCCACTGTCATGCAATTTCATTCATTATCTTATCTATCTTATACTGCATTCATCATCATGGTATCTGAGCACCTAATGTGATCAACCGAATATAACAAACAAACTTGAAATGTTTTCCTTAAGGAACTGGAAAGACATTTTATAGAACATGGACAGTTTCTGAAAGAGCAAGAGGAAAATCTCTCATAGAGTAAACTTTTTGTCCTTGCTTGACATCCACGCCTTCTGTATAAAAAGCTATTCCTTAGACCAGAGGAAACTATGTTTCAAATAATGAGCTGCATTTTCAAAAGGGGGTAAATCTATAATGGGATTTTGTGCAGTAAGGAAGCCTAGATATATCAAAGGTGAACTTATACTGCAGAGCCATACATTGAGTGTAACTGTTGTAAATTAATGGTTTCCTATCAAAAATGATAAATTTTATTGAGTGGCATCCTAGATTCTGAAGGCAGATTTGTTGAGTATTCATGTGATAACAGAAGATTAATGTTTTCTGCATAGATCTTCCTGAATTTAGTTCCTTGTGAGATATTGAACAATTTATCCCTTTTTCTTTTGAGTTTATCAAAGCCACAAGACATAATCCATTCTTTATTTGAAGAAACAGGATTTGAGTCATCATTCACAGAATATGCTTCTTTTACAAATGTCCAGACTTTTTTTTAAAAAAAAACCACTATTTTTGCTTAAGCCAAAGTATATGGAACAGCCAACTAAATAGATGAGCCAAGATAAAATTTGCAGATAGCAAGTATGCCATATCTGTTGAAGTAGCAGAAAAATATTTCTCTTTAGGGTAATGTGTTTTTTTAAAAGTGATCCAGCACCATTCAAAATGAAAATTGTCAAAAATTCAACAATTCTTTCTCAAATGAAATGGACTGTTGAAAACAATTAGCTATAGTTATTCACCTTCTCTTCTCACTCTGTTTTATTGCATAATGGCAAACAATGTAGGACTGAGTAAGATACATTAATGAATAATTCCTAATAAATCATTTGTTCAATGGATTTGGCCTCTTTTAGTACTTGTGAATTGTTTATGAATGGCTTGTGGTTTTCTTCCACATGTATTTGTTACCTAGAATTCGTTGCAGAATAATTCTTGGTCTGCAAACTTCTCATGAGCAATTTGTTGTGAGAATTCAATATTTCAATCAGATAAGCATAAACCCACAAAAATCAAGATAACCACACAAAACACTCAAACTTCACTTCCATAATTAATCTCCAATGTTCGCCTCAAATTCTGCATTTAGCAGATCATTCAAACAGCATATTCTGCTTCTAGAATAGTCAGAGAAACCAAACATAACATGGTGAAAATGCAATTTTTTTCAGAGGGATTATTAACAAAAAATAATGAGGAATATTCACCCAGCACTGCTGAATATATTTATTGTAACATTTCGCAAAAGGCAATCTAACTAATGTAACTCTCCTTAATCTGATATCCACTGAGTTCTCCCTTTCTGCTCACTCAATGAAGCCTCAAAACAAAGATACTAAACAAATTCTGGTTCTCAAACAACCTCAAGTTCTTTTGTTGCTCGTCAGCCACAAAGGTCTTTTAACATAGGCAGCAAGATCGCACTAGCTACCCTGTCCAACGCCAGATCCTATTCAAAGATCTCATGTCAGTCTTCAAAGGCCCTTCAATGCACTCAGCTTGAAGTACCGTATCTCAAAAGCCAACTATCTTTCTGTGATCACTACTTGCTATGATCACTGCCCTTGATGATTGCAGGTGAGTTGTCTGTGCATACAGAGAAACTCACTTGTTTAGGAGATAAGGCTCTACAGCCATAGCAGCTTGTTCCATAAGGAATTCATATGACCCCAGATCTTACTATGAACAAAACAAACCTGAGACCCATCTCCTTACATCAGTTAGCACACAAACTAATCTCAGAATACAGCTGTTTCTTGACAGTCCATGAGGCAAGGGAAAGAATATAGTCTTTTAGACTGAATAATTATTTTCAGATGCCACTGAAATGGAAGTGTTAATATTAGGTGGGCCTGATTTTGTCCCTGCAAACTGTTGCTCCATTGTTTGTCACTCTTCTATTTCGCAGGCAAAGGCAACATTCTGTATTCCTTAGCAACAAAGATTTGGATGTGGTTACATTCTCTTCAAATGAAGACTGACTTGTGAAAAACAAGCTAGATAAGTTTTGAAGCCAACAATTTTGTTTAAAAGGGGCACTTTCTTGAGCAAAAAGTTTGCAAAACACGATTTTTGGTAGGATTGGCTAATTTTTGTAATGAAATACAAAATAATCTGAAATTCTGGGCAGCTTTTTTGCACAACACACTTCATTGTGCTTCTCCACCCCCCACCTTTCCTGCTTCACTCTGTAGCAGAGAGGATTCCTTTGGAGGAGGATCTGGAAAACAGCTACCAGAAATCCGAATTTAACGCCTTCTGTTTACACATTGCTCCTTTCCCAGAGTAGAATTTGGTCGTATGTCAAGGGCTTACAAAATGGTGATTTGAGAGAACACTTTGCACATTCTGTTGTTCTTAGCTGGCTCACATAGTCATTTCATCCATGGGGAGAGCCCTCTGACTTATGGTAGCAAAAAAGCAAAACTAGAGCTCTGAAGATTTAAATGTTTTGTAAACTCAGCAAAAATGTCATTTAATAAGAAACCTCTGTGACTTTGAATATGAAGGAGCAATGACAGGCAACAATGTTTATAATAAAGGGTAAATAAATACAATGCTTCAGGATGTAAAGTGATTGCTTGTTGTCATCACCTGTATTTCTCTGAAAAGTTAATTAGGTGCATCATGTGTGGATAGTGGAAGATTTGACAACTTCTGAATCAGTAAGGGGGTAATAGATTCATGGACCACTGGTCTTACTGTAAATGACAAAATCCTGTTCTAGGTACATATATTTCTACTACCACCACACCATCTGAGCTCCTCAATCATTAATGGATTTTATCCTCATAACACCCTTGTCAGAGGAGGAGTTTATTCCTGTTTTACAGATGGGGTATTGAGGTACAGGGTAGATTAAGTGACTTGCCCAAAGTTACACACAAAGTCTGTGACTGAACTGGGAGCAGAACCAATCCAGTGCCCTACCCTTTAGACAATCCTTCTTTCTAATGTAACCTTCTACTTGCTACAGGTAATAATGGGCATGGTCATTGACCTGTCCTATGAAATATTAACAGGATCTTTCTTTGAAAATGGAAAGAAAATATCTTTTATTTTGCCTGACACACTGTCTAGACTATGAAGATGGGGAATGTTTATTTTTCATTCTGTGCCCCATCCCCCCAACTATACTTCCTCACTCACACCCATTCCTTTTCCTTTAAAAAAAGAGGAAGCACAACAAATGAAACTGACACCCCATTTCATTGATATGCCATTTCACTGGTTCATTCACCTGCACATCTACCAATGTAATATATGCCATTATGTGTCAGTAATGTCCCTCTGCTATGTACATCGGCCAAACTGGACAGTCCCTACGAAAAAGGATACATGGACACAAATCAGATATCAGGAATGGCAATATACAAAAACTTGTACGAGAACACTTCAATCTCCCTGCACACACAATTACAGATTTAAAAGTCACTGTATTACAGGAAAAAAACCTTAAGACCAGACTGCAAAGAGAAATTGCAGAGCTGCAATTCATTTGCAAATTTGATACAATCAACTCAGAACTAAACAGGGATTATGAATGGCTAGCTAACTACAAGAACAGTTTCTCTTCCCTTGCTGTTCACACCTCCAATTCAGCTGCTAGAGGAATACCTCACCATCCCTGATAAGAGATAACAAGCTGGTTCAGCCTCATTGGACTAACCCTGTTATCTCCAACCTGGTTCTTGCCCGCCTATTTATACCTGCCCCTGGATACTTCCACTGCATACATCTGACGAAGTGGGTATTAGCCCACGAAAGCTTATGCTCTAATACTTTAGTTAGTCTTTAAGGTGCCACAGGACTCTTTGTTACTACTAACACGCCACTGTGTCAGATATTAGAACTCCAGTCATAACAACAGTTGCTGCAGCCAAAACCAGGGTGCTGCCAGTCTATGCAGTATTAGTAACAAGAAGCTATGAAGATGCATCTAAAATTATAAGTTGGGCTATTTACAGGCATTGAGGGAGTGCACCATTGAGTAGAGTAAGGATTTCGGTGATAAATAGGAACATAAGAATGGCCATATTGGGTCAGACCAAAGGTCCATCTAGCCCAGTAGCCTGTCTTCTGACAGTGGCCAATGCCAGGTGCCCCAGAGAGAATGAACAGAACAGGTAATCCATTCTTTGTCATTCATTCTTAGCTTCCAGAAAACAAAGGGTAGGGATACCATCCCCGCTCATCCTGGCTAATAGCCATTGATGGACCTATCCTCCATGAACCTATCTAGTTCCTTTTTGAACTTTGTTATAGTCTTGGCCTTAACAATATCCTCCGGCAAAGAGCTCCACAAGTTGATTGTGCATTGTGTGAAGAAATATTTCCATTTGTTTTAAAACTGCTGCCTATAAATTTCATTGGGCGCCCCCTAGTTCTGCTGTTATGAGAAGGAGTGAACAACACTTCCTTATTTATATTCTCCACACCAGTCAGGATTTTTTAGACCTCAATCATACTCTCCTCCTCCAGTCACATCTTTTCCGAGCTGAAAAGTCCTAGTCTTATTAATCTTTCCTCATACGGAAGCCGTTCCATACCTCTAATCACTTTTGTTGCCGTTTTCTGAACCTTTTCCAATTTCGATATATCTTTATTGAGATAGGGCGACCACATCTGCATGCAGTATTCAAGATGTGGGCTTACCATGGATTTATACAGAGGCAATATGATATTTTCTATCTTATTATCTAGCCCTTTCTTAACGATTCCCAACATTGTTTGCTTTTTTGGCTGCCGCTGCACATTGCATAGATGTTTTCAGAGAACTATCCCCAACGACTCCAAGATCTCTTTCTTGAGTGTTAATAGGTAATTTAAACTCCATCATTTTATTTGTATAGATGGGATTGGAAAACATAATGTGCATTATTTTGCATTTATCAACATTGAATTTCATCTGCGTATTTTTGCACAGTCACCCAGTTTTGAGAGATCCTTTTGTAGCTCTTCGCAGTATGCCTAGGACTTAACTATCTTGAGTAGTTTTGTATCATCTGCAAGTTTTGCCACCTCATTGTTTACCCCTTTTTCCAGATCAATAGGGACACCTATTAAGCTGGTTTCTCTATTATGGGAACCTAACAAGTTGGAGAAACAAATGAACAAAACCCAAAGTGATTAATTGTTCAGTGTATACTTAGACCGTTGTGTTTGTCCATGAGTGCTGTGGTTGTGCAGAACAATAGCACAAAGAGCACCAAGACACTTGACTTTGAATTTCTGCACCCAGGAGCTCAGCAGTGTATTTCTCATCAAGTGGGTAAACCAGCTGGGATAAAATAAAATGCTTTTTCTTAGTGCGGAATCATAAAATGAAGTAAATACAGATACAGGGCTGCTGCCTGATTATTTTTCCCCCACAGGTGCGCCCTTTTCAGAGCCAACAAATACACAAGTGTTTGGGTGGGTGAGAATGGGTGAGTGTATTTTTTATTTAATTTAACTTTGAAGGATGCTCAGCTCTGATGAGGTAGCAATCACTAAATCCAAGTGTAAGTCTTGTATCATATCAAAACCTCTTCCTGCAAGTACCTAATGAGGAAATTAATTAGACAAAAAGCACTGTCTCGGACTCACCACTCCTCCCCTCCATATGCCCCTGCAATGACTTGAAGCTGATGACACTGCCTCTGAGCCACATCCATTGAAGCCAATGTAAAGATTCCCACAGACTTTAACGGGTTTTTCAACTCTATTCCTTTCCCATCTAAACTGGATGAAGAAAGAGACTCCTTCATTATAGAACTCCCTTCCTGAGGATGTCCCAGCACAAGTCTTCTATGGCTATTTTTAAGCTTTGGTGCAAGGATTTTTGTTTCAAGTCCCCTTTCATCACATTAGCCTTTTATCTCCCCTCTTCTTTTTGTCCCTCTACAGTAGTTTTGTTTCTTTCCTAATGCCTCTAAGCACTGAACTCATTAAAAAAAAAATCCTTTGTTTTATCGCAGTGTGTACAGCATCCCAGATATTGTTGAGAGGAGCATTTTACAAATGAATAAATAAATAAAAATAAATCTATTATATTTACGTGAAAGAAAAATAAATCTAAATACGGATGCTCAGCACTTACTGATAATCAGCGTAATTTAAGGCTTGAGTTTTGTTTTTTTTAAAAAAAAAAACAGACAGACCTCTGAACATATTTTGGTTCTGGGTTGTTGAAAACTGACAGATTTCAGATTTTCAACACATATGTGAAAATTTTCATTTAAAACAGACACTTTCATCAGAAGTTTTGGACAGAAGCTTTCAAACTGCTCATCTATGGTTGTCAAGAGACACTGGTTCTGGCCCAATGGATTTTCTTCATCTCTTTTTTTTTTTTCACCTCTTGCTTTCCTCTGCTGTTTTCCCCCAACCTGTGGTGAGATCTTTGACTTTCTCTTCTCTCTCTAGTCTTTATCTGTTCATTCTCCCCTTTTGTCTGCACCCTGTCTCGGCTTGCCCTCTCCTGTTGATACACATGTCTGGTTTGCTAAAGCAACTTGGTTAAGGCAATGTGTCTTGCACTGGAGGAGCAAGCACTGTATCTGAACATAACAGTGCACTTCCTCTCCCCAGGTAGCACTGGTAGCAGAAGGTGCTGGATCCAGCAGTCACTTCAGAAAGTGGAACATTTGCTAACTGAAGAATATTTTCAGGTCCCGGGCTGGCTCCAGGCACCAGACGAACCATGTGCTTGGTGCGGCACTTTCTAAGGGGCAGCATTCTGGCCATTCTTTGGGCAACACAATCCAGACACTCTATTTTTACTTTATTTTTTTGCTTGGGGTGGGAAAAAAGCTAGAGCCAGCCCTATCCAGGTAGCATTAACCCCCTGAATTGCTTGCATGTTCTATTGCCTGATTCTAGTCTCTAATCTGCTCTGAGCCTAGATCTCACTTAGCTACATTATAGCAACACCACTATTTACCCCAACCCTAGCAATCCCTTCTGATCTCCCCCCACCCATCTTCTTTCCTTTCCTACAATATGGTCTCTATATAGCTCAGCAGCTAACTTTCTCCCATTTTAGCCCTTGTTCCTCATCCAAAGGAGCTCTTTGTTTCACCAGGTTGTTCCCATGCACCCTGATTTTTCCAAAATGCCAGTTATGGCCCAAAATCTGTTGGGTCAACTGCTGAACAATGCCATGGCACCCAGTATAAAGGACAAGAGGGTGTGTCTAGGAGCTGGAGGTATCGGACTGCAGGAATCCAGTAAGGTGGGAGGCCAGAGTATTGCTCTCTGTGTTAAGCAGACAACTAATCCATCTCAGCTTCAGCACAATCACACCTTCACAATGCACCCAAATTCAATCCCAACAACTCTCTATTCCCCACGTCCCTATACCTTTTTCACCCACCACAGGGGCATTGTAAACACAACATATCCCAGCTTTGGCCCCAATCTAACCCTTCCCTTCTATTCCTTCCCTGCCTCTGTTCTCTCCCTGGAGTCAATACTTCCATCACCCAGATTAACACATCCTTCAGACTGGCACCACACAGAATGTTTTGCACATAAGAAATAGAATCATAGAAGATTAGGGTTGGAAGATACTTCAAGAGGTCATCTAGTCCAACCTCCATTCAAGGCAGGACCAACACCTGTTATGCTGTTATGGGGCATAGTACTCTTTCAAGCTCTCCAACAGCATTCCAAGTGTACAAGCTATCTCTGGGCTTGTTTGTCCAAGTGAGTTTCTAGTGCAAAAATTCTAATCAGCTGCTTCCAAATTTTAGTGCACTACATTTGTAAGCATGAATGAAAAAAACCTATCTCCAGAGGAGAAGATCTGACAATCACTTCTTTGAGTTCTAAATTTATTCTCCATAAGAACATCTCATATTTCAGCCTCACAAGCACTCATCTAGGTCACTAGATCTGCAAAACAAGGCATTAAAACACCTGTATAAGACTCACATCAGGTATATTGATGATGGATGCCAATATAAAGAACTGAATACTTAGACAACTTTAACTGCCACTAGAAGTTGCTTATGATCAATGATCAAACACAAAATAAGGCCCTACTGTACAACTCTTACTTTCACTGGTGAGAAGTTACTTATGCATGTAGTACCAATGACCTCCATAGGATAACTCACATAAGTAAGTACTCTCCAGTGTGGATTACAAGGTGCCCAATCAGGCTTCATATGTATTATGCCCAGAAGTTCCTGAGACCTTAAGAGAACTATTACAGCATAAACAAATAACTTTGGCATTCCTGATCACTTTACAATAGAAAACTAAATTTGCCTTATCAATTTTTGCCCACTATACTTGATCCTCAGGATAATTTGTGAGTCACTATATCAGCCTCATTTATATTGTCCTCCTTTATCATATGCATGTGAGATATATTTCTTGCTGTCAAATTTAATCAAAGCATCTAAAAGAAAGCAAAGCAACCTACTACCAGAAAGATCACAGAAAGACTTAAAAAAAACAAAGTTAGTTATTTTCATGCTGTACATCAAGAGACTTAAATTAAGTACAATGCATCTTCATTTCAAATATCTAACCGATCAGTCTGGGATGTTTGTTTAAAAATTAATTCAAATCAAAAGCGGACGATAAATGGGCGCTATATTATTAACAATTTAAATCAAAATGTAATGCTTTCTGCTTTGTAACAACAATGGAAAAACCCAATGTCATAGCCAGGCTTGGCAAATATATGTATAATATAAATGTATGTACAGTCTATAAACTCCATGACTACTAATGGAAAAAGGAGAGGGGAGGGGTAAGGCCAGCAAGGCTGGTAAATACAGTAATTATCGATACACGTTTTTATTGAATCTTCAGGGGGAAGAGGAAAAAAGAATGTTTAATTTTAATGTCCCCAACAGTTGACTTTGCCTGTAACATTTATAAAATATTGAAAGAAAAGGAGGAAAGTGATATGGATGTGAATTCTGCAGCTGGTTTTAGTTGCCCTTGAAAGCAGATGCCATAAATCTTGGATGAAGCCAAATAAGGCTGATGATTTTGATCTTCAATTCATTCTTTTCTATCCTTCAAAAGGTAAATGATCCTGATGGAATTAGAACTAAGCAGAATGGCTTTCTTCTGTGATCTGCATATCCAATGATCCACACATCTATCAGCAGCAAAGTTAAAGCATTTTTTCCTCCTATGTTGGTATGTGTGCGTATTCATGCTTGAACAAAAAGTTTAGCATTAGAAAGACCGTTGAAAATCAAGCTCAAATGAAAAACATATATGAATAAGAATTCCTCTTTAGGTTTAATCCTCTCTTCTGTATAAGCTGTGCTGGAAACTGACTCAATGAGGGGACATAAAAGGGCATTACAGCTATTCCTACATGGATACTTATCCATAATCTTCTTCATAAAAGTGACATGAAGATTTGAAGTTCCAGCTTGAAGAAGTACCTGGGATGGGAGCAGGAAGGGAAATAAACTGCCTCAGAGCACTGTGAAATTTCCCACTCAACAAGACGATGCTAAGAGTCTATGACTTAAGCTGCCTGTACAGAAATACACAATGTCCCTTTTCTGAATCTCAGTGTAATCACTACCAATACATCGTACGTATCCTGTCATTGGGGAGCGTCAGTAAGTGCAGTCTTGCGAATGTGCGACGTTGCCTCAGATATACAAGTCAAACCCAGTGAAAACCGCCACAAAGGGAATAATCTATCTTCATAAAAGTTAGTTGCAAAGAAGAATTCATCATGTTCGCTGCCTAAAAAAATAGGAGTCAGCCTTAAAAGGAAACAATCTTGTTCTTACTCTTGTGTGTTTGGAGAGTGTTTGCCTTGAGCTCAGCACTATGCATTCCCAACTGTAATCTACTCATTAACATAGCACAGTAAATAAAGCCAGTGGTTGGGGGACACCTGATCAGGTAAGTAACATCCCAAGAGCTTTTAAGATATGAAAACTGCAAAGCTGAATGATTTTGGCACCCAAAACGTGAATACAATAGTCTTAGATAAGATGTCCTTCAAACCATACGTATAGTAATATATTATAAACGGTGGCAGAGATCTGCCAGGAGAGGGATGGGGGATGGGAAGGAGGACAATGGCAAGAACAGAGTTATGGGAATGGAGGCCACACTCGTTTGTTATTTGAATGGAATTATCCCACTCCTTTTCTGTAAAGAAACTTCCAAATGAATTGTTTGAGAAAGGACTGTTGGGGCTTATTCCATGGGCCAGGAAAAACAATTGATAGCAAATGTTACAAGCCAAGAAGACAAACAGAGAATTTCAAAGTCTGAACAACCCTGCCTTGCACTGCAGCAGTTTTGCAGTGTGTTTTTATATAGAGCATTTATTAGCCTCTTTGTGGGGTGGGGTTTTTTTAACCCCCGTTAGCTCTTTGTCTTTTACTAGGTGCAATGTCATCAGCAGCGGTTAACACTGGAAAATCTGGCATGTATATTGCTTCAATTTTGTTGTGTCTCTTTCACTGTATTTGTTTTCCAGGGCCAGACATTCGCTGGATCCTTTTTTGAGTCCTGAAGATTTCTCTACTGCGTTTCCATTTTACTAGCTTCCCCCTCTAGTTATACAACACTAGCTGCAAGTCCCCCATCAGAATTTTCCCTTGCATCTGCCCAGCACTTAGTTAACTAAGCAATAGGCACTGAAAGCGGAGACCTAGGGAGAGTCACTGAACATGTGAGGTTCAGAGGTCCAGTTTTGTCAGAGATGCTGGATGGCCAGCTGAGGCAGGAGCAGATGCAGGCTGGAGCAGGGACTGGCTACACCGGAAACATCCATGGGATGGAGCACAAGCAGTCTTTTGAAACTATTAGCAGAGAGAGTGCAGACAGCCAAGCACTGATATTGAGCAGACTGGAGAGACTGCTTCCCTTAGAAGCCTATAGATACCTGCCTCTGGAGACCCTGGGTGGATCCTTGCCTGTAGATTAGCTGGGCCCTGGTTGAATGGTGTCGGGTCTGTCACAAGACCCACAGGTAATTGCCTCTGCTGTCTGATCTAGCTCAGGCTCAGAGATATCACAGGTTTAGCATGAACAAGCATTCAAAGCTCAGTCATGTATCTCTGAAGCTTCTCCAAGCCAAATTGAACCTTCTCTGCAGGACCTCCTTGTTCACAAGCCTCTCTGCAGACACCTGGCAGTGTTGTATGCAGGCTTTTCCCTGTCCCCTGGCACAGCAGCATTCTGCACTGTCGGCTCACCCTCACTCTACCCTTCCCACATGGCAGTGAGCAAGAGTATCGGGCCCTGTGGTGCCCATCTCATTCACGGACCACCTGTCAGATAGGTGTGCCAGAGTACACAGTGCACTTGGAGAATCTCAAACTACATGAGATTTAGGCATTGCCAGGACCCTGATACCCTGGGGAGGTCACGAACAGGGAAGTGCCAGAGTACAACAGTGGAGCAGACACCATCGTGAGGAGAAAGATGGATACTTAAGCCTCAGAAGCAGTTTTGGTTCTGTGGTAAGGTCTTCAGTTGGACTGTGATGATTCCTGTTTTCACCAAAGCAGTTTGCCTAGCTCTCATCTCTGAAGAACAAAGGAAAGTGTTCTTCCCCATTTCCCCCCGTGAGACTACTACTTCTGGAACACTTCTGCCAGCGCTGCAGTGAGACAAAGGACTCTCCTGTAGGAGAAGTGTCTGTATTTTTAGAAGAGAAATCGTGAACATAAAACTGGGCTAAAAGGAGAAATGGATTTATGAATAAAAATTCTGAAATGTTTTTCCCTTTGATCATGCTTAGGACTCCCCTTATTTTTTGGTCACTGCATTCTTATTTGCAAAGATGTTGGAGAATTGCTGTTCTTCGTGCAACTACCCTTATGCAGACATGAAGAAGGTTATTTACCATTCATGTCAAAAGTGCTGGTTCCTTGTTTGTAACGTTTCAATTCTCCAATCAAGAAGCATATGACATAGGTGACCGGTCACATACAAAACAGCAACAAACAGTCCAGTGTGTCTTGGAAGGGACTAGTGCATGAATAATGAATATGCTGCAGTATATTCACATGAACCACTGAGCAATTACGAACAACTAGGTGAAACACAAAAAGTGTAGCTGGATAATTCACCAACAGGAAAAGGAGCTAAACTGACTGAAGAAATTGTTTGGTGCAAATGGTTCACCCAACTCTGGCCCCGAGTTCCAAAGCTGCTAAGACTCTTGTGCAACCAGAGTATATGAAAGAGATGAACACTGAAGTCCTGTGATGAAGTAGGGTCATGGCACTACTGACAAGAAGACTGTGCTTCTATAGGCATTTTTCTATTTAAGGGAACCAAAATTCCAAACATTTTATTTTGAAAGACTAAATCCCCTGCCAATCTCTCTCCCATCTCTCAGCACCATTAGTGACACAATAATCTGGTGCAAATTGAAACCGGCTTCGGACACTCTAAATGTTAAAGTTAGCCCTTATCCTAAGCTTCCAAAGGACACCTTAATTCATGTCTGGCATGGGTAATGATATCAAATTACATGGTTTCATTTAACCCTGGATGTCTTGAAAGCAAAAGGTATAGGATTAAGATGAGACCTGAGAGTTTACGAGCAAACAGTTTATACTAACCCATTTATTTGAGGAACATAACTTGAAATCAAGGAAACATGCTATTTGTGAAGAGTACAGTAGGTCTAAAAAATGGAGGGAAACTGTTTTCCATTGGAAAATGCAGTTTTGTTGAAATCTAAATATTTCATGGGAATGTGTCAATTTTAACAATTTTCAATGGAAAAATTCTAAATGATTTGAAATGGAATATTTCATTTCTACATACTCATTTCATTTGGATCAAAATTTCTTTTCTTATTTTATATTACGTTTTAATATTTCAACACTATTAACATTAAACATTTCAATATTTTGGGATAATTTTCTGTTCCATCAAAAAAAAAAAAATTAGATTTGGACTTTCCATCCCAGATTTCAAAATGTCAGAATTTCCCACAGGATGGAAATTCCATTTTCTGACCAGCTCAAGTGAAAAATTGTTTTGTAAATGTGTTTATTATTCAAATGTATTCATTGAATATGTCTAGAAATCATTCTTGATCTATAGATTGCTCATGAGAAGTTTGAGTATATCTGACATATGAAACTCAAAATTCAAGCTGTTCATTTTCATTGGCTACTATAGTCACATAGCATTTTTCTGCTTCTTGCCTGGATGAATCTGACTTTTCAGATTGGGTTTCCAGTGCATATATTATGTTACAAGTTTAAAATTCACTTTCCACAAATATTCCCTAATATTTTACTCCCTGTCACCATTATGGCCATTAACTTCTTTGCTAAATATTCATAGAAAGTGAATATAATATGCTTAAAAACATAGCTCATGGTTTTTTAAAATTTCAAGAAAATATTCATGAACTTTTTTTTAAAGTCTCCCCCCATTATAATTCATATTCTAGTGTTTTTAAATCTCAAACTCCTTTTATTTAACTTTGAGAAACATGCATTAGAACAGAGTATTAGAAATGGTGAGAAAGGTATTTTGGTGTTAGAGAGGAGTTGTTTTTAAAAGATTCCAACTTTCCCACAGTTACTGTGGGTCGATATTGCCTCCAATGTTCTTCATAAATGATCACTTTGGCAGAGGGAAAACCTAGGAAATAATTTCTTCCAGATCACACTTTCTTCTGTTCTCAGTCTCAGGTCTGCACATCTTCAGATTGATCTCAACCTGTATATATTATCCTATCTCCGATGAAATCAATGGAGTGATGACAATTTAATCTAACTGAAGATCTGGCCCTGTGATTTTAATAAACGAATCAATAATGATCCAATGCACTCTTGAATTTGAACCTCAAAGAATGCCAACACCCAGTTACCACAATGAGTTAGTTACTATAGCTGTAAATTAAAATCTTCCAGGACATTCAGTAATGCTAATTTAGTGCCCAAAGTCTCCAGCACACAGCATAAATACTGGCAGCAAAATGTCTCCCAAACTAGAGCTATATTTCACAAGTCTGTCCTCTTCGCAGACTCTTGTAACACAATCAGTGTTAATGCTATGAATTTCAAAGATCAACTTATCTCTTTTGAATGCACTCCCAGGAAAACAGTAGCTTAAGAACAAGCCACATCTCTGCATGCTCATACAATTGACAACACCAGAATTCCAGTTTAGAAGCCGAAGTATACAACACTTCCTGAGGCCTTAAAACTCCATCTGTCCTGCCAGGGATATCCTGCCCTGCAGGATGTGTTCCACTGAACAACGAGTTCCTGTAAAGAATAGATTCCTTTCCTACAAGACAGGTGGAACTTCACGGCTCCAATGCTACAAGTTGTCCCTAAATCGCTCTCTATTTGTCTCACAATTCTAAAAGCCAATACAATGGAATATTTAAAAGCAGTTTAATTGCAAACCTCTTTTGTTCTTTTTCTTAGGTTCCTACATACCTCTACAGAATGAGATAATGTGCTTAACTCCCATGCCACCAAATCTAGCTGTTTATAGATCTCTCTATATATTGGCTGCAAGATCTATCTATCTTATATCTATTCCTTGGGTTTGTTTACCATAGAACATGTGTTAAAGTTTTCATAAGCTTTGGTGAAAAGTGATTGATTTGATTCTAGGTGCTTAATTTCAGGCCAGCATAAGTTGTCTTTCTCCCACAACCTCCTTCTTTCAAGTCTTGTTGAGAAGAAAAAGGAAGTGCTTTAATCCCTCACTGATCTTTAAATAAAATGTTCAGAGATCTGGGGGAAACAATAAGTCATAAGCAGGCACAGTAATTCAAACAGCAATCTACAGACATATACATCATCTTGCAATAGTGCATTAATCATTACACTTAAAGACAGCACAAGAGTGATGAAGTTTTTTTTCAGTTGTGCCTATTGCAACTCAGCTACATTCAAGTGTTTTTAATCTACACCTTTACATCAAAAGATAATAACCATATTTTAATCTAGAAATCTTTTCTAAACCCACCCCCATCAGGACTGGAGAAGAGCCACAAGTAAAGAGGTGACTTTGGAATTAAGCACACACTTGCAAACGCACACACAAATTTAGATACAGAATGTGAAAGAAACATCACTTCTAGAAGAGGAATTCATTCAATCCACTGAAGATAGATTCTTTCCTTTTTTTAAAAGAAGGTTTTATGTTTTCAGGCTACTTGCAGCCCTGAAATTTATTACACGGAGCTGGTGTCACTAGACTTCAAGTGGTTCAACACACTTCAGTCAGAAAAGGTCAGAGGAAGAAGGAAATATCAGAGAGGAGAGAGCTCTAGTGTTAGTTAGGGGGAGAGATGTTGGAACAGAACAGGATAGGAGCTGGCTTGATAAAACACTTTTCATATTCAAAGTATGCCAAAATGATTTCAAAAGCAACTAAATACTATTACTGTGAACAGATGTAAAAACAAACACACCAATGCTTGCACATGCACTGACACCTCACACGTGGCTTTGGGTGGTAGGACCAGTATTAATGAGAAAGGGAAAGCCATCACTTTAAGGGTAAGGGGTTTCCTGCTCTAGTCAGAATAAGGCATTCTCCCCAAAATCTTTTTGAAAAGTCAAAATTGCCATTACTGTACCAGTGACAGGGAGAGTGGAAGCTTGGATTAATATTTCAACTGACAGACAGTTGATGTCTCTCCCCACTACTGCAGTGCAGTGTTCATTCTGGACAGGAGCTTATGTGTGGGTGCTGAACATAAATCGTGACCTTCTGTTCAAAAGGAGACAATATAGCACTGCATTCAAAACACTGATGTGAGAGGGGGTTGTTTTTGAAATGCGTTTTGCAATGCCCTTCAGCCACGCGGCACAGTGAGCAGGGTGATGATGTATCTGAACAAACATCAGGTCCATCTCAACTGCCCTCACTTGGGAAGTTTCAATTTGGGTGCCCTGGACAAGACAGAAAGGTACTTGGCATTTAACATGGTCAGGGATCTGCACAGCCATTGACTAATCAACCCTTGCAACCCTCATTGGAGATAATAGTTTACCTATCCCCCATTTTACAGATGGGAAATGAGACACAGAAGCAACTTCTACACAAAGCATAAAAGCGGGCCAGAGAGAGATGATTTTTGTCCAGTCTGGCCTAAGGAATCCAGTCTCTCATTGTACAGATTCCCTTCAAAAGACAGGGGATAGATAAGGTTTGTGATTTAAAAAAAAAAAAAAACACATAAAAACAAGAAAGTCACCAATCATTATTGGCCACAGATACTAACAGATTATCCCTCCCCTCAGTTCCTTCTCCCCTGGGTTTGTTAGTTCTGGACCAGATTTTTTTAAAAAAAAAGATTCTGAAGCTAATCTAAATCCCTAGTTGGGAACCTAAATAAATGGGCCTGGATTTCAAAGTGTGATTGAATAGTGCAGCTTAGCACATATCCTATATCTTTCCCTATATCTGTACTCTCCATAATGACATAGGATTAACCTTTTGGAGATGGCAGATACATTTCTGTATTCTCCTATACATTCTTTTCAGTAACTGGCTAAAATATGCCAGCCCTCTGAAGGCTAAAATGATCCAACGTGACTAATGTTTTCCATACCAATGCAAACTCGGCAGTCCCAGAATAAATCATGGGATTTTAAAACCCACAGTACTAATTGCCAATGGATAAAAGGGCTGACCTATCTGAATTAGATGCATGCTACTGACACCAATTTACAACAGCTGGTTTTCTGGCCCAGTGTTGGTAAAACATCAAGGAATTTAGCTAACACCTTTCCCTCTCTAAATCAGTGGGTAAGAGTAGGTATTATTCTTTCCAGTTTACCACATTTTGCATCCAAGCTGGGTTGTTTTCCTGATCAGAAGAGCTAGAATGCAAAGCTGAAGATGATATACTGCTGTGGGGATGGCTCTTATCTATGGCATTTATAATACACAGTAGATGTGTGTAGAGGCAATAACAGCAATCTACTTTAATAACCACTCTCTTTGCAGGAGGGATTAAGCTATTTTGACTGGTCAAGACGATAACTTTGCAGTAAAATGTAGATAGGTAATTATCCACATCAATATTCCAGCTGTAGGACAGGTTTTTTTTTCCATACATACATTATATTCCTATCTTGACAATACCTTTCAATTTTCCATGTGGGTTACTGGAATATCCTCACCAAAGCAGGGGAAGAAATCTGTGCAAGACAGATTTGGCTCCATGTAACCCATTTGTCCTTTTGTTGTTCATTCAAGCCTAGTGCTCCTGCAAACCAATATTCTTTGTCTTTTGTATTATATATGTGTCTCCTATCAGAAAAGCATCTATGCTGCTGGTTGCTTGTATCATTGATTCAACCATTTCTTCCTCAGGATGGCACAGAGCAGATCCACATCTGGTATACTTCATCCCAGCTCCATTAACTTTAATTGAGCTATGCTGATTTACACCATCTGAGGATGTATTCCAAATTGTAAGTGGGCACAGCTCCAATGGAAGTCTCTGGACCAAATTCAGCTGTGACAAAAGACCGTGTTAGATCCCTGTCAGGTGTAAATTGGTCAGAAAATGCAAGAGAGTGCAACTTGCAATATAATGTACTCTGTGGGTGTACAAATTGAGTACAACTATTTGAACAACATGGGCAGATTGCAGAGCTGTTGCTGGAAAGGCAACCAACAAGACAGTGTAAGATAAAGTGATGCACATGCTACTTCAACACTTGCAGCATCAGCAGCACTCCTGGAATCAACAGCAGCTGGAGTATGAGCCAGGGCCAACAAAAGTTGCATCCATTTTACACCAGACTGAATTCTGTCCCCACAGAATACCTAATTTATGGAGGTTACTTTTGTTTCATTCACCTACTGAATGTCAAACAGGTGCAAGTTACAGTAGTACAGTACCAGTTCACTGATCTTCTTGCACCTAATCTGTAACTCACAGCAGCATTACTTCATAACTGAATGTGGCCCTCTGTGAGCATTTATTCTTGAAAATAAAAAAAATAGAGAAGGTAAAGTGACCTGAGCTATCCAATCTCATACCAGGCCTCAGGTCCTCAGCCTACTTCTTATATAAAAGCTTTTAAAATGTCAAAGCTGAAATACACCAAATGTTTGATCTTGTTTTCCCTTTTCATTTTTTTTTACTCGTTGCTCAACAGAATGATCAACACTTCTACTAAAAATAAAAATCTACTACGGTAGTTTAAATGATGTTTTCTAAGGAGGACCAGACATGTACTGTAATTCTAATTGCACAGTTTACCAGGGTACACCAGGCAATTATATGCAGTGTCCATTTAATAGGCAAGAGCCATTGATCTTTAAGCATATACTTTCTAGCATATAATAAACCATGGGGATAGAGTGGATTTTGCTTGTCCTAAACAGAGCAGAACCAATTAGTTGCATTTGCAGATTAACAAGTTAAAACCAGCACGGCTGACTGGAGAGTAAGTGCTGACCGCTCTCACTGAATGCAAATAATGGTACTTATGGGGGAGGGAAATCCTCTCTGAAATCAAGCGATTTCAGTTCATTTTCATTTCAATACCCCTGATACTATGTCATATTGTAACAAAAGCGGCCATTCTGCAAGACAGGCAATATTATATGGAACTGAAATTTATATAAATTCCTGATCTATAAAGAGGGAGATAGATTTTTAAAAAGCAAAAGAGAAGGTAGGCATGGCAGAGAAGGAGAAACATGCTACACAGGGATAATGACTGGGCCCCTCAAACCCATCTCCTTATATTTAATCTTAGTCCACCCTCTACTTTGTCACAGCATCCTTCAGCTCCTATGTATGTCTCAAACTCACATAAGCAATTTATTATTCGTACAACCATTAACAAGAGTATTCGTCCACAGATCTGGATGCCTTTGATGAACTTTATTTAAAGATGCACTACATGAATAAACAGCCATCAATTCCCCCAGAGTGAATTGAACATAACATAGAGAGCATACAAATGAATCTATTCACCTGCATACAATCCACAAGGTCCCACAGAGCCACCAGGCCTAGCCACCACCCATCTCCTCAAAGACAAGAGGGGAAGATGTGTCTTGCAGCTGCCCTGAAGGCTCAGATACTCAGTCAGTAAAGGGCCTGGGAAGAAAGCAAGTTCCAAAAGTCAATGACTCTGACAGAGGACACTCTACCAGTTTCCCCTGCCACCCTTCATCTTATATCAATGGGGCATCAGCAAAGGCAATTCCACTGACCACGTGTATGGGAGCATGTCACAGAAAGAGAGGCAGTCTCTTAGGTAGGTCCCAGGCCATTTGTAGAGGACAGGTATATTATATTCATGAAAGAGCCTCCAATTAACAAGCCAACCAAATTCTGCACTAGTTGTGATTTCCAAAGAGATTTAAACTGCAGCTCCTGTAGAGCCTAATTCTGTAGTCTCATCTCCAAATGACAACAGAATGAATGGCAATCGTAAGGTCTGCATCTGTGGATGCCTTCACTTTCCAGCTGAGGCCTCTAGTGAGGAAAGAATTACATTTGACTTCTGTGCTTACTATAAAATTCCTACATTCTTGATTACGCCCCCATGCGTTTGGACCCCCCTTGTGCCCAAGACGAATTAGTCGAATCTTGTTCCATTCTCTTCTAATCCCTTAATTTTCAGGCACTTTTGTAACTACCTCAGAAGTTTTCTTTTGTCCAGTAGGAATAAAATCATCCTTTTTAACCTCTCCTCTGAGAAAAGAATCTAAAAACCTGGAATCATCCTTACACGTTTACTTCACATTCTCTTCAAGCTCAAACTAGCTGTCCTAGGAAAATGTAACCGGAATTCTATGTGATGCATTGAATTAGGTCTAGCTGATCAGGAGATGTATGAATGGAACACTAAAAGCCTGAAATATCTTATCTGAAGACATTTGAAAACATTCACAACAGAACTAGAAACCTCACAAAACTCACCAGGTTTAAGATTTTGTTACAAACTCTAAGCTCAACCCTAATTCCTCAAAAGACTCACTAAGGTTCAAAAACTTAGAGTAAACCCAGGCTTAATTTTGATTCAACAGAAAGCTGTGAATTGTTCAAACTGTGAAATTCACAGTGTAATTTATTTATAACAAAACCAGGTGAAACACAGTGGGTTTGACTGAACGTTACGTTGAGTTCCAAAATGTATAACTCAGGCAGCGTGAGTCAAAGAGAAAATTCACAGAATCCCCCTGTGAAGCAAAATGCTGAGTCTGGCTTGGGTCCATCTGAATGCTCTATGAGACACCCAGCTGTTTTGGTTGCTCCTTATTTCTCCACCTAAATGTCTTTGCTGTGTCAGCACAGGAGCTGGTCAAGACATTTTTCACTCATTTTTTTTCCAATCAAAAAGACATTTTTCACAAAACAGTTTTCTCTGGAAAAATTTCCATTTTTGTTGAAACTTTTCACCAAAAAAACCAAACCAAAAGAAAAACACACATGAAAACCAAATGTGTTTTGGTTTGGGTAGTGATTCTTTTCCCCGTTGGTTGAAAACAAACATTTTCTGGTCTTGTGCCTTTTTGTTTCTTCAATGCAAACCCAACAAATTCTGCAAAAAAGAAATGATGGAAACAAAAAAATATTTTCTTTAATATTTTTCCACACAAAGTAAAAGTTGTTTTTTCACCAATTCTAGTCAGCACAAGTATTTCTAAATCTCTTTCTACATCTGAGATATGTAAGGCTTTATTCTCCATCACTTTGTCCCTTGTGTAGTCATTGACACCTGTACAAAGTAAAGGGGAAATGCCACCAGATAAAGAAGATAATGTTTTATAGTCACTGTGCATAGATGCAAGTGCAAAGCAGTGAAGAATCAAGCCCAATCTCTAGTACACCACACCATGCCTTGTGTGGTCACTTGAAAGCATCCATGATGTTTCCAAGTGTCCTACAGATGTGGATCAACCATTTGTTAAACCTACCTCTGGCAACTGATTCCTGTTGGACCTCTGGGATGCTTGTTGTATGTATACTCTTAAATATCTCCTGCAGCAAATAAACTTTGCTTTCTCAGTCCTTCTTTACTTTCTCCCCTGTTGCTAATGAAGATGTTAGACTGGGATCTCAGCACTTCCTCCTTATCTCTGTAACTAATTTAACATACAGGCAATTGCCACTTTTTTCCTGTTATGTTATTCCCGCTTAACCACACAGCACATTTTTAAAAGACTAGTGCAAATAGATATTTGACATTAATTTTCATGTACACCTTTTATATTCAGATGCAGGACCCAAAATCCTTCTAAATTGGAATAAGGCAGAGGCTGATCGGTTGTCATCGGTTGTTTTAAGGGAGACAGACAATGGGCACCAGCTGAGGCCCTGCCTTGAAATGAATAACCCATGAAGAGATGCATGAAAAAAAAAATCAGTATATGAGCCACAGATCTTCATCTGGTGGAAATAAAAGTGGCTTCAGTGAAGTCAACTGGAGCTACCCTCAATTCTTCCAACACACAGTACACTCACACAGCTCCCGTCTGTTATTACTTACACAAATTACTTTGACACATTCTCCCTGAAAGGGGAATATGCGTTACTGCTTAACAGGGCCATGCAGAGTAAGATGGAGCCATTCATTCTACTGTTTGACTTCTGCCAATGAAATATAAACAGGATATGCACCACGATACAAAAATGTTTCATCTCATGTTTTCACATATGGAAAATCAAGTCAGATCAAAAATAATTCTGATTTCCTGGTGTAGCTGTTCCATTTACTGGTCCTGAATGTTTTTTATTTCAGAAATTACCCCTCTGTGGTAAAACTCCCATTAGATGAAAGCTGCAGTGATCAATCATCCCCAGCAATAATATCCTTAATCCTGCTCTTATACTTTTATAATTTTCTACCTCCTGTGAATTATGGGCTGACAAGTTTTTAACTATTATACATTGTGAGGTTTAAACAAAGAAATTATTTACACAGGAATATACAAAGTATATTGCCAATAATATAGTCCCCTGAACACTTAATCATGCAGCCAAGTGGAAACTCTTCACAAAAATCAGCCCTCTACCATTTTACCATAATGAAGGGTTCCTCAGGAAATAAGCATTTAATCTCTATAACCTCATTTCGAGCACCTAATCTCACTGTGCAGTGCACTCTGCTACTCCCTGTCATCCAAACAAAATACAGGTAAATGATAGTGAAGCTTAGCCTATATCCTTTAAATATTTACTCACTGGTTTGCTCTTAGCAGTACATGCTGTAGTGCTAAACTCAATTTCATCCTCCAGTGGCTGGCAGACAATTTGGACAGGCTTACGGAGGACTGCAGGATCTTTCCGCACATTTTCTTTGAGCAGAATCCATTCTTTTATCTTAAGTGCATTAAGCCAGAGAACTTTTTCACCTAGTCCAACATAACAGCAAGTCACGCCAGGCTGATATACTGACAGCTCACTTAACACAGCCCAGTTTGCTAACAGAGGAAGGCAGCAACCAGGAAGAGGAAGGATGTTGTGATAGTCCAGTAGGTGTTGCTCCCCCGATTGGACTCTTCTAAAATACAGATTGAAGAGATGGTTGGAAATTTTCCCCATTTTCTTAAACCAAAATTTCATTTGGACAGAAAGGGATCTAACCACATCATTCTGGATCGTCCTAATCAAGGAACACCTCTCCATTTTAACCTGTGTGGAGACTGAGATTTGCCGCAGAGGGCCACTCCAAACTCAAATAATGGACCAAATTAACTAGCAGTGTAAGTGGGCACAGCTCCCTTGAAGGTGAACTCAAGGACTTGCACCACAGAATGGAGCCTGTCTAGACTAGCAATGAATCTGGAGAGAAAGGCTTCATGTTTGCTTAAGCCTAGAGAAGAGATGGAGTTGGAAAAGGACAGCAGTTCCAGTGAAACATGAATGACTGAATTTGTAAGAACTCCTTTAATACAAAGTTGTCAACTCTCAATTTTGTCACTGCTATTAATCTCTCTCCCAAATGTGCAAAAGCCAGCCAACATGCTGGGGCCAAAGGGGACAAGAGTAGTAGTTGCAGCAGGGATAGTTGGACATTAATGAATCATCAGACTATGCTAGTGAAGGGACACAAGAGGGTTGGAGTTAGCAGCTATCTCACCTCAGCCATGCTCCACCAATCCTCTATCTCTCCTTCCTCTTTCACTTTCCTACTGCCTCATCCCCATTAACTATGTCCCCTTTTTACCTTCCTGTGTCACTTCCTAACAAAACCCCACTCAAAGAATTCATATAGAAAAAGAGTCATGAAACTAACAAATCATCACCCTCCTCACTCTGAATATCAGACCTTTGTCTTGTCAATTTGGATTGCAAGCTCTTTGGGGCAGAGACTGTCTTTGACTCTAGGTTCGGTGCCTAGAACAATGGGGCCCCGTTCTCAATTGGCCCTCGGGCACTACCACAATACAAGTACATACAACTACTAATACTAAAACTTATTTGCATGCATGAACACAAGCAAAGTGATGTTCTGTGTTTAGTAGAGGTCATGGTTGAATATGGTGCCTGACTTGTCTTGTAGAAGGAAGTTCTTTCAGTACCAGACAGGCAATAGTACCAGAACGTTCCCTATACCACTTTACCCAGGGGCCTCATTGCGCCTCATTGTGGCCATTGCTTGGAGTAAGAAGGTGCCCTCATGGTGATTGTTCTTCTGAGGTGCACTAGGAAGTGGAGTGATTTCAAGTAAAGTACCAAACAGCCAATCACCTTTGGTAACTGTTACCAATACAGGACAGATTCAAATTAGTGTCTTAAGGAGCAAAATCTTGGCCTCACTGAAATCAAATGAGAGTATTGCCATGACTTCAGTGGGGCCAGGATTTCACCCAAGAAGTGCAAGAATTACCTATTTACTGAGCTATTCAGTCTCCTAGTGTACATCTTCTGCCATATAACAGAAATAAACAGAATGAAGTTATTGCTTTGGCATAAAGTTGCCATTCTTAGAATATAACCAAAGGAGGCGGTGGGTACCTGTCACTACAATGCCCATGCCCACGAAAGTACATGTTCCATTTAGTGGGGAATGACATTATACCATGATGCAATTTTAAGCAAGTATCAAGGCTAGTCAATGTAACAACAGCAAGAAGCAGAGCACAGAGAAGGGGGAAATAAGGAAGAAGAAAGCTCAGAGACAAATAGAATGAAGATGGTGGGAATAACTTCACAGTTAAACAGTTTACTTTTCAAAGGCAATGCAAGGGCAAAATGCTTTGTGTAAAGAGAAAATTAGTTTCCAAAGTGTATGCTTTCTACAATGAGCCAAGTTAATTATTCAAAGCAGAGGCCCATGAATTCCCACAATTTAGTCATTCTATTCTGACACATTCGGGCCCAGTGAGCTGCTTCTCATCACTAAGACTTTGATAATTGGCTTAGACATATCAAATAAACTTTCTGGAGAATTCACTAGTAAGCAGGTATGACATCCTAATAGGGGTTTTATTAGGCATTTCTCTGCGTAGTAATGTATTAGCAATCACTGTGACATTTTCTGCTCTGAGGGGTTTTGGCCTTGCTCATTTTTTTTTCACTTGCTGGGAAATAAATTTATTCACAGCAAAGATCTAATCCAATACACTACTCTGTTTACCCTGGTTTCTAAAGTAGCAGGCCTCTCAGAATTAATGAAAAGTGACATATACATCATAGAAGAAAATGCAGTGTCTTCAGCCAGGCATAACTGAATAGCAACGATCCCTTCTGATTCTGCGAATAGTGGGAATTCAGACCTAGCTGCCCGGCTCCCACATCAAGACTGACAGTAGTACAATGGAGTGAAAGAGAATCTGCTATCTCCTTCTCAGACTTTAAAAAAAATGGTGCTGCTGTAAGCCAGCCAATAGCATTCTTACATTAAGTATCAGAGGGTAGCCGTGTTAGTCTGGATCTGCACAGGTGACAGAGTCCTGTGGCACCTTAAAGACTAAGGGTATGGTTACACTTACAAGATTGTAGCGCTATAGGTTATAGCGGTCCCCTTATACAGTAATATGTATAGCGCTATTGTATGTCCACACTCAGATCCTCCTGCGGTATAGCATGGCCACATTTGGGGCACTTAATGCAGCATTAAGAGCAGCGCATTAGGGCAGGTATCCCAGCATTCAGCTGGGTGCAACGTGCTTTTTAAACGAGGGAGGTTAGGGGGGACATGTTGTGTGTATGCGGAGGGAGAGAGACAGTGGTTTTTCCGTTTTTCTGAAAGCCTGTCAGTGAGCCTCCGTTCACAGAAGGCTTTGTTTTCACACAGGCTCCCTCCTTAAACATTTGCATTGCTTATCTGCGGAGTTAAGAAAGAAACTCTAAAGAGGTACTTCCACATTCCTCCAGCCGAGTTCAAAACAAAGGGAAGAGACGTCAATTGCCTTAAATGGCTCTAGGCATCTCCAGAGATCACTTGTAGCGCAGTGGGTGTCCACATCCTTGCTGTAGCGCTACAGCAGCTGCGCTACAGCCCTTATTCCCCATGCGGAGGTGGATTAACAATAGCGCTATAACTCAGCAGTTATAGCGCTCTACGTGCCTTGCCAGTGTGGACGGGGAGGAGGTTATAGTGCTCGTGGGGGCTTTATAGCGCTATAAAGTGCCAGTGTAACCATGCCCTAACAAACGTATTGGAGCATAAGCTTTCATGGGCTAATACCCATTTCGTCGGATGCATGCCTCCAACGAAGGGGGTATTAGCCCATGAAAGCTTATGCTTCAATACATTTGTTAGTCTTTGAGGTTCCACAGCATTCTTACATTAGGCTCTTCAACCTTAGATGTAGTTTACAGTTAGTTCAACGCATCCAAGAAAATGTTCAATACCATCTAACAGGTGTTCCATCTTGGAGCTTCTTCTCCCTTCCAGCTATGATCTCCCACAGTATCAGCTTCCTCTTGATTAGAAACGGGCTCAGACTGCAAAATCTGCATCTAGTTTTAAGCTCATGACAGTTTGGAGTTATTCCAGCCCACGATTTTAGTTTAGATCCATATCTATATCGATGTTTCCGCAAACAGGAACTGTAACCTGCTCTGAAAGGAGTGTGGACTCAATTACAGAATCTCTCTTTTCCATCTGTAGCTGTTATGATCCTGCTATTTTTATTGGTAAATTTCTAATTTGGATAGAGTTCTCATGCATAACACAGAAGAAAACCATTACATCTTTTTGTTTATTATAGAATAGATCTGCATCAGGAAGTAAAGCTGTGGCTGACTAAGCAGAATAATAACAGTATGTGGAGTTTTTGGCTGATAAGTTGCTGGTTGGAACCAGGAGCATAGTCATGGGTGGGCCATGTCTCACCCACTGAGCATACATCCCTGCCTCTGCTCTGGCCCCAGCACTTGCCGGGGCGCAGGGTCAGGGTGTGGGAGCTTGCTCTGTTCTGCCATCCTGGTGCTCTTGCCACGGCAGGGCAGGTGGAGTGGGGCAATCAGGCCCATCCAAATATCCCAGGTTGGCTACGCCAATGATTGGAACCCAGTCCCAGCTTAATATTTGTGCCATCCGATGGTTGTTCCTTGTGGTCTGTGTGAAATGACTTCAGTTCCATTCCTAGGCCCACATCTAGCTAAGCTCTGGAGCATGTGCTTATGGGACTCTGCAGGCCCTTCAAGCTACATATGCGCTTAATCACTTCAGTGAATGAGGTGGCAAGTGTCCATGTTGAAAAAGAGATAGACCACTAGTGCTGAGCTGGTCAGAGCAAGGAGTTAAAGACAAAACAGGCAGGAGACTAACCTGCCCACTCTCCCCTACAAACAATTCCAAAGTTAGGAATTCAGGCACATGATAGGAGTGATTTGATCTGCCTGTTCATCTTCCAGCGTGGTCAATCTGGCACCATCCCAAACACAGAATTCTCTTTAAAGCTGAAGAAAGACCCAAGAAACAAACATATTTGTCGTAATTCTTTCAGCTCTGGGCAATTAGTTCTTGACAATGAAGATGAAATTTCAAACTCTTATTCATGAAAAGGCCAGATATAAGTGTAGAGCCCCTCCTACAATCAATTCTACATTGATTTGGATTGATTCCACTATTACACATTTTCCAGGGTGCGATGCACAATTCAGTTTCCACACGGACAATGAAGATGACAGTAATAAGGTTATGTGCTGACAGAGCTGGACTGCGAGACTCTTGTAAGAGAAGACATTTTAGGACTTAGATCCATTTATTTTAATAATAAATCCTTCACTTAAGACTTCAGATTACTCTGCCGAGTTCCCACCAGGTTCAGAGATGATCGGTTCCTTAAACATTGAAGTGCCTATACATAGCCTACTGAATGTTGTAATCCTTTTGGTATGCAGTGCAATAATGTTTTTACTATATTTACAGTACAAATGGGATTTCTTTTCAGTGGTTATATTAACCTTGCAAAATAATAAGATACAAAACCTAGATACAAAGTCTGTCCACCTACCTTTTACCATGAAGATGAAAAAATCAATCTGATTTTACTCTCCTGTCCAGAAATATTAATCACTCTGGGTGAACAGAATTTTACAAAGCTATTTTGCATCTGTAAAGTCATTCTGGGAGCTGATAGCTTCCTGTTCTCCAGCGCATTGCTGAGTTCCTCCCTAGCTTTTTCTCTGACTGCTACAACTAGCGTGGAGTTTAGAGAGCAAATTGTGTGTTCTGTCCAGAGACTGCTACAAATGCTGTTCTGTCCACTGAGAGAGGGTGGGTAGGTGAGGTAAGATCTTTTATAGGACCATCTTCTGCTGCTAAAGAGAGACAAGCTTTCAAGCTTCACCGAGCTATTCTTCACTATTGACTAATAAGGGATGTTTGCAGAACATGTGTATGTGAAACCCTCGTCGTGAGAAGACTGTTCACAATAGGCCTCCATCTCTGTATTAGCTTGCAAAGGGGGAGAAACAAAACACAGCTGTCCCTCACATTGGCTTTGCACCACACAGAACCAGCTGAAATCATTTTTGCAACCACTTCAGTTCTGTGGCAAATATGAAACCAAGATAACACACTCACGACTTTTATTAACAAAGTCCTAGGAAAACACTTCATATCTGTGTTAAAAGAGCCATTTGTGTGTCAGATGGGATGACTAGATGTCCAGTTTTCAGCCAGAACACCCGGTCGAAAAGGGACCCTGGCGAGTCTGATCAGCACCACTGTTAAAAGTCCAGTCTCCCCCATCCCTGAGCCCACCCAAACCCAGATCACCCTCCCATACCCCACCCCATAGCCACCACCCCCAGCCAAGAGCCCTCACCTCCTCCTGTACCCCAAGTCCCTGCCTCAGTCCAGAGCTCCATCCCACCCCCAAACCCTTCATCCCTAGCCCCACCACAGAGCTTGCACACCCAGCCAAAGCCCTCATCCCCTCCTGCACCCCTGCCCCAGCCTGGAGCCCCCTCCCACACCCTGAACCCCATATTTCTGGACTCACCTTGGATCCTGCACCCCCAGTTAGAGCCCTCACCCCATCCTGCACTCCAATCCCCTGCCCCACCCCAATGAAAGTGAGTGAGGGTGCAGGAGAACAAGCCACCGATGGAGGGGAATGTAGTAAATGGGGGGCAGGACCTCAGGGTTTTGTGCGATGAGAAAGTTGACAATCCTAGTATCAGAGTGCACTGAAATTTCCTTAGATTTATTAAAACAGATAAAACTTCAGAAGAACAGGGCACCTATCACATTTATTAGTCAAGCCCAGCCAATATGCTGAGAAACCCTTGTGGCTTGCTGTGAGCTTACCTACAAAATCCATTTTGCAGGCTGGAGTACAGTATGGAACATTGAAATTTTTACATTTTACTTGAAAATGGGCTCAAACCACAACACTGGCTCCAAGTCCACTTGAACTATAGGGAACTTAGAATACCCATGTGGTTCTAAATCCATGTGGCTGTAGCTCAGAACTATCTGGAAGCTTAATATAATAAACATAAGAGACAGAGTGTATATTCACCCAGTACGTGGTATAGAATACAGTTAAAGTAAGTGCAACCATACCTGTCAAAAAGCCAGTTGTTACCACATTGGGGTATCTAAGATAGGACCTGATCCAAAACCCATTGAAGTGAATGAAACAACTCCCATTGACTTCAGTAGGCTACAGATCGGACACATACTGCAATATTTCCCAACAAGCAGGGTAGGAAATAACTAGTGTCTCATATGCTGTCACATGGGAACTGCTGGTAAACGCTAATTTTAATGGTGATCACTACAGCAGCAGCTGAACTGTATGCACTGATTGATAGCATTTGGAGTCAAACACACATAACTCAATGTAGCGGCACAACAACACACCCCTGCAGCAACTCCTGCTGGTCATCTGGGAATTAGCTCTCTCCAGCTCAGAGCACCGTCAGTGTCTCACTGTCCGCCAGCCCCGTGTCCTCCCAGACCCTGGTGCCCTCTTACCTCAGGTGCTGCCCCCTGGCAATACCCCCACACTCTGCCTCTGGATCTCCCTTCCCTGAGGAACCTCAACCCTCTAATCCCCACCTTGCCTCAGTCTGGGCTACTGCCAGTCATCATCAAGCCCCTGCACCCTGGGGCAGACTGGAGTGTAAAAGCCAGTCATCAGAGGAAAGAGTGGGTTGGACCAGCTGCCTTGGCCTAGACCCCAGTGCCCTCCTTAAGCCTCGCTTCAGGCCTGAGGCTGGGGAGTTGCTAGGCTGGAGCTCCCCAGCTCCCTTGCCTATTCCCCCAGCACAGTTCCACATCAGGTACCCAGTTCCACAGGCAGCCAGGCCCTGCTCCCTCCCAGCCTGGAGAGGAACTGCCCATCTCCTGCTTCTCAGCCCTTTTATAAGGGCCAGCTGGGCCCTAATTGGGCCTGGCCCCAACTGTGGCTGCTTTCTTAATCCACCTAAGCTTTTTCTCTTAGCCCCAGCTCCCTGCAGGGGCTGAGTTTTAACCCTTTCAGGGCTGCAGAGTGTAACCACTCCGCTACACTCAGTTAGGTGGCATGAAGGAGACCCTGGAGCACATTTACCTGGTGTGCGCCAGGTTGCAGTCCCTATTCCGGCTCCTCAAAGATATCTCATGTTTCTGGTTGCACTTTTCTCCTCACCTCCTTATTTATGCACTCCCTATCCATGACCCCACAAAGTCACGGGACTTCCTGGTCTACCTTCTCCTAGTTCTGGCCAAACTGGCTGTCTACAAAACCAGGGAGAGGAGGTTGGCCGACAGGGTCTCCGGTGACGGTGGGGCCTATTTCCGATCCTCCTTCCACTCACGTATCTGGGCAAAATTCCTCTGGGCAGCGTCCACTGGCTCCCTTGACACCTTCGAGGATCAGTGGGCACTGTCCAGAGTTCTCTGCTCGGTGTCCCCATCTGGTTCCTGCCCACCCGCCCACTTCCTGGATCACAATAGGACACTGAGGCCCAGGCTGTGTCCCAGTTACTCATGCTGAGTAATTCCCTATTCCAAACGTATTCCTGTAGGGCTCTCTGAGTACAAACGGTTCAATCTGAACCTTAGGTGTCAGAGTTACCTCACTGCTTGGAGGAAACAAGTTGAACATTGTGGGAAGCAGACGACTTGCAGTAAAAATAAACAATCCTACATTGTGGGTGTGCAGGAGGCGAGAGCAGAAGATACTGTCTTGAGTCCACACCTGAAAAGTGACTAATAGTCTGTGTTGCATACTAATTTGTTTTAATGGCCATGCTGCTGTATACAGAGATGGTTTTGTTTAGCACCAAAGCTTAAGAGGAGAAATAAACCTCAGTTGCTACACTTCCAGCTGTTTTGCCCACTCTGTCTAAATAATGCTGCTCAAGATAGAAATCAACTTTCAAGTGTGTGCTCTGAATGGGAGAATCTAGGTTTGTTCACAAAGTTTAATTTCCAGTGATTAGGACTGAGTAATATTTATTAGACGAACTTGTGCCCTGTGTTGAAATTGGCAGGAGTGGTGCTTTATGGCACAGTGTGATGCTAATATCTGTAATTAAGAAGAGCTTAAGGAGCATCTATTCAAAGTGAGTACTTAGTTTGACAAATCGTACCACAACTAAATGCACTGGCTTAACTATTTGTTTCCATTCAAAGACTTGTTAGAGGGGGAAAATTTGGAGTGCCTTCCCCTCTTCGCAATTTAATGCATTACAACTCCTCAAATTCTAACATCTCTATAACCCAGGCAGCATCAAAAAACCCTCCAACTTTTCCCCACTTCAGGCATTTGAGAAGATGGTGAGTTAATGGGTTGAGGCTACTGAGATCACTTCTGCTCCCATTGAAACCGATTGAACTTTCAGCTTTAATTTCAATGGTTGCTGGATCAGGCCCATAAAAAGCATGGGTCCAAAATTATTATGATATTGGTTGCGTGCTTTACTGTGCAGGCAGCTTGGTAAATATGTTTGCGATGTTCAGTGTTGTATAAATAGAATTGATGTTAGAAGCACCTGTGATTCTAGACAGATGCTTTACAAACTAAATAACCTCAGCCTTGTCAAATGAAAAGGAACAAACTTTGTCAGCCAGCCTGATCTGAAGTAAATGTCCATCTCTTCCTCCCCTCTCCCAGAAATTAGTGTTTTGTTAGCAGCAATCTACCGTGTTCATGGCATCTAGAAATGGAACATACCATTTATTACCATGCATCATCCAGCTCAGCTCCCTGCCACATGAGTAATAATGTTGTTCAGTCTAATTTTTAAATGTGCCGAATGACCAGGCTTTTACCATTTCTCTTGTGAGAATCTCACTGTAGAAGCTAACAGATCTCAATGTAGCCAGTTCCCGCCCGCATCCCCCCACCCCTGGTCAGTTCAGTCTACATCAGGAGTTGAGGGGGAAGTTGACAATGTTTAGTAGGGTTTTGGGGGCGGGGCGGGGTGCACTTTTTAAAAATCTTTTTACGTACATTTTTGGCACTTGTGCTGCACAGGCAGCCCACAGACTTCAGTGCTCAGTTTATTTACAGAATAGGTGTGGCACAGGCCGTGGTTGCATCAGCATTCCCCTGGTTCCTCTCCAGTAGGCCTCAAGTCACTCCTGGAAAAACCATTCGGCTCTTGGCTGACACTTCTGACAACATTAAGTGCCAAACGTCTTTGTACATCACCTTTATAAAACAATTTCTATTTCTAAACAGTATGGTGTCCAGTGAGAGTATGATTTTTGTATTGCAGACATCAGTCCATTAGGAATAGGACTGAAACTACCAAACTCGTTTCACAGAGAAAAGATGAGTGAGATAATATCTTTTACTGAACCAAATTCTGTTGGTAAGAGAGACAAGCTTTCAAGCTACACACAGCTCTCCCTGAAATCTGCGAAAGATACTTAGAGAGCCATAGCTAAGTACCTGTACATTCCCCAGATCTGAGGAAGAGCTCTGTATAGCATGAAAGCTCTTGTCTTTCAGCAGCAGATGTTGGTCCAATAAAATATATTATGTCACCCACCTTATGTGTCTAATATCCCACGACCAACATGGCTACAACACCACTGCATACAAACTCATTTCATGTAAGTCAATACACAGCAAATCATTTAACATACTTATGTGGCCCACCTTTTAAAAAAAAGTATCTGAGAACTTCATAATATTCAATGTATTTTGAAGATAACACATCTGTCTGAGTCAGAGAAGCATTATTTTCACTTTACAGATGGAAGAATTGAAGCCTAGAGATGCTAACTGACTTGTCTAAGATCACACTGGAAGTCTGTGGCAGAGCAGGAACTGAAACTAAGGCCAGGTCTACACTAGGGGTGGAGGTCGACCCAAGATATGCATCTTAGGTCAATCGCTGCCGCTCCCCCATTGACTCCGCTTCCACCTCTTGAAGCGGTGGAGTTCCAGAGTCGATGGGAGAGCGCTCGGGGATCGATTTATCGCATCTAGACGAGACACAATAAATCTATCCCCGATAGATAGATCACCACCCCCTGCTTCAGCAGGTAGTGTAGAACAGGCCTAGGTCTCCCACGTCCCTAACAAGCACCACAAGCCCTGGATCATCTTTCCTCCATCGCCAGATGCAAGACACTACTGCCATGGACAAGATTCAAACGAATAACCGAGAAGTGAAAGGCTCTTCATCTCATTACCAGTCCCCTGAGCTATTCAGTATCTGCAAAGTATTTAGGAAGAGTACATTATCAGGGGATATTACCATACAACAAAAGCCTTCTCATCTGCACCTAGAGAATCACAGATTTCACTATGGACTGGAACCTGATATGGAGATGTTTCCCTGAACCAATATATTTTCTGTTAGAGACTACACAAGGACTCTCCCTAGTCGTAGTGTTTTGTCTTATGTCACTGTAGCTTTTGACTCTGTCTTTAAAAACACCTCATATATTTGGGAGATCCTAAACGTGCAGCATGTGTCTCAAATTCTTAGTTAAAGGGAAAAAAAATTACAGAAAAGCAGGAAAATTCCTATTTGAGCATTTACAATTCAGAGCAAATTACATTGACTTTTTCATAGCACAGCCAGATTGTAATATCACAGAAACACTTGACTCTAATCAAAGGCCAACAGGATTAGCAGTTGTTCCTGATAATTTTGTTTTACACTATAATAGTCATGACAATCCTGGGATGTTTTTATTCTAAGAGTAATATGTGATCTTATTACATTCTGCTGCATACTGCAAACAGAGAATAAAAATGTATTATGGATCCTGAAAATTATAAATCAAAAAAGGTCTTTATATCACCCAGTCTACTGAAAAATATAGGGCCCGATACTGTATAATTCATGCATGTAAAATTCTGATTAAATAAGAATTTGCTCTTAGCTAGCACTTTTCAGCAGTATTTTTCAAAGTCCATTGCAAAGGAGCACAAAGTCAGTATCTTTAACTCTATTTTACAGATGGGGAAACTGAGGTACAGAACAGTGAGGTGACTCGCCCAAGGTTGCCCAGTAGCAGAGCCAAAACCAGAACCTAGGTTTCCCAAGACGCACCCCAGTGCTTTTTCCACTAAAGCCAATGGGGGGTTTTGCCTGAGTAAGGACTGCAGGATTCAGCCCAAAGATTATGTTTCTTAAACAGATGAGACCATCTCTTGACTGAGTAGGCATGTAATGGACACCTGGAATAGAACAGCGCACAATCTTTTCAGAGGTGTAGTAACACTCTCTCTCTGTGCATGCATCTTCCCTCACTTGTCCAAGCTTGCAAAACTTACACCAGACCAAAACAGTCCAGCATCTACTTGAAGTTTTTCTTGCAGGAATATACATGTGGAGATATATTTGCACTAGAGTTTGAGTGACTTTTACTTCCATTTACACAAGATTACTAGTTTAAATGTTCATTGAAGATGAATGATAATGAACATCAACTGAATTTGTGGTTTTTATTTGAACCAACATTCATGATGCATTTTTTGCAGCATTTGTGCTGTTTTATTTTAGATTAACAACAGAAAATTATCCTTATGGTTCAATTTTCCCAACATGATTTGAGAACCAAAAAACTAAACTGAAGATTTGAAAAAGACCAATGCGTGGGTAGAAAGATGGATGTGGATTACAGAAATCACTCCAACAATGCATCAGTAACATTTTCAAAATCTTTGTGTTGTTGATGGACTGAAAGCCAGGATAGTAAATACATGGTTATAAGTTAGGGGGAAGAATCTTGAAGAAAGCTTTATCGCTCTAAAGGTTTATAATAGTGTACCAAAGCTCTGAGGAAAACAGACTAGTTTGATGGATGAAAGATTTGAAGACATTGCAGAGAGGAGGGTGGAATTTGTTAGGAAACCTGAACTTGCTTCCAAAAAGAAATAAATGGCTCTGTTTAGTTAATGACAACCAAAATTACAATATGAAGCAAATACCTTGTAGCTCACTATGTCACAGACATTTGTCAGTGTTAAGGTCAGCGATAGAGGTTAAAACTTCCCTATATTTTGTGTTGCATTTTTGCTGCCAAATGCAAATTTTTAACTGTAAGTAAGTCATTACTCTCCTGCTGCTCTGGTCCGATTAATTCTCACAATATTAGCCAGCAATTCATTTTATCCCACCACATCACAAGTCCAGCTGAAGGAGATAAGTGGCTGATAAAAGATCTTTGAGAACAGTTATAAATGATTCACTTTAAAAGAATAATAAAGCAGCTATGCAGAACTGAGTAAAGCTTCCATACCTTGCACATAACTCATCGAGTTAAAAAACTTCAGCAAATTACAGTCAATAATCTTCACTGTCACCCTGCTGTTCCCCAAACTTTTGAGCAGAAACTTAATGCTGAAATGCAAATATTTAATTAGTTTTTAATGGTGAAGTTTATTTTTACTAAATCTGGTCATCTGTCTCAATTATTTTCTCCATTTTTTACAGTTAACCAGTAATTGTCATTCTCAGGAGCTTTCCTTTCCACCCCCCTCCCCTTCCTGTTTGCATTTCGCTTTTACAGAATGTAGCTTTGGTGGAAACGCTTACTCTCGTGCAAAGGGCTTACATCAGGAAGGGATAACTATTCAACACCCAAGTGAACTCTAAGTGAAAGTCAAGGTTTCGATCTTCATCTTGGGACTGCACCATCTGACCTTGTGCAATTGTGACTTCATAAAACAGCTGCACGCCACAGAAACAGTCAACTTCAAGCAGCCTATGAAACCACCGACCATGGGGTTTTGTGGTTTGTCTACAGAGCATAGCTGGATTGGATAGCATGATCGGAGTGGTTCCATTCTCTCCTTTCTCAGGAAGAGGAGATTTCTCAGCAACTGGTGCACAAGTCTTGACCTTGCTGCCACAATGACCAAGAACATCAGCGCCTTCAAGGCAAAACGCAAAACCCCCTTCTTCACACGAGCATCATTAAATACAGCCAAACAAAATATAGAAGTTCCATCTCTGCTGAATGGAGGAGAGAGAGAATATACAGCTTTTACATAATCATATCATAAAGATAATATAATTTTGGGATGCACTGGCAGCACAGTAATAGGCTCTGTAGATAATTATTCATATATATAATTACATACTATTTTCATAGATCAGACTGCCATCATTAGGCCATTGTAATCCTGCTGTTTGCTGTGCATGGGTGCAGCGGCCCATTTACACACAACAAATTGTCTATGATAGTCAGTTATTCTGAGAGAGGCTCTTTTTCTTTGTGTGTTGTACCGGGCTGAGCATAGCACCGACAGTTAATAATAATAAATGTATGTTTATGAAAAATCCTAATATTTGCTTTCATTGGACATCTAAGGACTGTGATAGATGCAAAAAGTTAACACAATATTATTGAATGATATTTTTTTTTCCTCTGACCAATTACTAGCTGAAAACATTTGAGGTAAAATAGTTTCTTTCACATTAAATTCTGTCTAATCTCTAAAAATATTGCACCATTACAACTGAATTGTTTTCTAACATATAGTAGTTCATCATCAGGCAGATACTGTCATGGCTTGATATCTGAATCATTATACTTATGAGATTTAATTTTTAATGATGCAAAAATTACTCATGGTACTTTCTCTCCTACACGCAGAGTCTGAGATCTGATAGCTATGAAGTTCTGTGTAAGCTTTATAACCTTTCTTTATGCACTCAGAAGAAGTTATCACAGCTAGCTTGATTTCTGCTAGTGCTCTGCACTGCTAAGAAGACAGTACTATTGCTCCTTGGGCCAACAGGATGGAGGGCTCTGAATTGCTCACGGGCCTCTGGTCCTGCTGTGGATCAGCACTCGTAACTTCCTCAAGGAGTCCCTTCTACCCTTTGCGGGGTCATCAGTTGCCAACAAAGGACCTCAAGGCCTTTATACCACACTCCCAATCTTCTAAACAATCAGATAGTTAGATACTATCAAAAAGAGTACATATAAATACATTCAAAATAAGCATTATGTGGGTGGTTGGGGAGTGGAAATGTAGGCAATCTTTAGGTCTTTATAAGAGAGACGGAGGACCTTCATGGAAGTTTGGGTCCAGTACAATGCTCCTATAGTCTCTCCAGCTAGTACATTCGTATGCACTCTCTTCCCCAGAAAACATAACAAAGGGTCTGATCTTTCAGCCATTATTCATCCTTACTCATATAAGCATTACTAATGAAGTCAAGGGAGCTAAGGGTTGAAGGATCATGTCCTAACACTGGATTTTTATTATTATTAATGAAGTCTAAAATATCAAAACCATGCCCTGCACAGCATGGCAATACATCAAGGATCTGAGTCTCCAGTCAGTGACTCCAATTTTATGCCACTAATTTCTACCATGTTACCCCACATAAAACTGATGGAAGAGTGAAGAATCAGATCCAACACATACCAGGACAATTGCAACTGTTTAAATACTAACAAGTACAGCAAGTCTCCTAGCCTCAAGGTAGCAAGTGAGAAGTGTGAGTATGTACATAAGTGGGTAGCAGTTTCCTCTTTTGACTGGCTGCTCCCAAGGGGAATGATCCCCAGTGGGGCTGATTGTGTTAGAAGAAGCGTTGAACACCTGAAAACAGTCACTAGCACTAATGACAGCATCTTGTCCTGTCACCAGCAGCAACTGTTGCTATGGATGCAGAACTGGACTCACTCACAAAAGCAAAGAAGAGTTTAGAAGAAACAAAAGGAAACCAAAAAAAAGTGTTAGGGTTTGTTTTTTTATTACTATAATTTGTCTCCCATTTTTGGGGAGGTTTAATAAAGCGTCAGGGACTGATCTCTCTGTACACTACTAAAATGGATTTTAAAAGATAAACAAAGGAAACTATTAATCGGGTGACACTTCTTAATTAGTAACTAACTGTGCAAATTAGAACTGAGACACCCACTGCTGCTGCCCATGCTGTGCTTGTGCTGTGGATACATAAGGGACTTCACTCCCAAGTCTGCTGCTCCAGCAATGTTAATGAGCACTAAATTTGCTTTGGACAGTGTTTTTTTGAAGAAAGGAAAGGCTCCAGTTCAGAATTATAAGACATTTAAGACCAAATGGGAAGGGGGGCGGGGGGAGGGAACTACTACATTTCCATTTTTTAATTTTGTCCTTTATAAATATACAGAAGTCAGTACGGTCTAGTGGCCAGAGTAGGGTTGCCAATTTTCCAATCACACAAAGCCGAACCCTCTAGCACAGCCCCTTCCCTAAGGCCCCGCCCCCTGCTCACTACATTCCCCCTCCCTTGGTAGCTCACTCTCCCCTACCCTCACTCACTATCACTGGGCTGGAGTAGGGGCTTGTGGTGCGGGAGAGAGTGAGAGCTCCAGATGCGGGTATGGGCTCTGGAGTGGGACTGAGAGGTTAGGGGTGCAGGAGAGGGCTCCAGTCTAGGGCAGAGGGATTCTGAATGTGGGAGGAGGCTGCAGGTTGAGGGTTGGGGTGCGGGAGAGAGTGAGGGCTCTGAATGGGGGTGAGGGCTCTGGGCTGGAGTCAGGAATGAGGGGTTTGTGGTGCAGGAGGGAATTCTGGCTTTGGGGGGGCCAGGGCTGGGATGAGGGCTCAAGGTATGGGATTACCTCAGGTGGCTCCCAGTCAGCGGCGCAGCAGGGCTAAGTCAGGCTAGTCCCTACCTGTCCTGGCTCCATGCTATGCCATGGAAGTAGCCAGCAGGTCCAGCTCCTGGGTGGTGGGGGTGAGCGGTGGCCAGGAGGCTCCATGCACTGGTCTTGCCCGCAGGCTTCACCCCACCCCACAGCTCCCATTAGTTGTGGTTCCCAACCAATGGGAATGCAGAGATACTGCTTGGGGTGGAGGCAGCGCATGGAGTCCCATGGACCCCCTTTTTTCCTCTGCCTAGGAACCAGACCTGCTGGCCACTTCCAGGAAGCAGCGTGGAGCCAGGACAGGCAGGGACTAGCCTGCCTTAGACTGTCAGCACCACCGCCTAGACTTTTTATGGCCAGTCATCAATACTGACCAGAGCCGCCAGGTTCCCTTTTCAACCAGGTGTTCCGGTCAAACCTGGACACCCGGCAACCCTAGGCCAGGGCGCTGAGCTGGAGATTAGAAGACCAGAGTTCTGCTCCAACCTTTGCTGCTGACATACTGTAAGCAAATCATTTCACCTCTTTGTGCTGCAGTTTCCCAACTGCACAATGGCAGTAATGACACTTACCTTCTTCTGTAAAGCATGTTACAGTCTAGTGAGGAACAGTGCTAAGTTAGAGCTGCTTCATTTTCTTACATCCCCTGAAGTCTGGCATACTTCCTTAGCTGAATGATGGAGTTTGATGAAGTAAAGCCCAGTAAAGCCCTAGGAAGGCCATTGACTCAGGCAAAGAGTGAGCTGGTGCTGAAGTTGGACCTTGTGTTTAAAATAAAAAAAAAGGCTGGGACCCTCAAGGGGAGGTGCAGGAGCTCAGTGTCGCTACGGCCAAGTTTTTCCAAAAGTGACAAATGATTTTTGGCACCCAACTTGAGACACCTTAAAGAGGCCTGGTTTTCCAATGAAGCCCTTTAAATGTGTCTCAAGTTGAGCATTCAGAATGACTAATAACTTTTTAAACTGATTTTCATGTAAGCAGTGTCAGGAATGAAATATATTCTGACATCTGGTGGCGAACTATGGGAATTGCAGTGAGCCTTGCAAAATAAGTCTGGGGCTGATCAATTTGCATAGACACACCCACTGCGCCTAGTCTGAGCCCACAGCAGCCCACATGGCGACTTCGGCTGATGAGGGAGCCCCAGTTTCTATGTTATTGGGGCAGGAATGATAAAGTGATGTTACTGTGATTATGTGAATGAAGGACTATGGACATGTACTTGGCCCTTGTTATGATGGAGGACTCGCCATCATCTAGGTAGCACTCAATGGGCAAGGGCCATGCGTTTTCAGAACACTGTGAGATTGAGAGAGGTGATGGACAAGCACCTATACCTTTTGGTGAGGGTTCTGTCTGAGGGCCTCCCAGGCCTATTGCACCATACCTCTCTCCACTGTAGAATGTCAGAATTGAATTTTGCTTCTATTAGGAGCCTGGTTCCAGGCTGCTGAGCTGACAATTGCTTTGGGCTCACTGATGCACCTGTACTAAGGCTCCACTACTGTGAGCTGAAATCACTGAGCGCTGTCTTAAGTAGGGGGGACCTGGAAAAAGTGCAGAGTGGCTGGTGCAGCAGAGCAGTCTGTGTGTCGGCTAGCAGGACGGCTAGTGGAGTGACTGGTGCAGCAGAGCTGTCTGTTGACTAGCGGAGGCGTTGGTGCTGCGGGCAGAGTGACCGGCGCGGCAGAGCTGTCTGTGTGTCGGCTAGCAGAGCAGCTAGCGGATCAACTGGTAGAGTGGTTCGTAGGACAGCCAGCGGAGTGGAGCAGAGCCAATTGCGGTGAGAGCTGCAGCAGAACCTCACGGAGAGGCAGTGCAGTCGGCCTCGGACCACGTAAGGTGCCCTGTGCCCTACCCTCCATCTCCACCCAGGCTGGAGGTAAGACTCTGCCAATTGACTTTTGAACTCTGCATGGACCAAGAACAGAGACTCTTGGGCTGTTGGACTTTTGGGACTATTGAGTGACTTTTTGGGGTTGTGGAACTCAAGAGCCAAAGGGAAGGCCACGGCCTATTTGCTGGGAGGGGGGCTTCTGGTTCATGGTTTGGTTTATTAACCTTGTTTGTGGTGTTTCCCCAATATAATGCCACATTGTTTCTCCCTGTTATTAAAAGGCTTTGGTACACTCAGACTCTGTGCTTGCGAGAGGGGAAGTATTGTCTCTTACAGATCCCCAGAGGGGTGGTATATGGTTGTCCCAGGTCACTGGGTGGGGGCTCGAGCCGGTTTTTTTGTATTGTGCTATTGGAATGGAACCCCTGGATACTGAACCCGGCCCTTGTTGCTGCCAACTCTGATGGGCAGAAGGGTTACCTTCAAAAGAGAACTCATTCAATCTTAGGTGCCCTGCAGTTTTGTTTACATTTTTTCACTACTTTATAGATCAATTGTATCATGCAGGAAAGCTGGACTTTCAAAATAATCTTGGACAACAAAGAGCTGAAAGAAATGCATTATCTGTTGTTCTCCATAGCACTACTTGCAGAATAGAGATTAGTCCCTCTGCCCTTTCCATCACTTTTCTTTTAATGAAACAATAATAATAAACAAAGAATATTTTGTGAGGGATCCTGATATATAACATTTAATATCCCACAGACATTATCTCAAAGCAGTTTATGGAGCAATATATTATGTTCTTGAAGCGTACTGACATGCAAGGAATCGTAGTGGCCACATAGTGAAAACAGACAGGCTACCATGAATTTCTGTACCACTGGCATTTAAACTGCAGTGATTAACTGAGTGAAGGAATATTAGTCAGGGCACTGAGCTAACACTCCTTGCCTTTGTTGGGCTGTCTCATGGGGCCTTTCAAATCTTTTACATGAACATATCCGTAGAAAGGAGCAGAGAGATTTAATATCCTTCTCTCAGGTATTGTTTTGTTTCTATACAAGCAAATATCCATGTCAAAGCAGTGGGGGGAAATATGGGCTTGAACCTTTGCGGTGCTACGGATCCTCAGCTCCCATTGACTACGGTAGCCAGGGAGGATACTTAGTAGTATGCAGAATTGGATTCTTAGTTTGGTTCTGTAATTAGATGGTGCAATATAACAGCAAGACACAGACTGGTTTTAAAGCTGCCAATAGGGGGTCATGCATCAAATAGATCACACTCTATTATAAAGAACTGACCCTCAATGCAATCCCACCCCTGTGGTGCTGTTCAGAATTCTAACCCAGATCTGGATCTGAATTTTGCATCTGCCCCTTTTCTTCTTCATACAAAATATTTTGTGTATTGACACATCCCACAGAAGCAAGAAAGGAAAAAAAAGTTAAGCCAGTTAACCACACATTCATTCGGCTTCTACTGCCATTCACCTTACTGTTGTTATCACAGCTCCTTTACACCACAGATAGGGTGACCAGAGGTCCTGATTTTATAGGGACAGCTCCAATTTTTAGGGTCTTTTCCTTATATAGGCTTCTATTACCTCACACCCCCTGTCCCGATTTTTCACATTTGCTGTCTGGTCACCCTAACCACAGAGCACATACTGGAACTTTAACTCTGCTCTCTTTCACCCTTCAGACTATTTTTTATCCTCTCAACACTAGAAGTTTCAGAGTAGTAGCCGTGTGAGTCTGTATCTGCAAAAAGAACGAGAAGTACTTGTAGCACCTTAGAGACTAACCAGTTTTTTGGCCATAAGTTTTCATGGGATAGAACCCACTTCATAAGATGCATAGAGTGGAACATACAGTAGGAAGATGAGAGAGAACATGAAAAGGTGGAGGTTGCCATACACACTTGATTTTTGCAGGAAATGAGAGTAGTGTGGTAAAAGATTGACCATAGAAGGGTGGTTTAACGAGGTGAGGGGATAGAAGTCTGGCATCCCTTGGGAAAGGTGTGCAAATTTAAAGTGTTAAGTTATTAATTAACCCTCTGTGAAGTTTCACACTATGGACACCTGTTGTTACAGAGAAACAAGAAAATCATGCCCCATTTTAAGCCCATGTTAGGTCACAAATAAGGAGTTACTGCCAGGTAGCACCATAATAATGGACCAGCTCCAAATCCAAGAACCAAACCATCTTTAAACTACATTATGTTCAGAACTTCTGTTTCAGACCCACTTTTTGGGCCCTGGGCCCATCTGTGTGGATGAACAATCATCGTGGGAAGTGGAGGAGGGGATTGGTTTTTTTATGATAATGGTTTTTGGTGTGAAGTGGCCTGCTTCTCTGATTATTTCCAAAGGCAATGAACAGATTCAAAGTCTTTACTGAACTTTAATTAAGAGTCTAATTTGCATACATTTTAGATGTTAATCACTGTTCAGTGAGCTGGTGAACTTTGATGGGTCACAACCTACTCGCTACAGGAATAGTTTGTGGCATTCACTAGGTGTTGGCAATGTTGCTGAGAGGCAAATAGGATGGAATCTAGGTCCGGGATGGCATACATGCTCTTCAGCAATGGAAGATCATTACCAAGGTAAAGCTATCAAAACAGCAAATTCAGAATTTAAACCATCTTTCAGAAATGTGCCCAAGTTTCTATGCAAACTTTTTGGGTTGGGAGATATGCAGCTGTTGGTTATAACTGTGGACATTCTCTCTCCTATATACAGACACTCCCTGGGTTCCACAAGACCCGACTTATGCAAATCCGCACTTATGAAAAAGGTTCCATAAGCTAAAAATAGGTGGTGGGTTTTTTTGTTGTTTTTTGCGGGGGAGGAGGTTTGTGGAACGGTCAGAGATAAGTTTCTGACTTATACAAAATTCGACTTACGCAAGGCATTCTGGAATGAACGCTTGCATAAGTGAGGGAGCATCTGTACTAATAACCTGTATTTTAAAAGCACATTGTGTTGATAATGTGTCTGCTAGTATAGGACCACATGATGATATCCTTACTCACGCTGAGCAGTCACTTATTTATTTGTAGTCCCATTGAAGTCAAATGATGAATGGGTAAAATACGCTCAACATAAAGCTACCAGAATCTGGCCCACAGTCTGTTTATTAGGGATTCCTGAGGTCCAACTTTCTCATTTTTAAAATCTAAGACAATGCTTCAAGGCAAATGTTTCCACATTTTACCACAGCCAGTTTGATGAGGAAGGACAAACACTTGAAAAGTGCAGTTCCACAAGGTGCTCGAAGACTGAAATTATTTCTTTAGAGTGTTTAATCATGCTTTTGAAAACCACTTCCTCTGGTGACCTAATCACAGAAATCATAGTAAAAGGTTAAAGATGAAGTTCAATTGTGCCAAATTATGTGCAATGATTTCTCTAAAATGGATTACTTTCTATTAAAGAGCGAACTCATTCTACTAAATAACCATATTCTTCAGACAGCCACCGGACTCCTTAAAATCTTTTTCCTCCTTAAAACCCCCATTTCTTAGGAATGGGCTGCATGCTCAGCTATTGCATCTGTTCTGGAGGAAAGTCACATTATATCTTCCTCCCACGCCACACCATGATCAACAACTGTTCCTGCAGAAATTCCTCTTGCTCCGTAGTTGTCAACTACAAGGTAGAATATGGACAATGTACTATAGCTTTAATAAAATAATAAATAATAATAATGCCTAGCATTAGAGCCTTCTATCTGAGAACCTCCCCAAGTGCCTCCTAAAACATCTCTCTCGCAGTGCACCTGTGTGGTAAAAAACCATTATTTACCCTATTCATAGAAGGGGAAATAGACATCGGGAGGTGACATGATTTTTCAAGGTCAAGGCACAGATCTGAAACTTGGACCCATGCCTCCTTGTTCCTATTTCTGTGAACCATCTTCTAGGCCACAGTGTCTCTCAAAATGGAAGGAGATGCTGCAAACCTCTTAACCAATTTGGTGGAGTTGGCGTTTGGGTTGGATAAAGTACCAAGGCCCCAATCATTCCAAGGAATCTATAGAAGATAAACACAAAGCAACGTTGGCAAGAGTGGATAGGTCCCAATATAACTACCCTTCCTGAAAGACAGACAATGAATTATATTATATTCCCATGCATCTTAAATCACAGCAAAGAGTGGTGCAGTTTATCTAAGCAACAGGAAGTAAAGCCAACGGATGCAACGAGCTGCAATGAGTGAAGGAGTCAATGACTTACTGTTCATTTAACATTGCCTTTAAATTTTGATGTCACAAATTATTGAATCAACATCACATCACAGCAGTTGTGGAAGCTGAAGGTTTGGCAGTTACACATGGCTAGGCAAACACTTAAGATACGGAAGGTGGCTTAGAATTAGGGGAGAAACATTAGCTGAATGTTTCTTCGATAAAATGATTTGCAATGGATTATTTCACAATGTTGACATTTAAAAATTGTAATCACTAGCCATAGGGTTGATATTCAGTTGAGAAAACTGCGCACAGTTCAGCTCTCTCCTAGAAGCTATCATATTTCAGGCTCTCTTCAGATTCAGGTAGACAATCACTGAAATCAATCAGTTTTTTAGGCCAATAGTGATATGCCTCAAAGACTAATACAGTTTAACAAATAAAGCAGTTAATCACTCAGAGCTTCTTGTCGATTGTCACCAACAAAAACACTTACAGGTTCAATTATTTTATTGATGTCAGGTAACTCAGCTCAGATCAATCAATTTACTTAACATAGAAAAATCAATATAGAAACAAAGGCAAGGGTTAATATCTCACAGTTCCAGAGAACAGTTTACAGCATCTTTAAATTTGCTCCAAAGTATGAACCCAACACAGCTGGATATAAATACAAGTTATTTACAATAATTAGATTACTTCATGCATTACTCAAGAATTGCATACTAGTTGGCCATTTCTTATCTTTGTTTTGAGCATATTTTTCAGGTCACAAAGGTATAGCACCAATCATCCTTATCGCTCTGTATCAGCATTAGCTGCAATGGGACAGGCCTTATCAGACATACATCTTATCTCTGACAGTTCTTACATGTACCCCAAAAACAGAGTTCACACACAGTTTACCTACTACTACAAAGTTCATTTTAGCATAAATACAAAGGATACTAGCAATGTAGATCATGGTTATGCAACTTTTTAGCTTAATTAAAACATAAACATGCTCTTGGCTAACAGTCATAATTTATTCCATAATTTCCACATCACGCACTGTTACATAGACTGAAGGCCACACTTTCTGAAAAAGCAGATACTGTACAAACTACAACAGGTGGTAAGTTTACCACCCCCCACAACAAAACCTATGAGACACAATTCTCATTTAAATTAAGGACTCAACAGTCCTTCCTGATGAGCAGGAGATAGCATCTTTTGGGGTAAACTAATGTTTTATACTTGGTAATGCTTCTCCCATGACCATGGAGAATTTACAATCAAACATTTTTAGTTACAGAGCAAACATTTATATATTGCCTTATATCATGGGATACAGCTATTATAGGCTGGATGAATACACAAGCATTCCATGAACACTAAATACAGAGTTCTAGCTTTAATATCTATTTAATATCTATTTGATCACACTAACACACCGGTGAGCCAGACTGGTTTCTAGCTATGCATTTGTAAGTGTTCAGTGGTGCCTAGGGACTTTGGCATGAGGTGGCACCTGGGCTGCCAGCATCACATCACAGTTTGGGGCACAGCTTCAACCGTGGGCTCTTTTTGCTTCGCCCTTTTGTCATTTTCAAAGAGCTCCATGGGACTTAGCCATACTCCTCTCACATGAAGAGAACAGGAGCAGTGTCGTTTAACCCCAGGCAAATGTTTGACAGTGTAGGTGCAGATCACACTGGATCTAGCTGGGTTTGGTAGTAATTAAACGTAGATTGGTCCACACTGCTCAGATAAATAACCTTAGCCTGTACCATTTGAAAGTAGTAAATTTAGCAGTGCTGCTGACTTTGCAAAGCCCTGGTGTGACTGAAGCCATGGAGGATTTGCTTTTGCAGATTGTCAATTATCTGCTGACAAACTATTATGCAACACGAAGGTATTAACACCTCAGATGGACTGGGCGGCTTTCCAAGATGGTTTTCACTATGTTTGTGCAGTGCCTCACACAAGGGGCCCTGGTCTCAGTTGGGGCCTGTACGAAGACATCCACATTGCAGCTGAGCGTGAGCCTTCCACCCTAGCTAGACAGACTTACACTAACAAGGTTAGAGCTGGTGCACTAAAACAGCAGCACTGACGATGTGGTTATAGCTCTCAAGTGTAGGTGGCTGGGTGGGCTTGACAGCCCAAACCGCAATATCCACAGTACTGTTTTTAGCCCACTAGCTCAAGCAGCACTAATGAGAGTCTATCTTTCCAGGCTGGGGGGCTCACTCCCAGCTACAGTGTAGACATACCCTAGGTGATATTCTAGTATAAATAATGATCTGGAAGGCCATAATAATTTTTATATGGCAAAAAGCATAGGATGGTGCATTCAGCAAGAAATAGATTTATTTTATTCTGATGGATCCCTTTGGAATGAAAATATTTTAAGTTTCAAAATGGAGAATGTTTCTCTGACAAATTTGGCTAAAGGGTCTATTCCACAAAACCATGAATTTCTCTGAGTTTTTCCATTTCTAATTCAAGATGTGATCAGCTGATAGTTACAATACACATTTACTGTGCACTTGCTTTCAAGCAATTATGACTAAGAAAAGAGCACAAATGAATGAAACTTGAGAAAGAGGCTCCGAAGGGGAGATTAATAGTAGACTAGCGGGTTTCAGTAGCCTGTGCTATATTATAGTACCCTGTCTTTATTTCATACTTGCAGTATAGGTTTGGGCGGGGGGTTGGTAGATGTTGCCCAGGCAGGAGCTGAATGAAGAGAAAAGTTATTCTTTTATATCCGGATCCTGCAACCACTACTCATGAGTCATCCTCTCTCGTACATTAATGTGACTATTTGTGTGAATAATAATTGCTCATCACTGGATATCTGAGCCACATTTCTCAGACTGCCAAGGTCCAAATGTAGGATGCAAGGTGCAATAAAAATTCCAAACGAGGAACATAGAAACAAGCAAAATAATCTCTCACACAGGATGAGCATATACAGCTGTGGGATTGATTCTTATGTGTAAATAACTTTCCATCCAGGGGTCCTTGTTTATGATATAAGCATTTTCAGCAATACTTTCACTTAGGAGACACCAAATTCATCTGGAATTTGTAACCTTGTCACTAAAATGAATGATATCCCCCCTTCTGCCCCCAAGAAGAGAAACGTTGATAGGTAGATACTGAACTCAATCTTTTGAGCCGGAACATAATCCCTAGATGGGGGAGACCCCACATCACAAAAATCATGACACATTCCTGAGCAAAAGCTGGCAACAGCTTATCCCAGAACTAGGATAAGATTTTGGCATACAAGCAAAGAGGAGAGCTTTGTGGAAGTACCTTGCCCAGCTCCTACACATACTCACTTTCATGAGCATGCTTGCTGGCAGTCCAATTCATGCCAAGCCTCGAAACAAAACACTCTGGGCTCTTTGAAAACCTGGCTGTAAGCATTATAATGGGAACAGCTGCAAACTGAGCTCTTTTAAAGAGACTCAGACTTTAAAGCCAGAAGGGACCGTCATAATCTAGTCTGACCTCCTGCACATTGCAGGCCAAAGAACCTCACCTTCCCACTCCTGTAATAGATCCCAAACCTATGGCTGAGTCACTGAAGTCCTCGAGTCATGATTGAAAGACCTCAAGTTACAGAGACCCCACTATTTACACTCGATTAATCTTGCAAGTGATCTACAATATTTGTCCCTCAGTCTCTAGTACCAAAGTGTCCAAGCACCACACAGGTATTAATAAATTTATCCTCACAACATTCCTGTGAGGTAGGGAAACCGCTCCCTCTGCCCCGCTTTTTTAAAAAAAAACAGAAATCAACAAACCTGACCCCGAGATTAAGTCGTGATCCTGCAAGGTCCTGAGTACCCTCAACTCCAGGTGGCTTTAATGGGGTTGAGAGTGTTCAGCACATTGCAGGACTGGGCCATAAAGTTTTAATCCTGATATAGTGAAGCCAGTGGGAGTTCATGTCATTGACTTCAATGGGAGCTGGATCAGGCCATAAGAGATTTGCCCAAGGGTACACACACAAAAAATATGTGGTGAACCAGGAACTGAACCCAGTTCTCCCGAGTCCCAGTCTGGAGCCTTAGCCTAAATGGGGGGGAAAAAAAAAAGAAAAAGAAAAAGTAAAAAGCTTCATTGACTTAGAGGCCAATGAAAAGAATCCAAGATAATGGACTTCAAGGCAATGGACTGAAACTAACTCAATTGCAAGGAGATAAACCAGGTCAGAATTTAACCTACAGAGCTTAGCTCACCTCAGTATTATCCAAAAGAATCCAAGCTAAGCATTTGTAGCCTAGAAATAAATGTTTGCTAATATGTAAGGGAGTGTGACATTAAGTAATAATCATTGTAAAAGTCTTGTTTATGCTGCTTCCACAGATGCTGGCTATACAATACCAGCTTTATTATAAAGGAAGGCTGTGCTTTTCTCATTCTAAAATGTTACATTCTATTGTATTTTTAGATATATGGATGGTAAAATATAACCCTATAAGTTTCCCCCAGTCACAAAAGAAAAGTGCCATGCCAATTCATTATTCCCAGCGTTAATAGGTTAGAGGATCATTATAGGTGCAAGACCTACACCTAGAAGCTATCACATTAAGACAGAGCTCATTAATTATATATGAAGTCTGATTATATTCATTTCTGGTGTTAGTTTAATAACCTGTGGCATTTCTGTAGCTAAAAATAATAATAATTCCAGCCTTTTACAGGAAAGGAAACAATATTATGGGTCAGATCCATAACAGATGCAAAGCAGCTGATTCCATTGTTGTCCAGTAATGCTGTATCTGTTTACACCAGCTGAGGATCTGGCTCAATATGACAAGGGGGCTGGTTAAATCACTAAATGTTACACAAAGAAAAATGTGTTTGTTAAATCTAAAGATTACAACTGACATTGCTAAAGAAAAATAATAAATTCCCAACATGTAAATATTGGAAATACAATTTTCTTAAAAACGGAAGGAATTTAGCTCCTCTAAGCTTTTCTCCCAAATTAAGCACCATTTGCAGACACCTTTTAAATTATACAAGTGGCACTCCATTTGGGTGACCAGACAGCAAATATGAAAAACTGGGATGGAGCTGGGAGTTAATAGGAGCCTATATAAGAAAGACCCAAAAATCGGGACTGTGTCTATAAAACCGGAACATCTGGTCACCCTACACTGCATCCTGCATAGCTTCCAAATCTAAGAATTTCTAACAGTTTGTATGATGCATTTGTGTTCCTAGGTGACAAAGAGTCAATTTTATATTTAATGTAGCTTCATGAAAATGTATTAAACAAGGATCAGAAGGATCCCATTCTTATTTACACAGAAATAAATCGAGAGAAACTTCAACTAAAAATCAATGGAGATTTCTGGATTTACACCAGAATAAATTAGAATAAATCTGGCCTGAAGAATTTTTATTGCTACTGTTATAAGTAAGGCTAAGTGCAAATAAGGCTAGTGTAAAAGTTACATCAATTAACCAGTTTCAATCAATGCTTACTGTGTGTGTTAGATAGTGATCATCTTGAACCAAATCCAACCCTCCTCCTGAATTTTAGAGGCTGTTGGATTCCGATTTAGCTCTTACCTCCTCTCTGGTTTTAAAGGCAGACTGTGATAGCCTCCAGGTCTAGAAGATGGCAGGTTCAGTATTAAATCTGCATCGCCCAGAGCTCATCACCTGCTTACTCAATATTAACACAGCACGCTGCTCCCTAGCTGTTTCTCCCACTAATAGGCGAGCTAGGTAGGACAGATATTAGGCAGATATAATTGATATTGCAATGAGATGCATAAATTAAAAAGAATATTACCTTTCACTGACTTGGCTGGGAGATGATTCATAACCCAAGCAGAGGCTGCTTTTTTCCTCCTTCAGTCCCATGATGGGACTACCCAGGTGTAGGTTTTCATTTCCTAGTATTTCACTCATGGTGTCATCATATCACCCTATTAAATCCTATTTAAGTGTATTTGTTTTGCCATTCCAAGAGGACCCTTTGAACATTTGCAGTATCCTACAAAATCCAATGGCAGGGCTGATTAACACTATCCTATTATTTTGCATACCAATATCATCCATGTCAGTGGGGTATTTATACATATTTCATTAAACATTTCTATTTTTGCATCTAGCAACTGGGAATTGTCAGCATTTAACAGTTTAATGCATCTCATAGTCACTCATGTAAAGATATTAACGTAAATGAAAATAAATTGGGTATTATACCCAGTACGAAATGCACCCCAAATTATCTCTCTCATCTAATTCACTACTTCAGTTAAAGCACAGCATTCTAATGCAATTCAATTTGCTCTATGGTGCAAAATACATTTCCCATTAATGGTCAATTTGAGAGATGTTTTGCAGAGGGAATATCAGCATTTCACACTGCTCACTGGTGATCTCTGCATAGTTTTTGGGTAGGACACTCATAGCAAAGACGGTTTCAAAAGAAAATGTTTTAGGAACCTTAATACAGCTTCACAATGATCAGGACAGTCAAGTGTGCCCCACTTCCTCCACAACACACCCTACAAAGATCACTGAGCCTCACAGGGGTATACACAGCTTTGCCCTTTTCCCTTAGAATTGATATTTGTATTACAGGAACACGAACAGCCTCGAAGAAAGAGCAGTGCCCCGTTGGGCCAAGCACCATGTAGACATAAAGAACCAAGCAGTTCTTGCCTCCAGAAGCTTACAAACTTTCACATTCCTTCTGCTGTCCTCCTTTAGCACTTGAGAATTAGAACCGCCACCCTGTGACCTCCTGCATCTCATGAGGCAGCAGAGCTAGGACATAGCAACATCTTGACAAAGTCAGACAGATGGTTCCTTTAAATGTCAGAAGTCCCCAGTGAAGCCAGGATATCTAGTTATTTTGATAGCAGGGAACGGACTAGGGCTCCTTGCAGATGGAAGCCTCTAACACTGTGATATTTTTATTCATTTGGCTTACGTATGGTCTGGAACACATTCTTCAGATACAGCACTGAGCCAAAGAGCTAGCATGGAACGAACACATACTGTGATGTGAGAGGACCATATTTTGGGTGCTACACCCTGGCCAGAATCACTCTGCCTGCATGTTCACCTAGGATATCCAAGCCTCCGGTTTTCAACCAGAATGTCCGGTCAGCAGTGCAGTGGGGCTAAGGCAAGCTCTCTCAATGCCCTGGCTCCACATGGCTCCTGGAAGCGGCCAGCATGTCCCTGCAGCCCCTAGGCACAGATGCGATCAGTGAAGCTCCACGCGCTGCCCCCACTCTGAGCACCAGCTCTGCAGCTCCTATTGGCCAGGAGCTGTTGGGGTGATGCTGCAGGTGCAAGCAACGCACACTGCACAGAGCTGCCTGGCCATGCCTCTTCCTAGCGCTGGCCATGCCAGCTGCTTACGAGAGCTGCACAGAGTCAGGGCAGGCAGGGAGCCTGCCTTAGTCCCACTGTGTAGCAACTGAGAGTACCTGCAGTAAACACCGCCCTGCTGGAGCCCAAACCCCCACTCACACCCTAAAACCCTGTCCCAGGTCAGAACCTCCTCCTGTACCCCAACTCATTACCCCAGCCCTCACCTGGGCTATCTCCCACATACCAAACCCCTCACCCCCAGCCCCAACCCAGAGCCCATACTCCCAGCCAGAGTCCTCACCCCCTCCTGCACCCCAACCCCCTGCCCCAGCCCAATGAAGAGAGAGTGACCAACAGAGGGAGGGAGGATGGAGTGGGTGGGGACAGGGCCTCACTGAAGGGGCAGGGCTTTGGGAAGGGGCAGGAAGGAGGTGGGATAAGGGTGTTTGGTTTTGTGCAATTAGAAAGTTGGCAACCTTATGTTCACCCAACACATCAGCTATAAGACTGGCGCTGCACAGCAGTGCTGCCATTACAAAGGCATCCAACAGGGGAACATCAAGCCTTAAAGCTTGTGTTAATTGCTGGTGTCATTGTGTTCATGTAGTCCATCTCCCTCTCCTCCCGCAACAAAACACCGGTGTTCTGGTGCTTAGGCTGACCATAACCCCTCCTCTGAACATTTACTTTGTCAGCCGCTGCACTAACAATACCTAAGTTTTCTGTCCCTGATCCATTGCAGGGTCAGGCTGAGCAGTAGGGCCAGGATGTCGACTATCCGTGCACCAATAGTTCAGGCACGACAGTTTCTGAAACCTGTAGAACTTACTCTTCTCTGAGATCGGATCAGACCCAAAACTACACAAAGTCCATTGAATTCACTGGTGTGTTTCCATGGATTTCAATAAGTTTTGGATCAGGTCCTTCGCACACACACCTACCCACACACTTCTGTTACTTCGATTAATTAAAAGTCTTCATGTAACATAGAGGGAAACAAATTGTAATGCAGGTGCGGGGTTACCACCTTGAAATTGGACTGCAGTTGAAATGGACCCAATCTTTTTTTCCTTCACTCTTCCTATCCCCTCCCCACCTTTTTTTTTTTTTTTTTTTTAATATAAAGCCAACGGAGCTCTCCTATCTGAAGGGATATTGCGCTTGTCCTTTCGATTCAGCCCTGCTACCATGGCCCTGAGCAGAACCTATAAATCCACTTATAATTTAATAAGGTCTTTCACGGTTCTTCACGCAACCATGGCATGTACATTTAAAAAATGATTCTGTCACCTGGAATGAAAAGATACCAATAATGGCCGAAACAGGATCAGAGCGACTGCATTTAACAACTAAACTCCCAAGGAAAGCTTTATAGCAAGCAGTATGAGTGCTGTCATGTTCCACCATGGTTTATATAAGAGACGGACTCAAGGGACTGCTGATCAACTTCATTTGATCCAAAGAGCTTCTAGAAACAACAGACCAGCACCTCAGCTAGTGTGAAAGGCAAAACTCCATTTAAGTCAATACAACTATGCCAATTTACACCAACTGAGAAGTGGTCCATCTATTTAAAAGCAAGGCAAAAGCAAGTCATCCCAGACAACCATCCAATGCTGTAGCACATCTTTATTGTTAATAGCCTTTATTCCCCACCCCCACACTAATACTTCACTCCACAAGTGGTGCCATTGATTGTAATGGGATTACTCATGAAGTAAAGCACTCTTCTGTGTGAGCAAAGGCTAAAGAAACTGGCCTATGGTTTATATTCAGACTTAGTAAGTATTGGAAAAATCTGAGTAGTGACTTCAGTATTGAGACTCTTGGGCAAGAAATAACAGAATGATATCAACTTGGGAAGATACAAGACACATCTGTGGAAAAATAATCCAAAACAGATATTCTTTTCAGAGCCAGATTCCCCTCCCCCACCCCCCGCTTATTATTAATACTTCACTGTGTGAACAACCCCACTTAAAGCAATAGGGCTACTCATGAGAGATCACTTGATCATTACCTGTTAGGTTCACTCACTCCAGGGCACCTGCATTTGCCACTGTCAGTAGCCAAGATACTGGCCTGGATGGACCTTTGGTCTGACCCAGTGCGGCCATTCTTATGTGTGGTATTGTTCACCGTAGAATCTAGCTAATAATGAATGGAAGAGATAGATCTGGAACAACATCAAAGTAGAGACCCATTAGCAGGGCGATTTGTTACTAAAAAAACTGGGTTGGAGACACAGGTATCATGAAGCAGGGAGATGATTGATACCACCCTGGGTGAGATTATGAACTCCGATTTACAATGGTAAGCAGTTAGTAGGGTTGCCAATTTTGGTTGGACAGATTCCTGGAGGTTCCATCACATGACAATTTTCAATTAAGGATTACATCTTTAATTCCTGGAGATGTCAGGACAATCCTGGAGGGTTGGCAACCCTACCAGCTGGTCACATGAATACTTCCAGCTTCAGTGGGACCACTCCTGGAGTTCTCTTCTCCTACGTGTCACAGGTTGAGATCTAGACTGATGTAGCAGTTAGATGGCTGAACATCAAGAGTAGTAAGGTGTTGCAGCCCATCCTTCAGTCTAATTGTGCACTCTTCCACCACAGTTTAAGTCTGTATTGCAGCTCCACAATCACTCTGAAGATTGGGCTAAGCCAGATTTCTCTGTTGTAGAAGCCACTCTGGCTGTTCCAGCCCCTCAGCCTGTTAAGCCTAGTCCAGGATCTGTGTCCCAGGTTGAAAACAGGTGTGGGTAAATTGGGGCTTCTGAAGTTCATCAGCAATGTGTCTCTATCCCAGAGTTGCTGCCATCCTGTGAGGATGTTGACCCTGTTATGCCATTGTTCATCCAAAACTGACACTTGAAATGAGCTGCCACACCAGATGTCCTGAAGTCAGTCATAGCAAGTCAGCAAGAACTGCGGGTGTACATGTTTTCTTCTGCATTTCTTGTGGGAAGTGTGCGTCACTTATTGGCACCCATTGGAAGCATTGTCAGCCTGTGTGCAGTGGGCTGTTCTCATCTGTCGTTTTCCCTGCAGTTTGAAGAGTGATGGCATCTTGAAGTTTTGGAGGAGGTAGATGAGCCAACACATATAAATTAGATGCATGTGTGGTGAAAGAATTAAATGATATGGGTGGCTGTATTCAGTGAGCTCATACACCGACTTCTGCCCCAAAATGCTATACAACATTTCACTGCAGTGAATACCAGCACCATTTGCCTCTGTTCTCCAGGTTACTGGTAGCTTGCCAGTACCGCACCACTTCCCACAGCCCCCATTGGATCAGTGGGAGCCGCGGTCAGCGAACCGGCAAGTAAACAAACTGGCCGGGCCCGCTAAGGGTGCTTACCCTGCAGTCCCGCGTGCCAAGGTTGCCAATCCCTGATTTAGACATATATGATATTCACTTCTGCAAAAACACAGGCCGCCTCTGGCAACAAGACCCAAAAGGTCTTTCCATTTTTAAACCTCTATGATTCTAAATCCCAATAGAAATGTTTCTGCTCTCATTTCACAGAAGAGAACTGCAAACAAAACTACCTCCTGCACTGTAACAAAAACACAGCACCGTTAATGACAAGCTCACAAAAACTAAGCGCTTTTAGCACTGTGCAAAGTAGCGCATGCACATAAAAGTTTCCTTGACTGTCTTGTTGTTTGGATCATTCATTAAGATTCCAGTGCCACAGAGTTTAGTGACCTTCTCCACATGCTTCTTTTAAGTAATGAAATTGATTTTCTTCATCTTGACCCAAGGCCAGATTCTTTGCTCAGTTATACCAGCATAAAATGGGAGTAGACTCCATTGCATCAATGGAATGGCTCCCAATTTACCTTGAGAACAGATGTTGACCATGTGCCAACAATAACAGAAGACATGAAGGCAGAACCCATTGAGTTTTTCCCCACAAAACAATACCATTAATAAAATCAGAGTAAACTACTAAAAGAGAAGAGTGTCACCTTTTTATTTTCTTCATTCTTTACAAGATTCAGGTTTTCACATAAGCATCTCATCACTAGCAGCTAGGTAAAGAAGAGACTATGTTAAGCTTGCTGGTAGCATTTTATGCCAATAGTTGGAGGTAAAGCTATAAAGGAGGATAGCATAGATACTGCAACACTACAGTCACATTTGGAGACAATTTCATCCTCAGACATGGTTTTCAGGTTCTAATCACATACCAGATGGCAGTTTCTCAGGCTAGTTCTTAGCTCAAATGTGGACTACTCTAAAAAACTGGATGATATTTGAGTTCATAGGTTCCAAGGCCAGAAGAGAGCTCTGTGATCTCCTAATCTGACCTTTTGTATAACATAAGCCATAGAACTTCCACAAGATAATTAAAAAAAAATCCCATAGTGATCTAATTGTTACCAGGAATGGAGAATCTACCACAACTCTTGGCAAATTGTTCCAGTGGTAAGTCACCCTCACTGGTAAAAATGCATGGCTATTTCCAGTTGAATTTATCTAGCTTTAACTGCCAGCCATAAAGAAACACTTGGGCGCTTGAATGTCAGCGTAGGGCAGAACACCATAAAAATACCTTTCAAAAATCTGGGCACAAATTACTTGTCTGAGGTCACACACAAACACCTGAGAAGGATCAGGGAACTGAGCGTGGCTTTCGCAAGTCCCACACTAGTATGCTAACCACTGGACTGTCCTTCCATTAGTTGGCCTAGCCCCAAAACTAAGAGGTATTCTCACTCCTTAAGAACATTTTCAGAGGCTTTCATAGCATACAGATAATTTTTAAAAGGGGTCAAAGTTCAAACTTGCCATAGATTCAGTGAGAGAAATTGCTAATCTCTTGTTGGAAGGGATTTGGCAAAAGGTAACCAAGCCCACAGCTGTGGCTCTCGAGGATGGCAGTATGTACCAACTGGTCAACCAGGAGCTCCACAAGGCTCTGTAGTTACATTCAGAAGATAATCTTTGCACCAAACAAGACCTAAAAATGACAAAAAAAAGTGATTGTTCTACAGAAGGAAATGTAGGCAGGATTTGTCATGTCACCAAATCCATGCTGCATCTCATGCCAGGGCCTATCTCCTGTTTAAGCTGGTTACAGTCAGGGTTGTGCTTTGTGAGAAAGAAAGAAATCAGTTCTTCAAAGACGAAAGACAATCCTGTTGTTCATTCCAACCCACAAATGCACACAACTTGGCTAAGTACTTAGCACTTATGGAGTCGACAGGAGTACTCATGTGTAGAGTAAGGCAAGTAGTTGTTGTGGAAGACCTGGCCTCGAAGCGTATGTTATGGATTAGGAGGAAGATAGATGGAATGATTCCAGAAAAGCTGATTCCAAGTAAGGGAGCCTAATTCTTAGGGCTTGATTAAAAAAAATAGGACTTCAACCCAGGCCCTGGTCCAGAGTCCGCTGAACTTCATAGCTTGTATTCATTTTTTTAAATGACAGAACTCATGATGGCAGCCAGCTACACAATAAGAACAGACTGCTAATGCTAAATAATGAACACAGTTTTCCTTATGGAACAACAAACAACTAGTGACAAGCCAGGTCATTTTAGGTTATCCAAACAACATAGAACAAGTGATACTCTCCTCTTTAGCCTCAGTCTTCCCCTTCAAACACCATCAGAAACAAAAAAACCCCATCTTCTTTGCATTTGATTAATAATAGACCTTATTTGAAAACTCTTTCAGGACTGTGATTTAGCTGAATGCTTGCTCAGTCTCCATTTATCTTGAAATTTTAAGGAAGAAAAATGCACATCTCTTGTTTTTTTTCTTCAATTAAGATTACGTATTAGGTCCAAAATAATTTTAAATATTAAGATACTTAATTTTTTTTAGCTGTGTGGAATCGCTTAATAAAAATCATTAAGATTCAGTCACATTGTTCGTGTTAGATGCAAGTAATAGATTCGTCTGTTGAATATATTTGATTCATTGTTCATATTATCTTTTTTCTTTTTTTTCTTGAAAAACTTCTCTCCTCCCCTCTGTTTTTCAAACACTGCATGAGAGTTAAAATGGCTAGAGTTTTAAAAGGAAGTGCTTTCAAAGTAATGTAAAAAGAGCACAATGAAAGACACTATATCTAACATCTCAGTTTTCTGAGATTCATTATATAATATATATTTTTGTTCATCTGAGATGGAAATGTCAATCCCAGGAAACCACTAACAGAGGGGTTAAATCAGGGGTGGGCAAACTTTTTGGCCCGAGGGCCACACTGGGGTTCAAAATTGTGCGGAGGACCAAAGGCCCCGATCCCTATCCGACCCCCACCCACTTCCCGCCCTCAGACTGCCCCGCTCAGAATCCCTGACCCATCCAGCACCCCTTTCTTTGTCCCCTGATCACCCCCCTCCGGAGATCCCCCCACTCTAACTACCCCCCTCAGAATCCCATCCCCTATCTAGCCTTCCCCCGCTCTCTGTTCCCTGACTGTCCCCTCCCAAGACCACCCCCCACCCCTCCTAACCACTCCCCCGCCTAAGCTGCCCCACACCTACCCTAACCACTCCCCACTCCTGCCCTAGCCACCACCACTGCCCCAGCTTACCTGCTGAGCCAGGCGCCAGGCCCCGCGGCTTGTAGCACTCCGCCCGGCACTCAGGCTGGGAGCGTGGGGCCCCACGGTATGCTATGCTTGGCCCTGACCCAGGCTCAGGAGTGGGCCCCGCGGCTTGCCGGGCTCGGTCCAGCACCCCAGGCCGGAAGCGCGGGGCACGGTGGTGGCCGCGGGCCAATTGTCTCAGGCTCTGGGCGGTGTCTGGCTGCGGCCCGCTGCCCCAGGCGGCGCGCCAGCCCTGCTCTCGGGGCGGCGCGCCTGGCCGTCCCCGGCCTGCTGTCCCGGGCTCTGGGCAGCACGACCGGCCAGCCGCGGCCCGCTGTCCCGGCCTGCAAGAGCAGTCGGCCTCGCTCTCGCGGCAACGTGCCCGGTCGGCCGCGGATCCGCTGTCCCGGGCAGCGCGCCAGGCCAGCAGCTGGCACCACTCTCCGGGGTGCTCTCTGAGCGCCCCACCCAGGAGAGCGGGACCACTGGTCCCGCTCCTCTGGCAGCAGCTCACGGGCTGGATAAAAACAACTTGCGGTCCACAAGTGGCCCGTGGGCCGTAGTTTGCCCACCCCTGGGTTAAATGATACACAGAGTAGGTACAGCCATTGTTTCATTTGTAAGACCAGTCATGATCAGCCCCTTCGAGTGAGTGATAGCTTCTCAACAGAACTGAGACGTTCACAGGGAATAATTAATTTTGCCTCTTTTGTTCCTGAATTATCCTTCTGGGTTTTTTTTCAAATCCTTTATTATTCAAAGTTTCTACAAAAATGTTTTGGCAAGTAAGTTTTCAACATTTACAAGCAGCTAATCATGGATATTTTACATTGAAAATTCAAGCTGTGCATTAGACTTGTAGATCACATGTCATGTTTCTCTTCCCTTATTGAGTAAGCATAACACACTGAATCAGATTTTTGGCACCAATACTTACACTGATGATCTCAAAATTTGCCCTCTGCAAATATTCTTCAAAATTCACTTGAACATCTCCATTTCTATTAACATTTCTGGTTCACTAGAATCTTTTACATAAGGTGAATGCAACATGGACAATGTTCAAAACTGGAATGAATGTTTTTAGTAATTTTTTGTAGTATTTTCCATTTCAACACAAGTCTAAAATATGGGCACAAAGATACTGAGGAGCAAGTGAACTTTGAAATACAGTAGGATCCGTAGGTGCTGGAAGTAGGGGTGCTGGCTTGAAATGGTTTCCAGAATATATTGGGTTTACAGTTTGGTTCAATGGCTCTCAGCCCCTCAACTATAGAAATTGTTACAGCACCCCTGCTAGTATCACCCAAGGTCACAGATGTAGGAAAAGGGGAAGAGAGATGTATGAGAGAGATGGCCCTACGCCACAAAACTGGGACCTGGATTTCAAACTCTTCCTATGCAACTGAGCTCAGGAGTGTTTGGATCCAGGGCTTGGATTCTACACATTTTACAGAGAGAAGCCAGATGTGCGATTTGGAACTAGATTCTTATTCCTCTGAAGTTTTAGGGAGAGAATTAAGGTCTACATCTTTGACTTGGACCCACACATTTTTTTTATACACATCTCATTCTCCTCAGGATCACCCCCACTAACATTTATAAAACTGGCTACTGATTTATATTATTCTTTGCTGCATGCTTGGCTGTGCCTATCAGCCTATTAAAATATTAATAGGGTCTTAGTATCTGTCATTACTAATTTTGAACAGGAACAAGGACATGCTGAGCCATAATATTGATGTATTTGTAAAATATGTTAATGGAAGCTCTCATTATTCATCCTAGTTAGCTACTTTCCAAAGATATTTTCTATATTCAAGTCATAAGAGATATTTTAAGGTTTTTTTCCCCAAACAAACTGTGAACTCCTCTGAAATGCTTGAGTTTTCCACTAACTGAAAAATAGGTTTCAGGAGGATTTTTTGCAGTGTTATTCAGCAATCAGAGACAGAGACTAATGTATATTCTATAGCGCTTTCCGGGCTGCATCTCAGGCAGGTACTAATAAAAACGAGTCTTTCAAGTTCAGCACAGGTACAGACTATCGTGAACTAGCTCTATAACGAGTACTGTCCTCCTCACCATGGTATCGGATTTAATGTAACTGATTCCATCACACCACTGGTACAAAATATCTACAGTAACTCAGAACTAAATAGCACAGGGGTATATTTCCCCTCACCGTCAACAAGCATTAATGGTAATGGTAGGCACGCTTTTGAAGCAATAGGACTCTATACTCATTTTGCAATCGGATTGTGTCATACAGCATACGGGTGTATAGAAGGAAGCATAATATCTAGTGTTATTTTATGCATTGCTTTCTAGTTCTGTCTTTGAAAGCATAGCAGAATACTGAAAGGCCTGGCTCCATTTTAGCAATTTTTTTTTTTTTTTGAGCGTGTGGAAAGATTGCTCTTGTGACATTCAGATGTCAGGTTTCCCATTCTGATATTTCATTCTTGGGCTGAAATATCTTTCAGGCTGCCTGAGATCTTATCTACCCAAATTAAAAAAAAGTTCCCCTCCAAATGATGAAGAGATATGGCAGCCTTTCAAGCAATAAATCAGGAAATGTCTCCCTTATGGTGAATTGTGAGCAAGGGGGATTAATGGGGGGGAACTCTGATCATTTCCACCACTTGCTCCCTCTTAAGATGAGTGACAATCATCATATTGCCATTACTCCTTTGTCTTCTCCCCTCGAATTCTCCCTTTCTCACCCTCCTCCCTCACTCTGGGAGCAACAATTTATCCAAGAGCTATAGATACATCTAATTTACTAGCTTCAGGCAGCAGCACTTCAAATTTCACACACATTTGTGTGCATAATCTGAAGCCAAAAGTGAAAAACAAAACAGTGGAAAGGATATGGCTGCAGAATCTCACAAGAAGACAGTTTTGCTATTGAGAATCATTCCCCATAAGGAGCAAGTATTACTGACATAGAGCATGTGTTAAATGTAAGCATTGAGGCTGGGATGTTTAAAGAAGCCTGAGAGAATTAGGCACTCAAATCCCATCAGTTTTACCTTGCTCCTTTACTTGTTTAAGAAAATGCCAGTTTTATGGTGTGATTTTCAGAGATGCCAAGCTGTGGATGCTCAGCACATGTGAAAAAAAAAATCAAGCCATTAAGAACTGGCTGTTTTTTTGTTTGGTTTTATTTTTTTGGTTAAAGAACATAGATGGAAAATCCAAATAGATTAAATATTACAACTAATCTAGAATTAGGCATCCTGAAAATGTTATGTGGTGTTGCTAATATTCCTAACGCTGACACAATTACTAAAATAGATTGCATTTGAAATTTTAAAAAAATGATTAAAATTAACAGGTGACCCTCATTGTTAGAGCCTCCGGAAATGTTTCTGTTTTATTCGTAGGTTATCATTGTTACTTTAAGTTCCTTTCATCTGGGCCCCAGACTGGTGATCCTGCAAGACTTTGAGTGCTTACTGGTTTCAGTCAGAGTAGGACCCACACAAGAGCCATATCTGGGTGTCCACTTCCGCTAAGAAAACCAGGAAATGCACAGGCACATGAGGGATTTTCAAACAGGATTGAAGATCTTCTTCCCTGCCAGCATGCAAAATATTATAGCACAAGTTTTTCATGATGTATTAAAAAGCCCTTTGTGCAGCTCTACTAGTGCAAATGGGGAGACAGCTGCTTCAGGCTGGCACCTCAACAGTCCCCCCAGCTGCCTCCATCCTTGGGTATAAGAAGTGTGTTGTAGGAGGAAGGGGTGTGGAGGCATCCCAGAGATGGGAAAGGGTGGGCCCAGAGTCCTTCATGGCCAGTGAGTCAGACTTCACTGGCGAGCTGTATAGCTCTAGGAATTGGTATTGAGATAACAAGCCTTTTACCTCTAGGACACTTATTCAAAGAGCCTGACGGCTATTGACCAGAAAAATCTCTGGCAGCTGTCCAAGGAGTGGTTTGAGTCCCATCACAATAAACTAGATGTCCACAGTTAAATAAAAACAACACACTCAGCTGGTGCGCTCCACCAGATCAGCACGGCAGCATGTCTGGCTCTGGGCCAGACACGCTGTTCTGAGCAGTGTGATAAGGGGGCCAGAGCCAGGGTGTTGGATAAGGGCTCGAGGGTCCCAGGGGGCCTGACAAGGAGTATGGGTGTGGCTAGGGATCGGGGCAGTCAAGGGGTAGGGAGAGTGGATAGGGGGTGTGGTCCTGGGAAATGATTAGGGGCAGGGGGGTCTCTGGAGGGTGTGGTTAGGGGACAAGGAGCAGGGGGGTTGGATGGGTAGGTGCTTCTGAGGGAGGCAAGCCGGGGGCAGGAAGTGGGAAGGGGTGGATAGGGGGTCAGGCCAGGCTGTTTGGGGAGGCACAGCCTTCCCTACCTGGCCCTCCATACAATTTTGAACCCCCATGTGGTCCTCGGGCCAAAATGTTTGCCCACCCCTGACCTAGGTAGATTAAAAAAAATACTAAGGCCCAGACTGTATAAGGGTCTGAGTAAGCACACAAGCATGGGGAGTGGGTGCAAGGAGCCATTCCACATCCATCCCCACCTTCCCCCCGACCCAGCATAGGCACACACTTCTGAGTAACAATTCCTTCCTGAGGTGGTGGAGTTACCTGCCCTCTTTCCACCCTCCACTCAGTGCGGTGTTTAAAGGCTCCATCTACTGTGGAGAGTTTACATTTATAAAGCATGCCAAGATCCTCAGATGTAGGCTCTCTCTGTATGCAAAATATCCAAACTATTAATATTTAATGAGAAACCAATTTGAACTGAAATGAGCCTTAGGGGCCTACTCTCCCTTTTGATTAGATAAGATAAGGCTTGACTTCATTCTCCGACAACCACCGATGCTGCGTCTGTTTTTTAACGCTCTCTTTCCATTTCCTTTGCTCATTTTCTGGTGGTTAGCCCTGCCCTGCTGGACAGGTGATTCTCTCTCCACTTTGTTTGTTACTTTGGGGGGGGGGGGGAAACGAAACTTTTTTCCCAAAAACTAGCAAGTTTCAATCTTCTGTAGCAAGATCTTTTTTGGGGGGGAAAAAAAAAGGTCTGGAACAGATGTTGCCTTTGTAAGCAGTGTCAGGAATGAGATATATTCTGACATCTGGTGGCGAACTATGGGAATTGCAGTGAGCCTTGCAAAATAAGTCTGGGGCTGATCAATTTGCATAGACACACCCACTGCACCTAGCCTGAGCCCACAGCAGCCCACATGGCCACTTCGGCTGATGAGGGAGCCCCAGTTTCTATGTTATTGGGGCAGGAATGATAAAGTGATGTTACTGTGATTATGTGAATGAACGACTATGGACATGTACTTGGCCCTTGTTATGATGGAGGACTCGCCATCATCTAGGTAGCACTCAATGGGCAAGGGCCATGCGTTTTCAGAACACTGTGAGATTAAGAGAGGTGATGGATAAACACCTATACCTTTTGGTGAGGGCTGTGTCTGAGGGCTTCCCAGGCCTATTGCACCCTGCCTCTCTCCACTGTGGAATATCAGAATTGAATTTTGTTTCCATTAGGAGCTTGGTTCTAGACTGCTGAGCTGAAAATTCCTTTGGGCTCACTGATGCACCTGTACTAAGGCTCCCCTACTGTATGCTGAAATCACCTAAGAGCTAAAGAAATCACTGAGCACTGTCTTAAGTAGGGGGGACCTGGAAAAGTGCAGAGTGGCTGGTGCAGCAGAGCAGTCTGTGTGTGGGCTAGCAGAGTGACTGCTGCAGCAGAGCTGTCTGTTGACTAGCGGAGGCATTGGTGCTGCGGGCAGAGTGACCGGTGCTGCAGAGCTGTCTGTGTGTCGGCTAGTAGAGCAGCTAGCGGATCAACTGGTAGAGCGGTTAGTAGGACAGCCAGCGGAGCGGAGCAGAGCCAATTGCGGTGAGAGCTGCAGCGGAACCTCACGGAGAGGCAGTGCAGTCGGCCTCGGACCACGTAAGGTGCCCTGTGCCCTACCCTCCATCTCCACCCAGGCTGGAGGTAAGACTCTGCCAACTGACTTTTGAACTCTGCACGGACCAAGAACAGAGACTCTTGGGCTGTTGGACTTTTGGGACTATTGAGTGACTTTTTGGGGTTGTGGAACTCAAGAGCCAAAGGGAAGGCCACGGCCTATTTGCTGGGAGGGGGGCTTCTGGTTCATGGTTTGGTTTATTAACCTTGTTTGTGGTGTTTCCCCAATATAATGCCACATTGTTTCTCCCTGTTATTAAAAGGCTTTGGTACACTCAGACTCTGTGCTTGCGAGAGGGGAAGTATTGTCTCTTACAGACGCCCAGAGGGGTGGTATATGGTTGTCCCAGGTCACTGGGTGGGGGCTCGAGCCAGTTTTTTTGTATTGTGCTATTGGAATGGAACCCCTGGATACTGAACCCGGCCCTTGTTGCTGCCAACTCTGATGGGCAGAAGAGTTACACCTTTAATCCACATTCAGAAGTACAGATGAGATCAAATGAGTTAAAAAAAAAAAAGCCACCCAGCATGGATAATGTGCAGTCTCTCCCCTCCTTGGACGCCGCAGTGGTGCATGTCTTTAGCTATATGAAGCACTTACCTGATGCTCCAGTACACACAGGGCGAATGCACACAGAGGTACTGTGATATTAAAGGAAAAAAAAGAACACTTGCATAACAGATTCCCTTCAAGAGTGAGCACGGAGATCCGGATATACTCAGGAGACACAGCATTTCAATTTTCAGCATGCAAAGTCCCATTGCCAGCCCAGTAATTAGGAGTGAATGAGCTCCCCCATCCTGAGATGTTAGGCAAGGGATGTGCTTTCTGGGAGTAGTGTCATTTGGGAAGCCAAACCAAAGGGAAAGGAGATTAGAGCAACTACACACCACTGATGCTTGCATTACCCAACTTGTACATGAGGGAGCTTGCAGCAATATTCCACTGTACACGATCAGCAGCCAAGGCTGCTTTAATTCTTAACAGAAGTAGCATCTCGTTCAAATGAGAGGTGGAAAGGCATTTTTCTAAATGAATTCTACAGTATTAGTTCAGTGGGTGGATTAAAAACCTGAGATTTGTTGTTGCTGCTAAATACATAGAGAATCTAAACTAGAAGCAATGTCCCATATTTGCCTAGAGTGCATGCTCTTAAGTGCTGCTGCTTGATTAGTATTATAGTAGTGCCTAGGAGACCTTAATTAAGATTGGGACCCCATTTGCTTAGTAGTATGTAGTATAAAAATGTTGCTGCCCCTGTGATCCAAAACTCAATGCAAGGGAGATAAATTTGTAAGTTTCAAACATGATGCCAATGACTAGCCAGAGAACTAGATGCAAAACCCATAGCAGTGACTGCAAAGACAGAGTATGCAAAGTGTTTTACAGCTGTCTACATGTCAAGAGAGATTGCTAACAACTTGGCTCAGTTCACTGTAACAGTTAAGGGGAACTGGGTTCATTTCTTCCTTTCCCAGTTTGTTGTTGTGTTCCGCCATGGGAGGCAAAAAGGTAAAAAGCTGGTGTTTTTCCACTAAAGAGAGACAGTGCTAGAAGAGTTAACTAAGAAACCCTGAATGTTTAATCTGCCAGAAACATATGAGAAGAGCAATCAAATCTGGGATAAGTAGCTCCGAATGAGGTATGCCTGATTGCTTTAGGCCATGCTGTTTGTCAGTCTTTTAAAATTCAAGTCATTACCAGATGCTGATCTGCTATAATATTGTGATATTTTATCTGATTACACTTATCTGATTGTGCCATATCTGCTATTTGCCTTCTCATTTTTCCATGTATATTAAATGCAGGTGGTTTTATTATTCTGAGAGCTAGAAAGTGTTGACTGCTCTGAATATAAATGGGGATATTATATCATTAACTTGCTCTGAAAGCAGAGCCGTTCAGTGTGTAAATCACATGCAAGGTACCTAGTGGAGACACAATAAACCATAATGTCTTGAGAGAGAAAGCAATGAGGAAAGGATAAGGAGATAAAAATTTAAGGCATTGTTAAAGAAGGATAATCGTCATAATCCTATTTAGTTCTTTCAAACGACCGGTTATTTGATAATATAACCTTTATATTCAAAACTTTTTAAGTTCATTAAGTAGCTCTTGGAGGTACCACCCTATGGAATGTTATCAATAATGGGATTGTATAAAATCTAGGATTTCCAGCCCACCATTTGCAAATGTGAGTTAGCAGGTTTCAAAAGGATGCAATCCAGAGACACACATTTAACACAGCAGCTTTATATACCCTCCTGCCTCCCCACACATAAGGCTTTGCTTTAGGTAAGAAGTTTCAAGGTTTCCTGGGAAGATATGATTTACTCTGCCTTTCAGCCTCACCCCAGCAGTATGCTGTTAAGAAATCGGGGAGATTCACCAAAAAGGGAAGCCATGCCTTCAGCCAGAGTATGCCATTGGATTGTGAGCAGAACGCCATGCCAATTTCAATGGGAAGTTTCAGTTCCAACCAATGAAAAGTTCTGTCCCTCTGGGAGGATGCACTAAAGTCCAATTCCTCTGCTTTGCTAACCCTCTTGGTGTCATCTGATCTGACAGATTCAGATAAAAGCCAATCCAGTTTGCAGTGATGCACCCATTGACCATTTCCACACACACACACCCTTTTTAGTCCAGCTTCTGCCAAGTTACATCAGGTCATAGTGGTCCCAATAGTGATTGCAGAGCGATTGCAACACTCACTCTTATGTTTGTGAGGGAGATGCTCCAAGAGGGTGAACAGAACCCAAAAAGCAGAGGGCAAGTCCCAGTCAACCAGGAGATGCAATGTATCCCTTATCCAGCCCCTGCTGCAGGGTTCCTGTAGTGCCCCAGTTAGGAACTAAAGCTGCTTTCCCTAGATTAGACCCTAAAGGTGAACTACAGTAGAATCACCATCTGACCTCCTCTTCTATGGATGATTCTCTCCTGGAGCACAAGGGACCAGACTAGCACCTGCAGGGGCAAACTACATGTCCTAGCACCAGCTGGGATGAATCCAACATGGAATTTAAAGAGTTCAGATTCTCAGCACCCAGGGGATCTGTATTACTGCCTGTTAGTGAATAGAACATGTGATCTCTCCAGCTAGAGATCTGCTCTGTCAACTAACCAAGCAAGTAGCTCTCCCTTTTAGTTCATCATTAGTGGTAGTCAAAGGTCACAAGTTCTTGGCTAAGTGCTTCAGTGACTGTGTGCATATGACTGCACATAGGCAGCCATGGATTATTATGCCAAGAAGCTGATTATGTAAAGAACAGAAAGTACAGAGGAGGGGAAAGGCTGGGTGTGTAGAAGGCAGCTGGGGGAAATCCTAAGAGACTCTATAATTAGAGCACTGCAGACTAGAGCTTCCCTGGGAAAAAAAAATGCAAAGCAGTTCAGAAACCACAAGGGGGATGCTCAGAGAGCTGGAGACTAAAGAAAATAACGTACTGGATATGGGTGAAGCAGTCAGATCTGTTCAAGGTCAGTTTAAAGCTTGCAGGAGAAGCAGAAGGGCAGCAAAACAAGCCAGAAGGAGTTAATACTCTGTCTGTGTTTACGGTGCTGAAGATCCCTTGTTCAAACCACAGGGCAGTTTGCTAGTAACAGTGAAAATTATGGGATTGATTTTTTTAAAAAAAAAAAACACACCTTAGGTCATAAGCTCTTTGGGGTAGGGATCATCTTTTTGTTGTGTTTGCACAGCACCCAGCACAACATGGCAGCTGTTTCCCTTTGTTAGTCTAGCAGGGACTAGAGCTCAGGTGTCCCCTCTCCTGGGTGAGTGTCCTGAGTCATCCTCTCTCTACACCTCCCATGTCCTGTGATTTGAGTTCTGAGACAAAGTGGAACAGCTTCAACAGCAGAGATTGAGAAAGACCCACCCAGGAGTACCCTATAGCCTGGTGGTTAGAGCACTTGGCTTCCCACACTGCAGTTCAAATCCCTGCACTGAATGAGGCAGGCCTGGAATTTGAGTCTTCCAAATCCCAGCTGAGTGCTTTAATTATGGGGGCTATACAGGCAGGGGCACTATGAAACCTTCTCCATTTTGTGAAAGGCACCTAAGCCCTCTTGTGCATTTAGCCCACATATAGTTTATTCACCAAAAAATGGATTTTTGGGTTGGCTGAAACTATAGTCATGATTTTGATACACATTTATTGAATAGCTTCAGCCCAAAAAACTATTTGTCCAAAACAATTTCTGCCCAGCTCCAGAAAAAGAGTCTCTCCAAGGAGAAGTGAAACTTATGCCAGGACACCAGACACTTAGTTCTTCCTCCTGTCGATATATTGGCTTCTCTAAACGTTATTTCTCCCATGCTGTAAGTACACAGTAGATTTTCCCCCTCCCCCTTAAATCAGTGAAGTTCTGCTACTGAGCACAGACACTGAGGGATCTCCCAAAACCACATATTATAACCTGGCTGGAATTCACAGAAATAGGAAAATAAAACATTCCCCTATACTCACCACGGCAATTCTTTTAGTCCGTAATTCCAGAGACTACCTATTTCATTTGGGGAAATCACATTAGCAACAAAATATTTTCACATTGTTTTCTCTAGTATCTGTGTATTTATATGCTAATTTTTGTAATATGTATACTATAAATACAGCTTATTTTGTTTTTATTGTTAAAGTTTAAGTGGTAGCTCCGTAAATAGGAATCCAAGTCACATGGTGCAGCAATGCAAGAATATATTTAAGCCATATAAGAAAGATTACATTGTCATGGCCTGGTATCTCTTTGCACAATCCCACTCAATATTACTAAAAGTTTTCTGTTGTGAATGAGTTGTGCACACAATCAGTTGCAGGAATCAGAGAGGTAGTCGTGTTTGTCGCTTCTGCAGATCCAGACTAAGAGTCCTGTGGCACCTTAAATACTAACCAAAGTACCGAAGCATAAACTTTCATGGGCTAATACACACTTTGTCAGATTCATGCCAACAAAGTGGGTATTATCCCACGAAAGCTTATGCTTCAATACTTTCGTTAGTCGTTAAGGTGCCACAGGACTCTGTCGCTTAATCAATTGCAGTACTACTCCCCTTTACAGGAGGGAATGAGAACTGCTTAACTGTGCATAGATCATATAATACCAGTTCCTTTGGCTCAGATAGGGTGATCAGACAGCCAATGTGAAAAATCAGGACGGGGGTGGAGGGGTAATAGGAGCCTATATAAAAAAACACCCAAAAATCAGGACTGTCCCTATAAAATCAGGACATCTGGTCACCCTAAATGCACTTGGTGCAGGGTGTAAAATGGTCCCAGTCAGGGGCATCCCTCTGGACCTGGAATTGTGCAGGAGACACACATACACACTCTCCCCCACTCTGGGGGCACTAGGACCCAGGCTGTTTCCCCTTCCCTCCTACCATATGGGCTGCAGACTGGAGCCAGACAGACTCCACCTAGTAGGACCAGAAGCAACCAAAGCTGGGACTATTGGAACTCTAGACAGTCCAGTCAAAGATTTTCTTCAGTTCAGCTTCATTCCACACTTAACCCTTCTCCAGCCCTTCCATGTCCCTCTCACCTCTTCCCCTCTTTTCTCCTACCCCCAAAATCCCCACTCAGGTTCTATATCTTCCCCCCGCCACCCTGTATCTGCCTTGTCTACATAGACAATATTGTCTCATTGTTTCTTTGTACTCTCCAGTACTGTATCCAGCTGTTGTCTTATATTTTGATTGTAAGCTCTTTGGGGCAGGCATTGTCTTTGTCCAGCACCTAGCACAAGGGGGTCCTGTCCATGACTGGAGCTCCTAGGTACTACTGCAATACATGTAAACATCAATTGGTAGGAGCCCGGATGTTTGGATCTCAGTGCTAGCCCCAGGTACCCCCATGAAGTCCTGACTGTTGTACGCAGCTTAGTGACAAAGGCGAAGCTCTTATAATTGTTAGGCAGAGGATCTAACATTGCTTAATACTCTAAAACAACACAGTTGGAGCTAAAATGCCATGGTGTTGGCACATCCATGCACTAACTCACGACACCACTACAGCTGTTTGGAGGTACTGATTCTGTGGCCAGTTATTTGCCTGATTTTCTCCACATTTGTCTCTCCTAAATTTAGCTAAATTATACTTCTAATGAGTCTAGTTCTGATTCCTGTGAGGGGCAGGCTTGAACCAAAACACAGTATCCAAATACTCCAAAACCTTAGCCATGCTAGAACATGTACCCTGGGTAGTTTTCAAAAAGCCTGAGTGACTTAGGAGCCAGGCTTGCTCTGATTTTCAGTGAGACAGTCACTTCTGGAAATTTTACCCCATAACTTAGCGACTTGACTCCTTTTCTACCTGTTACAGTATGTAGTAAGAACAGAGAATCTTGAGAAAGGCAAGAAAAATCTTCATTAAAGCCATCCCCAAATTAAGATTGTGTAATCTGTATTATTTTTATTGCTAGTTTAACCTCCTTAAAAACACACATAAAAAACCAAAACAAAACAGCCAATTAGAAAAAAAGCTGTCTGAATACTAAGGACAGAGACCAGCATCCCCTTTCAAACCCATTTACTTTGCAAAGCCTCTTTTTACCCGAACCTCTCCAACCCCTTGCACATGGGTGCACTACATTTGTCCTGATTCAGTCCCCCTTTACACTTTCAACCTGTGCAACGTTCCTAGAGAGGTCAATGGGAATTTTGCAGAGAAAGATGCCTCAGGCTTTTGGCTAAGCTATTCAGTCCAGGGCTCATGCATTTTTACATGCTCTTATCACCTGTCAGACACAGATCCACTACAAAAGGTCTTTTTTTCTCCTGCTGATAATGGCCCATCCAAATTAAACAGCCTCTTAGAATTGGTATGGTTATATACAACTTTTTTTTGCTTTCTGTGTATGTAAATTCATCTTACTTCTGCGTGTTCCATTCTATGCATCCGATGAAGTGGGCTATAGCCCACGAGAGCTTATGCTGAAATAAACTGGTTAGTCTCCAAGTTGCCACAAGTATTCCTCGTTTTATTTACGGATACAGACTAACATGGCTGCTAATCTTAAATTACCACTTATGAAGTCCTTTATAGGATTCTAATACAGTACCATCCTCCCTATCCATTATTCTATAGCAGGGAAGGGATGGTCACACTACTGATAGCTGAAGGGGACTGAGGGAGAAGGGAGGAGGCAGTACCAAAAACAGCATATTCTGTTGTATTCCTGCTATTCCATACTGTTTCAGTTCCAGCATTAGGCCATTTTTCTGCCCCATTTTAAGAGTCCTCCTTTCTTTTTAAGCAAATTACTACAAAATGCAAACAGAACAAGCGTCAGTATGTCCCTTGTTATATTGTTCTGCCCCCGTTAGCAACAGAACAGATATAGAGACGTTCGGTTCGAAACCTAAAACAAACTGTGCACAGAGATAAACAAAGTCACATTTGGAGTTCGGACAACTTGGCACCGGCCCCTTCCTTACTTGTTATGCCCTGGACATTGTATGGGCAGAAAACAGTGATGTACAATAATAGAGAGAACTGCAAGATTAATTTCTGAAGATCCTCTCATTTAGGCAGCATAAACAGTTTAAAGCTATTGTCATCTGAGTCACTTCAGTCTGCACATACAGGGGCAATGGATTAGCACAGAATGACGTCATTTAGCCAAAAAATGTTGACAGTCTCTGATTTTTTTCAGAACTTGCTATGACTCATCTGGTGTTTATTCCTCCAAAGGGTTTCCTCCCCACACCTATCCAGTCTAAACATGTGGTTTCCTAATCCTAAGGCAGCCCTTCTTCATAACCACCAGCTGAAGAAATAGGCAGTGAGTGGTGTCTTCTCAGCACATCACATAGTGGGATATTTTCTTTCCTCTTTGGGGGCCATCAGTAGAATCAGGTTGATATCTTTATTCAGCCTTAGCTATTAGTTTAGGAGTATGATGATGGTAGCCCTGCCTGGGGTATCCTCCTGCTGCAAGCCACAGCATGACAGACCCCTATTTCACTTTCCCCTTTTAGAGTCCCCAATAACTCCACGTCAGGCTCTCTTGCCTAAAAAATACTCCTCCTTGAGGCTCGTTTATTATTTGGGCAAATCGTCCATGTGTAGTTCACTTATCAGGCACCGCCGTGCAAGTCGTCTTAAAATCCAAGGCATCTCATCTATTGACATAACACATGCCACATTCTGGCATCCTCCACCACACTCAGATTGTCAGTACTCTTCCATCTCTCTACCAGGATGGGCCAGTTTTAGGGGTGGGTGAGCGAGGTCATTGGGCTGGGCACCGTTTTCCAGGGGATGCCAAATTGCAGGGCTGCTCAGCTTTTTTTATAGGTGGTTGGGCATGGAAAGCATTTTCCCCCTTAGCCACCATGGGGCATTCCTGGCCAGGACAGGAGCCTTTCCTGGCCTTTTCAGATGGGAGTTCAAAGCTGTTCTTCTCACCAGGAACCCCCACAGCTGCTCTGCTGGGAGATCACCCTCAGTCCCCCTAGCCCTCTCACTCTTCCCCTGGGTCCAACCCTTCAGCATGGAGCTGTTGCCAGGGAAGCAAGGGAGGAACTTACCTTCTTTCAGCCCACATTGATCTTTTGCCCTGGCTTAGCAACAGTGAAGGTCTCCTGCTGACATCTTACTGGCCCTCAAGTGTCTCTAGCCCTGGCCCTCTGTCTTGAGAAGGACAGCCAGCAAACCCCTATTGCTGTTTTCCTACCTTCAGGCTTCCCCCAAGAAATATCTTCTGCTTCCTTCAGGACCTTCCACAGTCCCCTGGGTCTCTGGCAACTCTCCTTTTCCTGACTGACTCAGCCTGAGCTAAGGCAATCCGCCCTCATCAGGTGTCTCTCTCTTTAAATCTAGTTGGGAGGCAGCTAATGAGGAGCAGGAGCATTGTCCCGGCTTCCTGTTAAAGAGCCAGTGTCACCCTGTGATAGTGGAGCTGACTCCAGGGACAAGTACAACCTTTTTAGCAAGCCAGCTTCTCTGCTGCATTTCTGAGGTGGGCCAGATGTTATGAAAACCCCCAAACTTCACTTACCCACCTACCCCCCATCTCAGACTGCAACAAAACCTGGCTGCTAATGACCCAACTCTCCTGCTCTGTTAGCACTTGTGAATAAATTGAGAAGGCTGCTAAAAGGGCAGATGGCCTTTGCAAATCAGCACCTGTATACTAGGGTGATTTATCCATTAGCAATTGTAGCTAAACAGACTCTCTTTTTAAAGCAACACATGGCCAGATCCTCAGCTGGTGTAAACAGATATAACACTGTTCAGTGGATCTGGCCCATTCTATTTGTTTATATATATTTTTATATAATATATATTTATAATTAATTATATATTTATAATTATATATATTAAATATATAAGCCTCCTTGCCATGGCCACAAAAATCATATATGAAATATTGACTACACAAAAGTGACCAGTAATAGCTACTGTCAGCCCCACCTATTACTTGCAGCCCATTAACTTGCTTCATATCACACACAACACACAAAGAACTGTTAGACTCCAAGAATAGCACAGAACCCTGTGGTCTGAAGTGAACAAACTTCTGTCCCCCCACTGTGAGATATAAACAGCTGGGAAGAAAATCTGTCTCTCGTAAACTGACTCACAAATACATTTGAGACACCAGTGTTCACCTCCCTAGAGGCATGACCTATAGGAGTAGAGTGTGTGTTAGATAACACACAAGCTCTAGCTTTTGGGTTTCAGGCCCCTATGCTTTAATTACTACTGCCCTTGATTTTCCGGAAAGCTGCACACAGACTGTGCTCCACCGTTCTTGGAAAACCCCATCACGGAGCTCTCGGACAGAGCCAAATCCTGCAGTCGCTACTGAGGCAAAACTCCGACTGGTGTCATTGGGAGCTTTGCCCCAGCAAGGACTGCAGGATGGGACCCAATTGTGAGCATAAAAGGTTTGTATTCTGCAGAAGGAGCATCAGAGAATATACTCACCTCACCTTTCCTTTTTCAAGCTGAGAATACTTAGCCTTGAGTAAAGAAGGAAATAAGGCCATACAAGCATAAAAGGATATATGGCAAGTGGCATACAATAAATATCTTCTTATGGAACACGCAGAGAATGAGGACACAAACAGCTTATCATTCACATTGTAAACACAGATTTCTTTATTATTTACTAAGCAAACAAATTATTACAAAAGAAGGAATTTTTTGAATATTATTCATGCTCATAACAGAGTCCACTCACCGTTAGGCTCCCCCTCCTGGCAAGGTGTGATATAGCAGCTCTCTCTCATTGAGGATGGTTGCTATGACACTTCCTCATCCTTTGACAATCCTCTGGCTTTAAATCCACCCCTTCCAGCATCACTATTGTCCAAAGTAAGAGTCCCAAAAATACGTTTAACACAAATAAGAATCCTTCCTCTTCTCAGGGGCTCTTCCTCAGCCTGTCACCGTCACGCTGGGCTCAATAACTCTCAGGGTGGGCTTGTACAACCGTTTCCTTAGGGCCAGTAGGGGAATCTGGTTCCCCACACACACACTTTCCACCCTGAGTTCTGGCCCAGAGCACGTTGATAAGCTGGGTTTGCTCCTGTGCTGCAGTTTTTCCTGGGCAGTTTCTCCCTCTTGTCTTTGTTTCAGTGAGTGTCTTTCCCAGGCCTTCCTATCTGGAGAGCTTGCCTTCCTATTCTCAGCTTTCTGCCTGGCTCTCACTCCAGCTTTCTCCAGGTGGGTTTGATCGCCATTTAAGCCAGACCCTCCCTCACTCTCTACCACACCCACCTTCTGCTCTTTGTGGGAAATGGACTAAATCTCTTCCTTCTCCTCCCCCATAGGGAGGCTTATTCTCTAATCAGGTTGGCTTAGCCCCAGGCTCTCCAGCTCACAGGGCAAGCCACCTTGTTACAATGCTCTTTACAGTTAGCTTTTCTCAGCTTGGACGATGAAAGGCAGAAGGTTTTTCACTTTTAGGTTCTGGGTGTTGCCCTATATAGGTTTCAACCACAGCAAGGGAACATGTATTAGTTTAAATGCAAATATTTTCATTGGAATTTAACCCCCTTCCTCCTGAAACATTTCTGGTGGTTTTTAAAATTTTCTAAAAGTGTTTTTCTAAAACTTACATTTGAGGCTGAGTTTAACTTGGCAGGGTTGTGTTAAAAATACTGTACAGTCAAAAGCAAAGCACAACTAGATATACAATTGTCATCTTCAGGGGATTGATCAACTACAACCATCAACAAACCAAGGAGCACATTGGCTCAAAGAACTCATTTTCCATGATTTTTGTTTAAAAAACAAATAATTAACAATTGTCTTTGAACAAAGGGTGACCGAGTGTAATTGTGACCAGTACAGCATTTCTCAGGTTTGTAACCACACAAGACTTTCTGTTGTGCTGGCTCCTGACGTACCCCACGTTATACAGGGGAGTAGGCTTCACAGCCATTAAAAACACACGGCTGGTTGTTGCTAGCTGACAGACTCGCGAGGCTCAGGCTGTCTCACCACAGCGTATACATTTGGGCTCAGCCTGGATCACAGGTTCACAGCCTGGATCACAGATCAACGTGCTCTGGAATCTGGCAAGGGGGGAGGGTCCCAGAGCTCAGGCTACAGCCCCAGCCCCACATCCACGAAACAGCCCACGCCCTGTGAGCCTAAGTCAGTTGGCACAGGCCAGCTGTGGGTATCTAACTGCCATGTAAACATACTCATTCTCCATTATGTTACACCAGCTGTGCGCCATTAGTTGCACTGAAGCCAACGGAGGTATCTTGGTATGGACCAAACGTTAGCAGAGAAGAGTTGGTCAGGAACATTATCCCTGACTGATATAGCTGTGCCAGCAAAAGACCCTGGCAAAGGCACAATTGTATCAGCAAAACTGAGCTTGTGCTGGTATAGTTGGTTTCACTTATGGGGATGGTGGTGTTATCCCAACACAAAGCACAGCTTTGCTGGTATAGCTGCAGCCACACAAGGAGCCTTTTGCTGGTATAGCATACTGGTATTCTTATACCAGTTCAACACTCCTGTAGATGTAGCACTAGTATCATTAAATCAATACAATGTGTGTGTATAGACCAGTCAGCATATCTAATTGTGAACACACACAGATAACCACTCAATTGAGTAATGAGGTCAAGGTGCCATTTTGTAAATAGGCTTTTCCAGAGTCGAACTGCACTTTGAGACTCAGTGACATCCAGCTGGAAAAGTCAGTTATGGGTGAGTCAGTAGGTAATGATCCTGATATGTTTAATATTTACTGTTACAGTAGTACAACAAAAGCAAAGAGGGCACAGTGAGGATAACGATAGGTACACAATAAAAACAGTTGTAGGGTCTGCCCCCAAAGGAATTGTTTGCAGTGTGTCATTTATATAAGATACCAGGAATGTCATTGTGAAGCCTAGAACGTCTGTTGAGGCACTGTAAAGCAATGAAAAGAAAGAGCTACACACATGTTTGGGAGCTCTTTTTGGTTAGAATATCCCCAGGTTCAATCATCACTGGGATTTGCGGTCCCAATTTTTGTCCAATTTTTAAAGTTCTCAGCCATTTTCAACTTTTACACTTTACAAATTGGACCAATATGAGGAATATGAGCTCTCATCTAGTGCAAAGAATATATAGCACTATACAGAATTTGAATATTGTATATGGTTTTGGTAGACAGAGATGAGCTAGAGTCAACCACTAACTTGTCTAATTTTAGTAGCTGCATTGCATAAGCATCATTTAAGTACTCCCACACTTATCTGAATTGGGTTTTATTATCTTCAGTAGAATAACTGGCTCTTTCTAGGACTAGCCTTTGTCCAATCAGACTTGAAGAGGGATACACTGGGTTCTACTTCAGAGTACATTTACATGTGAATGCAGTCGAATGATCATAAATCATTGGACAGAAAAGGATCTCGGAGGTCATCTAGTTGAGTCCCCTGCACTCATGGCAGGACTAAATATTATCTAGACCATCTCTGACAGGTGTTTGCCTAACCTGCTCTTAAAAACCTCCAATGATGGAGATTCCACAATCTTCCTAGGCAGTTTATTCCAGTGCTTAGCCACCCTGACAGGAAGTTTTTCCTAATATCCAATGAAACTGCAGCAAGGGCAGCTTAAAGTCCACTGCTTTATAAGATTAACTGGGTTAGGCCTGGTATCATGGAATGGAGACATGCTCTACCCCACCTTACTTCCTGTTAATCAGTGGGAGTCTCTCTCTTCCCTCAGGGATGCAGTTATATAAATCAGTAAGGCCCAGATCCACAAAGATGTTTAGATGTCTAACTTCCAGGGAAGAGAACAATGGAAATACCTTTGTGGATCTGAGTTTAAGTTCCCAGCCTGCAATCTTGTAAATAGACTTACTTTTGCTGCATTGAATAGTCCTGTTACAAAAGCCAGGGTTACTGTGGAAAACCATCTTTTATTTAAGTTTATAAGGGAGACAGGCTGTATTGAAAAGGATATGCAATCTTATAACCCTGTCAAAATGACTTACCTTGTAACAAAGTTGCTGTTTGACTAGGTGTTCCCAAAACACCAGTGAACCTCAGATACACTCCCAAAATGTTCCATTACTCAGCTACGACAGTGACAGGTGCCATGTAAGTATCTGAATGGACAAAACCTGCTGAGGCTTGGCACCAGTGACAAGTCACCTTTCCTTCACCTTTATAAGCAGCAAGGTTTTGGTGTGTATCCACTGGTTCTGCAACAGTGATGTATGGACCAATGGTAGCCCAAAGAGAACTGGTTGACTAATATTGCATTCCCATGTAAGACACTGCCACAGAGATGTTAGGATGGTGAATGGTGGATGAAGAGTTCTGACAATGATAAAATGAGAGAGGAAGGGATCCTTCAAGTCAGTCTTTAAAGCAATGTAGACTCCGGTATGAACAAGTTGGAGACAGGCTTCTAGCCCTTTTTAAATGTCCATCATGGTGGTTAATCGAGGACTAAATACATAACAAGTTGCACTATGTTCAGCAGGGACTTTAAGTTCAGTTTCCTCGAGTTCAGCTGCAATTACATAATTCAAAGTGATGTCAGTGAGAAGTGATACCGGGTCATCTCAGTATGGAAGGAAGGCTTATGCAAGGAGATGTCTTGTATCAAGCTCTGAAAATGGTCAGGCTCAGGCTCCTTATGGTCCCTTCTGATGAGTCCCACAACAAAAAGGGAGCAGCTGTCCCAATTCATCCTTGAGGATGGGGTGGTCTCTTTACTAGCCAGGCTCTGACCCATTTAAAGGGCTTAAAAATTAGATCCAAACCCTTGAACTGGATCCAGAATCAAGTTCGAAACCAGTAGAATTGCACTGTGATCTGTCTAATATACATTTAGTGAGGGGCTCAGTTTTATGTTCAGCTGCAAGTCACACTAGCCTAGAAAAGTTCACTTAGCTCTCTTCCTCCCTAGCAACTCAGTCATCCTGCTATTGGATTACAGGGAAGAGGTAATTAGTGAGATATTTTTAATTAAAACCTTCTAACATGCTCAGTAGCAATAATGACGCATCTAGGATCACAGTATCAAAAAAAATCTACATCTGACAATGTTCATTGCATTCAAAATGTTGCTCCACTCTGACACTGCAAGATTTTTCTGCAGAGCCAAAAGTGTATATGAGTCTACTACCATAAAGCATTTGCAGGATTAGGACCTATTTATATTGTTCTTAAATGTGTGCTTAGCAGGAACCTATAAAGATAAAGGACATTTTCCATTATTCAGTACTACTTTGGCTTCTTTGCAAAAGTCAGCAACCTGCATTTCACTCCTACAAACTAAGCTGAATCACTGCAAGATGCTTTTTTGGAAACTCTCCCTGTAGGGACTTCTCATAAGTCAATGAGCAACACAAGTTTTGTTTAACTGCTCTATTTTTATTTATTTATATTAATTCAATGCATTTAAGGGGCTGCCCAGGCTGGAATGGAAAGAGGATGGTTACACTATCAAATATTTCTTCTGTAGCGTGACAAAAAGAAGCTGTCTCTTAACCTGATGGCAATGAAAGAATGAATCATTGCTTGAGGAAACCAATTTATTTAGTCACTCCGTGTCACTGTTATTTATTACTTGTCAGCACATGCTGTTAGTTCAATTAAATATAAAAACCTGAAGTTCTTTCCAAGTCCTTCCCCCAACTCCATTTTTAAAAACACACAACCAACAAGAAAAATGACATGAATCTGCACCGCTATAGCAGAACCCTCTGGGTTTATTGTGCTTCTCTTGTTTTAATTAAGCATTGTTTATTAAACCTTTTGCAGCAAAGGTAGGGGGATTATTAATCTTTTTCACTAGCTGCAGATAAAAGTTTGCACAGAAAGAGGACATTTATAAAAAAACAGTTTAGAGTGCCCCACTGAGATTCACTGACAGAAAAAAAATTAAAATGAGGAAGCGAGACAAAGTGTTGATTGCAACTCTTTATCAATACAAATACAGAAAGCTGCAAAGACCAAACGGTTCTTGTAAAACATCATCTCCCTTTTGTGTATAATGGCATAGGGAATGAAAAACCTGCACTTTTATATGAGGGTGCGTTACACATATAAAATCAGGGAGAGAGAGAAGTTTGTCTCTCCCTCTATCTCACATACCTAAAGGAGTACGTGCTTCATTACTTCATTTACTCTTGCATGCCTCACGTTTGTCTAAAGATGACAACAGCAGATCTTGGAATTTACGTTCCTGACTAAGGGATTCTCTGTTTGCCTTACTTGCACAATTAACCTGAAAAGCCTTCTTCACGCTAAATGTAAACCTTGGAGTCCTATAGAAAAGTTGTCGAGAATCAGAGAGGTAGCCATGTTAGTCTGGAATTGCAGAAATGACAGAGTCCTGTGGCACCTTAAAGACTAACTAAAGTATTAGAGCATAAGCTATCGTGGGCTAATACCCACTTCGTCAGATGCAAGCAGTAGAAGTATCCAGGGGCAGGAATAAATAAGAAGCAAGGGCTCTAATACTTTAGTTAGTCTTTAAGGTGCCACAGGACTCTGTCACTTATAGAATAGTTGGTATTTGGAGAACAGTGATTCTCCCCCTCCCCCCATTCCACTCCTCTTCCCCCAGTGCCATACCTAACGTAAAAGGGCTTGCTACTCTAAATTACATTTCTGATCAGGTTTTCACCTCCACTGTGTCAAACACTGCCCACTAATTCTTGGGACTGATTACAGCTTTCAATGGTATGCCTATATTGTACTCCAAACAGCTTTATGAGGCCTGCAGTTTTTCATCCACCATAGATCTCACTTCAAGTTCATTCTCTTTGGCCTATGGATATTTAATGAACAGTAATGACATTATCTTCCTCTGCAGCAAATGGGAAAGGAGGTGGAGCTGCCCTCTGCCCTACTTCACTGTTTCTGTGTTAGATTGTTATCAGGACTTAAAATAATGCTAATCTATGGCTATACCAAGGCAGAAGTGCATTTTCAAACAAGTGTACTGAAAAAGTGTGCAGTTAATTCCTTTAATATTGAGGACGCCATTATTTAATGAGATCTAGAGTGAACTGGCAAGTTGGTTTTCTCAAACGAACAGTGATTTTAATGTTCTGGTGGTATACACTCTGGCTAACCAGCACCATGGACAGAATTCACCAATTTAGGGCACCAGCCCTGCAGTCTGATCCTTCAAGAGGATCCCTGTTACTGCTGTGCAGCCACACTGAATTCAGTGTCTTTCCCCATGGATCATATGGCATGACAAGCCCCAGGTTATCCAAATATGAAAGTAAGAGAAGAAAAACCATGGCCACTGCATCACATGTGCTTTGTTAATTTATTTTGACAATTGATTTATGGATAATATGACAGCCTGTCAGTAAACGTACTGTAGTATATTCTTAAAACAATGAAATCTTAGAAATGAGACCTCCCTGTAATACTTATTCAGTCTCTCCTAAGTAGTAGTGGGATGCTGCTGCTTTATTGAAAGAATGATCAAATTGGCAGATAAGCCAAAAGAAGGAACTAGGGAGGTTTGGCAGTACTTTGAAAGGAAGCAAAAAACCCACACATATTTAAGTCCTCAACTATCTAATGCTGAACATTCTAACTTGTCAGTTACAGTATTAAACAGTTCTGCCGTATTTCAGTTGGTATGAAGATTAATTCCTTTAACAAATCAGTTCGTTTAGAAGGAACAATGGCTATGTTGTTATACATGGTGGTGAGCTGAAAGTTGATCCTTGAATAGAGGTGGTTGGGTCCTTGGAACATTTAAAAAGGTTTTACAGAAATTAAAACTGGAGAAGACATATCCAGTGCATGCCTCAGCTGTGGCAGGATGGGTCCTTCAATTAAGTTTTCTGTTGCTATGTCCAGTCCAGGTTCAATTCATTTCTGCATAGACATTTGCCTCAAGGCATGGAAAATACATTAATAGATATTTTATCAAATGACCTAGCCTGTACTTTAGTGAAGCTGGCTGCTGTATCTCCTTAACCAAGTGGGAGATTTAGGACCTCCCATTTTAGAAGCACCACAGTCTAACTATACTGATACTACAAGGATCATCTTGGGGCTAAGATCTCAAGAGACCTAGGTTCTATTCCCAGCTCTGCCACACATTTCATATGTGATCTTGGACAAGTCACTTCTCTCTGTCAGTTCTTAGGTGAATATAATGCTATTTCCTATCTCACCTTTTGTCTATCTAGATTAGATGATGTTTTTTTAGGGCAGAGACAGTCTTCGGGATTCTTTACAAAGTTTTTGTATTGCTTTCACTATAGTTATCTGAAATTGGCATAGTTAAAGCAATACAGCCCCCTAGTGTGGATGCAATTACACTGCTATAGAAGTGCTCATACCAGTGTACCTTATTCCTTTAAATTTAAAGGGAATGTTATGTCGGTGCAAGGCATCTTTATAGTAATGTAACTGCCTCCTCACTGGGAGTTGTGCCAATTTAATTTAAAAATATACCTGTAACCTAAATAATTAAATTTGGTATAAAAACTGTAGGCCAAGTTTTACCATATCGGTACAGTGCATAGCACAATGGGCCTTGATCTCAATTGCAGCCTGCCTGTAATCTAACTGTAATACAAATAAATAAGGAACTCAGAACTCCAGTAGTTAAAGCACTAAACCCACAAAGGGGCAAATTTTTCTCTCAGCTAAAACCAGTTTCAAATCAGAGTAACTATATAAAGGTGGGTAATTTACATCACTTTAACAGAGCAGAATTTAGCCTTGTTTTACTTGTCCTTTCTTCTGATATCTCAAATTCATCCATATATTATGAATAAAATTAGGCTGCACAGAGCCACAAAATGGAGGAGAGAACTGCAATTTTATAGGAATAGAAACTTTTACAATCTAAAATAGTTACTATGAGCAACTTTGCAGGGCCACCAGATGAAAAAGCAAAAATTCAACTTTAGATTTTACAATAGTCAAGGCAGATCCTATGGAAAGTGATAGACTCTTACAACGCATTTAAAAAAGAGATAGTCTACCATATGAATATGCATTTTTTTAACAGAGATTATAACTTCTCCTCTACACTTTAATAACCATGCAATATTTACAGTTATGCTCTTTGGTTCTTTCCCCCTCTGACTAGAGTCAGTTTGATTAACTGGTATGCAACAAAAACCTTTTTACAGGCTTCAGATTTTTCTTCACCTTTTATGTATCCTGTTTACATATTTTAATATTAATGGCAAGAAAGAACCATAAAACATGAGACTTGACAAAAAAATTGCAGTATTTTAACATTTAAATTTGGCTGTAAATAAGGTAACCATAATAAACTTTTTTTCTCCACATATTGCAGATTGACTTGGCAATAAACATGAAGGTTTATATTACTGTGACTAAATGGCAGGACTTCATAATCAGTTTTTAATTTGGTATCTGTGCTCCTAAACTCATGTTTCTGCATCCATGACTTAACCAGTTCATCTCTCCTCCCTACCAAATAATCTGTGGCATAACTCTCACCTGCAATTATTTTACATCCATAAAATGGGCACAATGCTTACCTACGTCAGTGATCTTATAAAGCGAAAGCAATGCTTGTAAAGCTAAGTACTAGAGCTTATAAAATACTATATTTGCTATTAGGTTCTGTGTGAAGCCACTATTTTTAAAAAAAGAAACAGCTTTGTTTTTTAAAACCTTAAGATAGTCACACTACAGGGGTAAGAATGATATAAAAATTAGTTCAGATGAGAATCTTTGTAGTCTGAGCTGTGGTTAGCAATAACGGGCATACATGATCTGTATAGCCCTGAATGATTTCAGGCCCAGCTAGCAGAGTGACAAGCTGCCCAATTGCAGCAGCAAAGAACCACAGGCTTCCTTGCTGCTGCTGTTCATGGGAGTTGTACTCTCTTGAACAGCAGGCAGAGCACCCACAGTCAAAGGGCCTCCCGCTATAGAAATGGTTTCCTGGTTCACCAGTTTGGTATGATCTAGCACAGTGCTTAATATGGCCATTCACCCCCACCACATTAAGAATGGAAGCATTTTAACCAATTCATCTATGTGAGTGACCTGCTTTTTATGTGCGTCCTTTTCTACATCCTATGAAGTAAACTGATCTTAATCATCAAGCCTTTAACACATTAAAATAATTATTATTAGTAATCACAAACAGAGAAAGAGAAAATACCTTAGCACAGATGTATTAAAACAAATTATCCAAGGCTGTGGTTTCCCAACATTTTAGGCAAAACATTTTGCTGCAAGAGCAAATACTATAATAATAAGAAAGCTACAAACAAATCTGAACTGTTCAGTGGAAACGCCTATAATTTCTCTTAAAAATGACATTTTGAAGCCTAATTATTGTTCCCTCTATCAAGTCACCATAAAAAACACATTAAATCCTCTCACCAGGAATAATTGGTACTTTTGACTCCCTAGGGAGTTGCACCTTTTTACTGATATACAAATACAGTCTTGCCAGCAGAGAGAGAATAGGAACTTTTAGGGCAGCAAAGATTCATTTAAATAAACTATTTCTTTGGTCCTCAGAAAGTTGACGCAGGGTCTTCCCCTTAATACTGATCAATGTCCAAGCTTCCATCCTACTAGGCTATGATTTTTTTAAAATCCTGAATCAGCTAAGCCTTTCAACTTGCTAATCAAAAACGAATGTAAAGTTATTTTAAGAGTATTCCATAAATAATTCAGGACTGTATTTTCCAAACCAATTGCCACACCCTCTAATGTGAAATACTAACATTATTTTTAAAGATAAAAACAGAGGGAGACATTTAAAAGGTGAAATAAAATATGGTCTGGTAAGCATTTAAAATACACTAAATAGTTTAACCACACAGTGAATAAAGAGAGGATGAATCAATGCAGAAGCTTGTGTAATGTAGCTGATCTATCCCTCAGCCATAGCAGCAACAGCTTAGTATCTAAAAAATGAATTAGCCCTTGAGTAATCAATCACACGTGGTCTCTTTTATAACACATAAAAACAATCAGGCAATTATTTCTTCATAAACATCTTTATTTAATTTTCCTGGAACCCCTCCTCTTCTTTTTCATTTCAAGTTCAATTATTTTCCTTCTTTATCACATGCATAGTAAACCTTCTTTTTCTCGGTTGTGCCACATTAACAAACCTCAGTATATGGGATTTCTTGCTAAAGACCTTGAAATAACCACCTTTGAAATTAAAATATCAATACACCATAAACTGAAGCCTTAAAGGTGACCTGAAAAGCCAATATGAAAATGCAGCTGAACTCAGAAATTAATGCTCTAATGCCTTCACTAACCAGACAGTGGGAAAACTAAATAAAGCAGTGTTTTATTTTACCATTAAAAAAAAAAAGGAGTCATCCCTGGAACTACTCCTGGCAGTACTTCCTGGTTTGCTAATAACCCAGAATGCATCACTGATACTATGGATTGTGTGGAGGAAAAATGTATGAAGCTGAACCTCATGGACTGAATCCCCTTAGCAGCTAGATCATAACTGATGACATTCAGCATACATTTCTGAGCTTAAGTCAATTTACATTTTGGCTTTGCAGAGCTCCTCTGACGTATAACCTACTCAGCAAAGGTTGCTCTGTGAAATAAGCTCTCATGGCTCAAGGGCCTGACAGACGTATACTCGGAGCTATGGGAGTTGCGGCATGGAAGGAGTCACTTTTTCTGCAGTGAGGATGTGTCTGAGAAGTGCCAGTAGGTAAGGGAGGCTGTGAATCCAAAAACATTTGTCAGCACACGAGCTGATGGGGTGCAGCTATCAATCCCATCAACAGAATGAACAGTCATGTGGTTAACACAGACCACAGGAGATTAACCACTGATATGTTACCGTTTATTTTTCTACAGTTTTAAAAATACGTTTTATTGTTTATATTTTCTGGGATTTTCAAGCATTATCAATACTATGAAGAACAAGAAAAGTTGGCAAATACAAACTAGAAACGGAAGAGCAACAGGAACAAACACTAAGGATTAAGTTCTCCCATCAGTTATACTGATGTAAGCTTGCAAAGTATATGCAGCTGCCCTAGTATATATATAGGAGAACATCCCTAGAGGTGAGATGCCCAACTACCATGCAAAGCTGGCGTAAATGAGGTATTCAATGCCTTAATTATTGGAATTATATATTTACAGCAATAGGAAAACAGATTTTATAGCAAAACAACCTCACACTCCTGTGACATTACAGTATAGGAACCTCTCAGGCAGATCTAGGCCTCACCTGCTGTCCTTCTGCCATATTATTTTTCCTCATGCCCAAAGAAATCCCAAACCCCCCAGAAAATAAGATAATAAGTGCTGCTCTACAGCACTAGAGCCTGACTTGGTAAACAGGATTCTGTATAGTACCTAATTGGTTAGGTCTATTCTCCCTCACACATACATTCTGATGATCATCCTCCAATTGCTACATATAGTAGATAAAAGTTAGGGTTATCAATATGGTGACTAAACCAGATGCAATTCACTCAGGCCTCTTCTGCCCTTTGAAAAGTACTCACCATAAGAATCCTTTCAGCTGCACTTAACAGTGTCCTTATTTTACAAGCAAATTTATGCTGCAGTAGGTTGGTACTATTTTAACAACCACCACCACCACCAATCCTGCTTCATCTTTTAATCTTGCTTCATCTTTAAGATGACACAAAAAGAACCTGCTACCAAAGTCAATGCCCACATATTTACCAGGTTAGGGAAGCTCCTTCAAGTCTTGTAAGAGCTTTTTGGGTATTGTGCATCACTAAAACAAGGCCCGCAGATGTAAACAATGGAAAACATTTCAAATATAGAATACAGGAGTTACTAGTTTACTATTTAATAAATATCTTATTTGCATAAGCAGCAAACAAAATTCAATATAGCAACATGTACAGAACCATTTATTTTATTTAACAATATTTAACAATTAGACTCATACCTGGGACGTAACAAAATCAAAGTTTCTTTTAAATATACTTTCAATTATAAAAATAGCACCACTTCTAAACAATCAAAATTAATTTGTTGCAGTTACTAAATAATAGGAAAAGAAGTTGTATAAAAGCAATTATTTATAAAGAAACTTCCTTAAAATGAAGAATGAGTTTATGATTTTTGAATGCTTACAAAACTGCATAAAAATAATTACACCGCCTTTCTAGAAAGCTATTTACAGGGGATCTGAAAAGACTGAATCAGTTAAATATCAAAAACTTGAGCTCAAAATCAGAAATCTTTAAACAGTTTCTGATTTGCTGCATTATCTGATCTCAAAAGATGATGTGCTGCATTAACAAAATCTCACAATGAGAGAAAAAAGCATTCATTTTCCTGTTTTCAGCTGAGCTGTACATGATAAAAATAATTGTGGGAGGAGACTTGCCAAATAAAATGACCAGCAGTATAAAAACACATACTAGCATAGTTTGTCACTGGAATTACTCTCTCAAACAATAATTAACTTAATTGCTTACTGAAAAAAATTCTCCTTAGCAATTTTAGCTCTCTCAAAATTAAGCATGCTTTTAATCTCCCAAAGTAAATTGTCATTCAATTTTAACTTGTTCATTTATATTCCTAAAAGCTGGAGCCCAATGAGAAAAACATCTCAAATCATATCAGAGTGTTGCAAGGAGATATGAGCACTGTCACGCCACAGAAGACCTCTTCAAAATAGTACCTTTTTAAGAAGCACATGCAAATCAACTTACTTAAACTGCTAACAAGTTCGGGAGGAAAAAACCCAAATAAATTAGCAGATTCCTGTAGTTAGCAGTTAATTATGAAGAATCTACAGTGTTCGTTTAACCTTTATTAAAGGCAACCAGGATCCTGGCATAGATCTGTCTTCTTCCCGATTCACGTCAAGTGATAACCCAGCAAAAAGAGACACTGATCTAGTGCAGTGTCAAACCAATCGATTTGTATAAGTCACAGAAGCAGCATGCCAAAGGCAATGAAAACCAACTATCAACAATTTAAGCCACAGGTCAGGATACACAAAAGGGTTTGAATGAGGAATGTCATGCCCAATCCAAATGCACTTTGGCACTGAAGAGAACAGACATCACACCCTTCAAAACAAATATAAAAAAATATTAAAATGAAGCAAGCTTAGGGCTGTTTTCTTACATCACCAGCTTTCATCAGGGCCTTAATAGCCCTGGCCCTCATCTCAAGCTCCAGAAGCTCCAGCTGCTGTGCTGATGGCTGAACATCTTCTGATGGAGCAACAGCCAAGTTTGCTGCTTTAGGCTCCTTTGGGCTGGATTCTGCCAACCCCAGTATCTCATTCACGCTTTTCTCAATGTCCTTCTGAAGGTCGTCTATCTGACCAGCTCCACTTCTGACAGCACTTTCTGGCACATCTGGACTCTCCTCTTCATTGCATGGGCCTTCTATGTCACTATCATATGCATCTGCATTTATGCTGAGGACATCACTATCTTCTCCCTTGCCTGAAACACAAATGTAACAAATAACCATGCAGTGCAGGGAGCCTAACACAAATTTCCCTTTCATCTTAGAAACTGCCTCTGCATAAAAATGTTTCTCTTCACAGATTCAGAATATGACAATAACCATCTATAAATTACAGAAAAAAGTATTTCCTCTTATTTCCCACCCCAAACTTTTAAGACTGATCTAATTTAGACAAGTTTTAATGCATTTTTTATTCCAATTTGGAAAAACATGCAATATACCAAAGCAGCAGTGCCTGAAAAATTTATTCCATCACATGGAGTTACATGATCTATTTTCCTAATTAAAAATGTCATAAGGTTTTATATCACAATGAAGCTTCTGCATTACAAAATGAAAGTTGATGTGGGGAATTTCTGGGACTGATTATAGTTTATTATTTTAGAAGTAAATTTAATTCTCAAAATGCAGTTTAAAAATACTTTGATTACTTTATAAATTACAATAAAGGAAAAAATATCAGCCAATGAAGATGCAAAAAAGTCACACATTACAATTATCTAAATATTTGAGTGAAGTATTTCAGATGGATTTGGGTCAGCTCAGTAAAATTATAAGAGAAATGCTGGTAATAGTTTTTATTTTTCATTAAAAGCAGAGGTTTATTAGGAAGAGTTTAATTAGAAAAAGCAGTATAGTAAGTAAAACTAGCAAAACATCCATCACCAATACTCACAACTTCACCAGAGAGAGAGAGAGAGAGAGAGAGAGAGATCCTATCCCTCTTGACACCTTGGCTCTAAAACTACTTGGATGTCATTTTTATCTTTGGATAAGCTCTGATAATATTGCTTAAAATAAATATTGTTGTTTATTGCAACAAAATAGCAAAATTACTGATTCCAAGGGTTTAATTATGGCTCCTGGTAGGAACATTGTATAATACTTAAGGCTGTTAATTTATAAACAAACAGTCTTAAAAAATGAAGTTATAGATTTAAAGAAATGCATTTTAAAAATACAAATAATTTTTCACTGTGTGCTGAAGATATAAGGCAAAAGGTACATTCATGCACAGTAAGCTCCTGTACTGTGTAGTTTTAGAGTGTATCAGCATTAGGATATAAACATTTAGGTAGCATAGGAATTTTCCTTTTTTTAAAGTTCCCTTTTTTAAAGTTAGCCTTTTGCCAACTGCTTTAAAAAGGTTTTCTTTCTGTGGATGACTTAAGAATTACTAGTTTTCTCCATCTGTTCTTTTAGCTCCTAAATCTCAAATCTCCAAGGCTGGGAAGCATTATTGATCTGCCAGTATTGCTCATCAACAACAAAGCCACTAATATACTGGAAACCAATGCAGTACTTCCTCTGGTGAATTGCTGTTCTTGGACACCAGGCAATTTGAGTTTTACTAAAGCTCAGGTTATAAAGAACATATTGATAATGTAGTCTAATACAACAGGGAGTCAGGGTTTGATGCCTTTAACTAATTGCCTTTGTATCTCTGGGATTTTCCTCAAGATGCTCACATTTAATATTTTATTGTTGCAAAACTTTACAGAAAGGATTTTGATAATCATTCTTCTAAATACTAATGGCAATTCCCTTGAGAGCATGTGATTTAGTCCCAACATGAACCACTCTCTCTCCCTCTTCAAATAACAGCACAGTACACATCTTTGAAAAGAAATTTTACAAGCTGGGCTTTAGGGATGCTTGTTCATATTTTGGTGCCTTTGGTTGCACAGCATATGACAAGAATGCAGCGAGGTGGGTAAGAGGCATTTCTGGAAAACAGGAGGAACAACTGAAAAACTCTCCATAGCCATAATGGGCCATATTTCCCTTGAACTTTGCACAGAATTTTTCTCAGTCAATGAAAATTCTGCGTGAAGATTAACAGGTAGGATATGGACAACTGAAATTAAAATGTTTGGTACCAAAATAAGTTTAAGCAACAAATTTTGCCAGAGATCAATTTTTCCTTTTAAGGGAAAAAGAACACATTAGAAAACTCTATCCATTCTATGAAACTCTTAGAAGAAATGCTTTTTGGTCTGTGCACATGTTTGCTTATGAGCAGGGAAGGAAAATCTTTAAAAAAAACAAAACAAAAAAAACCAAACACACTTTTCTTGGCTTTTATGATAAAACTGTTATCCTGAGGGGGGTGAAAAATCAATACTGAACACCAAGAAGGGTATATAATAAATGCACTTTCCTTGCTTAAAAAAGAAAGGAGGAACGGTATTTCATCCAAATACCTAGTTGTTAAAAAAAAAGTCTCCTTAAATTGTTTTATAAACACTAGAGGCATATTTAAGATAGCCAGCTGGGTTTTATTTACCCTAAATAAAAACTTAAACCTGAGTGCTGGTATAAAGAGTTCAAAAGAAACATACACATCCTCAATTCTGGAGTTTTGGCACAGATTTAAGAAAGCAGACAAGTCCCTATTCAGGACTTAAGTGCTGTCCAAAACAGGGATACTTTCCTGAATCAAGGCCTTAGTTACTCAACATGTGCAATCCCAGATTTGTAATATTAGTTACTGAACATGGATGCAAAAGCATACTAACAAATAGGTAAACAGCATACGATGTATAAAGTGTACACAGCCACATGTTTCCAAGATCAAGATCATCATGGTAAAGTTGGTCAAATCCCTATAAACTCTTGCTTCTGGAGATTAGCACTGTTGATAGCGTTAATATATAGGATTTTTGATCTGTGGTACTTAGGTGAATTGCAACTTTTTTTGAGTAAAAAAGTGGTCATATTGGTTAAAACAATTTTATTCTATGCAAAATGTGTCGTCCTCTAATCCTCAACATCACATGGAGGAGTTTGCAATAAGCACTGATATATAAGGTCCATCAGTCCTCTACTAAAGTCTTCAACACTACAGAAGTGATGTGTTTGGCGTAGTTTACCCTGTCTCTAAAATGTCTTCATGGCAACCTCAAAATCTTCATTTCCACCTCAGATGCAAGTTTCACTCCTCGTCTTCCTACCTACAGGAAGGGATGAGTGGACTCTGAACAAAATCTTGCTAACTTTAACTTCCCAGAAAGACCAAAAGGAATGGGAATCATTAAGATTAAGGAATGGAAACTCTTCTGTCTTGCTACGAAGCACCAATCCATATTTACTTAGCACCCTGTTCAACAGGACTGCATTTCCATGGGGGCAAGAAAACAAACTGTATTTGAAGAGCCTAGTTCAAAGTTCAGAAGTTAAACTCTGAGCATGGTTCATACTTACTGTCAATCTTCACTTTGGAACTGATCAGATGGAGGGGGTGGAAAAACCTGAGAACTACTGACAAACTGGGTCATTCATTCCTGTCCCACTATCCGTACAGAACAGGGAGCTGCCAGCCTTCAAAGGTACAGGCTGTCCGGGGATCTACCCAGAATAAGGAGTCTCCATGGCAGCACAATGCACAGTAATCACACAACCACTGGCCTACCAATGTTGTTTAATTAGCCGATGAGCTTCATTTCCTTCTTTTGCAGTTGTAATTTTACACTGTAATAAAAGTCTCAGATGGCATTTTTCTCATTATCTTTTTCCTTTTGATAACTTGTACTTATTCCTTCAGTTACAGTTGTGAAATTCATTGCAGCACACTTAATTTCTTTTAACCATATTTTACACGCTTCTGCTTAGCCTGCTTTGTCTTCTACCTTTTTTTCCTGTAGCATCACAGGCTCCACCGTGGAAGAAGAATGATTACTAAGTTATATTTTACAATTTATGCCCATATTCTCAAAAGCTCTTTAAAGCTAACATCTCGAGAAGCGCTGCTGTCGTTGCCCAAAGCCATCATGATACCGTGGTTGATAAAGTCATAAAAAAGGACAATGAAGCAATCACCTGCAGCAGTCATCAATTCCCTGAGATAGCACAGAAAGAGTGGAAGAGGTCTGCAGGAAATCTGTCAATTCCGAGGTCACTCCATATAGTGCAACAAGCAATACTTAAAGCATTTCTCACAAAGTCATGGCATCCTGCTCCGAACAATTTTGCAGCTTTTGTTATGGCATTCTTACCTCCTGCCTCCATTTAATTCCCTTCACGAGCTACTTCAAAAAAAAACACAACAAAAAAAACCCAAACAAACCATTTGGAAAGCTGTTCAGATAGGTCTCAGAATTGTGAAACAAAAGTTGCAAGAAACAAATGATACCAGCTCCTCATCAGAGGAATATACTTTATGAGAACCTTGAACATTTACTGGTTTGAAAGTTATTTCTGACATTACTATGTATAATAAGTCCCAGTGAAAATAAACAGGCTGAGATAGAAGCAGCTATAATTCTAGTGTCATGTATAAAACAACACTGGCAGTTGTTACACAGTGTCCATGAAATAGCTGAGCTAAAAGAGGAGCTGATGCAGGTTAAAAGCAGCATCCAACATACAGCAGGGAATAAAAAAAACCATCACTATCTGTCTTGGCATTTTATCCAGTGCCCATCACAGCAGTACATGAATGCTTAACCCAGTGCATTTCGGTCTGTCCTAAAAAACAAAGACACTAAAATCACCAGAATGAAAAGCTGATTTTGTACCTTTCTTTCCTGGAGGCTACAAAAAAAGAAGGCTCATCTGTCCCCACCTGATCACCAAAAGCTGCCATATTGGTATGACTGCATCAAATGCTGGCTTTTCTGTACTGCTACTCTCAAAATCTGGGATGTCAAGACTATTGCTCAGTTTGTACTTGGTGTACAGAAGCAGCTTTCTTTTAGATAAGGCCCCAAATAATCACTGCCTTTAAAGAGATATGCACAATATAGAACTTTCCTATGCACAGTTTGAACCTGCAAAGTGTATAGCACTTTCAGCATCGCTGACTTTAAGTGAAACGAACCGAATTCAGCAAAGATAGATCTTTAGCAGCAAGTTGCAAAGGGATTACGTTGAGTGTTGGAATGCCAACTATGGCCATTCCAGCATCAAGAAAAAGGGGTTTGAAAGAAACCATATGAGGGTGATCAGTATTTAGAATGATTTACAGCCAGAGAGAGAGAGAGAGAGAGAGAGAGAGAGAGAGAGAGAGAGAGATGGTCAAGTGTCTATTCAGCTAGATGGCCAGAAGTGAGAAGCAGGACAGTGAGAGGGCCTGCAATCTTGCTTCCCCTTTAGTTTACTTCTTTCTCCCACAGCTGAGTTATTAACTGGCTCCTGCAGACCTGTAGTAGTGCTCCCCTAGCTACAAAGAGCTCCAGTCCTGCAGAACTCAGAAGGGCAGGAGAGAGATGCAAACCAGGATTGCAGATCCTCTGAATCAGCCACATAGCCTTGGAGAAATAGTGTGGCTGCTTATTTTGGAAGTAAAACTCTAGTGCCATCCTTTCTCCTTCTGCAGGACCTGGACTCAGGAAAGAGGCTTTAACAATATTTGCTGGGGAGCAAGAAGAATGCCAATAGGAAGGTAGGACTCCACACTCAGATACTGAGAACTGCATGGATCCCAGGTTGAGGAAGGATTTGGGTTGGTTTTTAAAGGGTTTTTTTGCTTATAGCTACTTGTTTCAATTTATGAATCTGAAGATTTGCTTCTGCTGAAAACTGTTTTGTCAGTTCACCCCATTGGTTAGCAATGGACCTAGAGTCTACTTCAGGAAAGTTACTATTATGTTACTAGAACTTTAAGTTGTGGAGGAATTATGAAGAGCAATGAATGGCTAGTTGCTTATACAACAGATTTACCTCATCTCTTCCTGCTGCAAATGGTTATCATACCAAACGTATTTGACTGGCAAAGTGAAAAGATAGTATCAACATCATAATAAAAAAATACATTTCCCCAAAACCTTTTAATTTCATTTTTCCTAGGGAAGAAGCAGGAGGATCTTAAGATCCCAGTCTACTGATCCAGCATTAGTAGGGTCTAAATACACAGAAAAACCCACAAAACTGTCTTCTCCCACTTCAGATCACTATGAATACAGTGCAGAAATGAAAAGTGGGGAGGTCTTTTGAATGTCAATACTTCAGCATGAAGGCAACAAATGCCCCCATGTCATTCAAAAGAACACTCTGTTCCTACTGACATATTACTGAAACTTTGATTGCTTAGAACTTGTGAAAATTAGGCCCATGTTTTGGATTTTTTTTTTTTAAAGGGATTCATCATTTTTTCATTTCTATACTATCTAGGTGGCACAGATGTCTGGGAGCAATTGATTCCACTTAGGATGCGTCACCGTTATTATTACTACCAGTTCAAATATCCAGGCTGAGTCACTGGCTACTGAAACTGATCACTGCCAAGAATGCAAGACTTCAGCTTTCTCTAATACATACCTTGTTTTGACTCCAGACCTTCCAGTTTGCTGTCTTCCCTCAGAGAAGAAGTAGAATCTACATTGTTGTCTTGTCTGGAAACGAACAAGAACACATTTTAATTTGCATGCTTTATTAAATAAAGGAGGAGGACTGTTTCAAACAAACATTTCCTTTACATTAGCACATAATATTTGTTGATAGCCTGAGTAAGGCAGGTTCTGTATGAAAGGGGCCAACAAAAGTTTACATATACTTTTATAACTATTTTACGCACTTTAGAACCGCAATGTATTTTTTGGCTTTCAGTGACATACAAGATCAAAGTTAATTATCCTTTCTACATTGGTCCTACAAATGAATAATCATAATTGGCAGTATCTTCCCAATATGAGGTGCTTATTGGCAAAATGCAGCATAAATTGTCATGCAGGCAGGAATTTAGAAAATCTAGTTTTAGCTGCATTCAAAGGATATTTGCTGTTTACTTTTGGAAATAACTATCTATTTTCACCCACACCAGGAAAAAACGTTACCACTGAAGAATTGTTTTAAAAAGCAAATTCAACCCGACTATTGACCTGGGTTCAATATCTATTTCTCCTATCTTAAAAGATGCATCTTTTTAATTCTAAGATTCTTACACCCTCCCCCTCTAAAGTGTAAAGCCTGGAATTGCTTCATGTTGCACAGCAGCAAACAAAGAATAGCCTAAGAACCATGGAAACACACGTTTGTGGCTTGCTATCTACCTACAATTTTCAAATGATACTATTTAAACAAAGCAGGGAAGTATAAATGAGAGATTGTAAGATGCGCCTTAAAATGGCAGACACTGCTTACAGCAAGATCCTGAAATCATAAGAGAATCCAATTGTGGCATTTAATGAGCATTTTGGCGGTAAAATTATTTTATATTCATCTACCCAATTTCATACCTCAGCTGTTTTCTTGTTTAAAGTTTGTGTAGTATGTATTATATTAACATGTAATCAAAGCAACCAACCTGCTTGTATTAAATCGGACCATTAAAAATGATAGTATTACCATAGATCTTACCATATTCTAATTTCACAGTTTCAATACTCAAGACTTAGTTATTTTTCAACTATGGCCTTATACAAGTTTTTTCTTAACAAGGTGGCTGCAGATCTGTTTTTCTATTAAATAACCACAGATGCATTTCTGTTTAGAATGTCAGGCTAATAAATCAACTGGGAAGGAATCTCTTCATTTTGTACTCTGTTTCTAATCAGCCTAAATTTGCTACACAGATGCAAAAGAGGGTACACCTATTTTGATGGCTACTTCCCTCCCTAGTTATACACATTGTAATCAATTCTGACTGGCCCTCCATTTCTCCCACAAGTTTGCATACAAAGACATGCATGCATATAGTTAACACAATTGTGCAAATAAATGCTTAGGAAGGTGACTGGGCATTTACACACAGATGCAACAGTTATGTAAAAAACTGAATGTTTGGCTTGATAGCACACACCCACTTCGACTTAATCTCTATCTTGCAAAAGACTGGGCAAGGATCATGCGCTTCCCTCCTCTCTCTACCTGCTGAAGCTGGGTGAGATGTTATTCCAAATCCCAAAGTTTCAATTCTGTTGGGTTCTCCATTTCCAGCAGAAGGATGGCAGAGAGGGTAGAGATGAGAGGGAAAAGAGCCATGCTGAACTGGGAGCTTGTTTATGCAAGCTTCCCTTGTCCTAGGAAACACCCAAACATTTCCCAACAGAATGATTTTTGCTGGTTTCCAGAAGGCCAGACATTTCAGGCTGTATTAGCTCTTAGATGCTGTATCTAAAAATGGAAATCCTATGAGAAAATTAATTTTCCTTTAATGTGACCTTTTAAACATGTTAAGCAGGTTCTCAGACTTTCCTTCCTTCCTGCCCCAGCCTCGGGGGGAGGAGGGGGGGGGGTTTAAACACAACCCAAAAACTTGCACTCTTCCCTTTTGTGAAGGAGAGTAACTTACTGGCTGTTTCCCTTGCTGATGGTAATGTTGCTCCTTGGCAAGCAGCAGGGTCAGCTCTGCCACAATCAAATAGTTTCCAGGGGGAAAGATGCCAAGCAGTGTCACCTCTGCAGTAATAAAGCTTCTGCTGTCCTGAGTCTTAAAGCCAAAATTTCATTCAAGAATCAAAATCACCCCTTTGGCAGCAACCTCACAGCAACCTCTTATTTCTAACTATGCACTTTGCTTTATGGACAAGTGGTAGAAATAGCTACATTTCTTTTTACCTAACAAAAAATAAGGACTCTTCTGTTAATTGTAGCAAAACTTGCTGCAGAACATGTCCCTGATATTTAGACCATATCAACTTCTTTTTTTAAAGCTAAAATGCATCCCTGCTGTAAAGACCACCTGCTATCAAAAAAAAATTGGGGGTCCCAAAGGCAATCTTTTACAGCGCATTTTATTTATCATAGTAGGTTGGGTTTGACTGGATTGCTGATGAAACTTCACCTCCTGGATTTTAATAAGCGGGTGTCGTGCACCATCTTGTGGCCAAGCAGTGGTAGAGCAGTCTATATTTGTTTTATTTTCTTAATATTAAGTTGCATTGCATAAGAACAGTGGGCCAAATTCAGTCACTCTTAATTTACACCAGTGTAAAATAGCAGACACCCAGCAGCCAAAAGCAGATACAAAAGTGGGAAGCACTTCAGTATATCCCCCAGGTGTGGGGAGCAGGATATATGCTGGTTTTAACACTAAGGCAATGCCTTGGAGGCTTCATAACCTTATTTTCCATATCAACTTTGGCTAACAAGCGGCTGCTAAAGTTTGGAGTTCCCTGTACCCCCTGGCTGTTAGAAAAGAAAGCAGTCAGAATCAGGGAGATATGCTCTATGAGGGAGTCAATGCTAATCTTCAAAGTCAGCCACAGCTCTCTCCTGCCCTCCTTTTTCAGCTGATTCCCTCCTCTCACCCTTCCAATTCTGATAAATGGAAGTGGAGGGGCTAATGTTTCACTTGGGTCTCCTTGCCATTCTCCCTTGTTTTGGTGGTGTTCTAGTACATCTTTTTTTAAAATAGTGGTTGGAAGGACCCTATCTACCAAAATGAGAATACCTTCCCTCTTTTGCTGCTTGCCATTGACAGCAACTGCAAAGTGAAGCTTATCTAATTCAGTGGTTTTTCAACTTGTGGTCCATGGATCCCTGAGAATCCGCAGACTATGTCTAGTTTCCATATTGGTCCACTACTTTATGTGAAAATTTTGGGGGGTCAGCACTGAAAAAAGGTTGAAACCCTGGCCTAATTCTTTTAGGCTGCTCATCTCCTTCCTCTGCAAGGATAAGGAAGTGCAATTTACAAAAGTTAGAAGTAATCTACACTGACAATGCTAAAGCTTTGCCATGGCAGCCCTTTAATGTGACTTGTGTGGTCGCAGCAGAGCGCTGGAAGAGAGCTCTCTTGGCACTCTAAAAAATCCACCTCCACAAGGTGCGTGGCTCCCATCGCTGGTGCACTGTCTACACTGGCGCTTTACAGCGCTGAAACATGCTGTACTCAGAGAGGTGTGTATGTTTTTTCCGCACCCCTGAGCAAGAAAGCTGCAGCGCTGTCAATTGCCAGTGTGGACAAGCCCTGAGTTTCACCTTACAGGCTTCCTTCTAAGGTAGTAAAGGGTTTCTTTCCCACACTGATCTTTCCTTGGCAAGGCTTGAACAATTATTCCAGATTGCCTTCTTTGTTTCATGTAAGAGAATCAAGTTTTACAGGACAAGAATGAATACATACACATAATCTTAGATATCCCTGTAGAAAGAAGCGTCATAGAAGGACATTCGTCTCCCCTTCCCCCAGGAGAAGGATGACAGATTGAATAAATAATAAGCATTAGTTACGTTACAGACTTGGACTCCAGACTGATCTGACTTAGTAGGCCAAGGTTTCGAGACACAAAATTCAGCCTCCAAAATATGTCAAAGGATGTCATGCAGGGCCCAAAGTGTTTGTATGTATGTGTGCACACAGAAATTACCCTGCACTCACCCCCACAGAAGCGGCTCCTCATTCATGGGCTCTTCATGCCCCAAAAGAATGAGAACCACTGTAATAGATTCTCCTTGGTACACATTGAGAACAGTCAAGAGCCTGATTTTGAGAAGCAGTCTCATTTTGCAGGCATGATTTTGTACCTGCAATTAACTGTGCCTGTAATTCAGTGCCCTTCAATCACTAGTCTCGGTGATTAACAGACGGAAACAGGCTATTAGATATCTATGGATTTCTGGTGCAGTTGTGCATGTGGTTTGTGAATATAAAAATCAAAGAATAGGGTGAGGCCCTTAAAAAAATCAAGGGCCTAAGTTTTGAGGAACTGTATTTTCTTGCATGCAAAACTTAATTGCAGGGAATAAGTCTTCTGTATTACAGTGGTCTGAGAGTTACTAATGAAAATCAACACATTAAACATCAGTGCTGGAAATAGTGGATATAGTCCCTACCAGCATTATGCACTATGCTCAGGATTATCTAAATTTAGGACCCAATCATGCAAATAATCAAAAATTCATGGGGGCCAACTAATATTACGAAGTTGTAATAAAAACCCGACAGTTCTTTAGTTTTCAAAAATTATATACAGTATTAAACATTGCAACCAAAATTTACAAATGTGATTAAGCAAGAGAGCTACTTGTATAAAAGATGCAATGCTAATTTTTAAAAATAGCAACATGCAACTGTTTCTGAAGCAGATGAAGGAGCAAATTTTCCTAAATTTACCAAAATCCCTGTGGTTGACATTTTCTTGTAATAGAATGTCCAAGATGCAAAATGCAATAAAAAGTACTAGAAATGGCATAACATTACACGGAATGACGGGATGTGCCTCAGTAAATTTGGACAAATGCAAAACGAGCTATGAACAGCAGACTAACAAATCAGAAGCCTTGTTTTCTTGTGTTCTATATATTGCAAAGTAAAAAGAAACAAAGGATATTACATCGCTTACAATTTTTATATGTAGCCTATGTTCACAAACAAACCTGCTTCAAATCCTGTGTTTCTGAAAATTGTTGAAACTGCTTATCAAATTATAATACTTTCTAGATTACAACTTGTCTTTGAAATAATTTAATGCACTACACTAAAGAAACTAAGAAAAAAATAATGTATTTCATAAAGTCTGAGGGGTCAAATTCTGTGAAGAGGGACAATTTTTTTTCTAAGTATGATCACAAAAATAGGGGTCTTATACTATACTAACCTACAACAGAGCCTCCTCAGATAACAATGGGAGATTTGCATCAACATGCGGGGTTGAACAAGCCCATTAGCAACTAAATTTTTAGTTAGTAAAGTTACTATTGTATGCCGCATCATAGTAGGGAGGAAGCAAGCATGATACTCACTCTGATTCGTGCACACAAATGTAGAAACTATGCAAGCTAGGTGAACAATTGCACAAACAACCTTATTTGAATAATTGGCTCAAAAACTCCATCAATAACTCAACAACCCACTGTCTGCGACCGTGGAAGATAACACTGCATCAGTTACACTTCATTTCCATTTGGCAAATTTTCTTTCTTTGCAACCACAAGTACTCTAACTTTTTTTAAGTGACCTCTTTAAACTCTACAGAATCTGATTGTTATGAAAGATGTTTAAATGTCTTACACGGGGCACAGAGCCAGGAATGGGTGTCTGACACCGGTATACTGAGTCTCAAAGAAAATTATAAAAGAATAGCATATCAGAGATAGTGCCTACTATCCACAATTCACTGAAGAATTGTGCTGGACAACAGATAAGGCACTTCTACCACCCATGCTGGGAGAACAGAAAGGTAATGAACTAATAAAAGGGTCCATCTAAAGATCTGAGATTGCTATAATTTCTTAATGAAAGCTTTGCACAATATCCTACCAGTAACTAGAAACAGGAATTCACTAAAAAGAAAATACATATAAAAAGTTATTTCCCAGTTTTCCTTGGTTTTCTTTCCTTAGATCAGAAGCTTGAGCCTTCTCCTTTTATCTGGAGGCAGTATTTATCTGATTGACAAGAGCTGCTGTATCTGGGGAGTATTTTCTTGGTCTAAATCCTTTTATTTTGCATCTCCTTTTCCCTTCCTCAGTTGCATATAACTTCCTCGTCACCTGCACATTCTTCTCCACTCCTATTTGCCCTCTTGCCACCAACATATGCTTTTCCCTCTTCCCCAAGCACTTCAAAATATTAGATGTTAGTAATGATTTGCGTCCAATGCAATAAATGTTTCTAGCATCTATAGCTGGGCATACATAATACAGAGGCGAAGCCAATACAATAGACTGCATACAACTGGACTCAGACCAAGACAGAACAGGAACAGCATTAGTGAAGCAGATGGTAGATAGCCTCCTGTCAACTGATGGAGGGCAGACACGCATCCTCACTTCTGGAGCTTAGTGTAACAAAGCTGATCATGAAATGTAATTGTACCACATGACAGAGGTGGCAGAAATCCTGGGGAAATGTACTAAAATGGTTCGAGTCCTTCCTTCAAGGACACACCCAAAAGATAGTGATGGAAAACTGCTCCTGTACCACCGGACACAGTCACTTGCCAAATCTTGCAAGGATCCTTTTTCTCTCCAGTTTTATTCAATATTTACATATAACCACTAGAACAGGGGTGGGCAAACTACGGCCTGTAGGCCACATCCGGCCCACGGGACTGTTCTGCCTGGCCCTTGAGCTCCCAGCTTTTCCCCCTCCCCCGGAGCCATGCCGCCATGCGGGCAGCATTTCGAGGGGGCGGGGCTGCACGCTCCTGCGGGAGAGTGGGGCATTGTATCTGGCTCCGGCCAGGCAGCCAGACATGCTGCTCTAAGTGGCATGGTAAGGGAGCCGGGGGTCCCAGGGAGCAGTTGGATGGAGCAGAGGTTTGGGGGAGGATGGTCAGGGGACAGGGGGGCTCGATGAGGGGCAGGGAGTCCCGGGGGCAGAGGTGTGGATAGGGGGCGGGGCAGCCAGGGGAAAGAGAGTGGGGGGGCTGGGGTCCTGGGGGGGGAGTTAGGCTGGGGGGGGTCTCTGGAGGGGGTGATCAGGGAACAAGGAAAGGGGGGTGTTTGAATGGGTCAATGGTTCTGAGGGGGGCAGGACATGGGAGGGGGTCAGACAGGGGTGGGGCCAGGCTGTTTGGGGATGCACAGTCTTCCCAACCTGGCCCTCCATACAATTTTGCAACTCCGATGTGGCCCTTGGGCCACCCCGCACTAGAAGTGCTGGCAAGACATCATGGGCTCAAATGCCAATAATGTGCACATGACATACAGCTCTCTCCGTCCTTCACAATATAAGAAAACTGTTGACTAACATGTATATTATATGCATGCTAGCCAGAATATTAACGTATATATTATCCATATCGTACACATACGGATAAGTATGCGTTAAGCACCACCATTAAACACAAAAACTAACAGTGATTTAGCCTAAACTGACCAAAACCGTAACTCTGTTCAATATTCTAAGTATCCCAAAACTCCTTGCATTTGCTGAAGTAGGCATTTGGCATAAGCAAATAGGAAACTTGTCAAAAATCAAGATACATCCGTTTTATGTCTTAGTACAAACTAGAGAAGTAACTTCACAGGCCAGTACCTGGAATGTGTTTCTCAAATGTGGCCACCAGCAGATGTTTTTGCTGCCATGACAGCCTCCAAATCATGGGCAAAGATTGGAGGGACAAAGCAGCAAGACCAGACTCACTGCTTACAGTTGCTGTAGCTACTGCAGCAGCTCAGTGGCTCCGGGCTGCTGAAGAGCTTGGCAACTCCCCAGCAGGGTGAGGGGACATACTTAGAGTGCAAGAATAGGAGCAAAGTCTTGGTGGAATTGTTGTATAGACATCTACCTTTTACCAACAAAGCAAAAGAACAAAACAAAAAAGACAAAAATGTGCAAAGCACCTTATTTGTGTTTAGGTCCAGAAAAAGAACAGTATGTTATTTTTATTATTGAGTCTGCAAAAAACTACATAAACAAATTACAATGATTTGGACATGCACATGGGGCTGTTCATTCATTTTCCTAAAATAGTTATTTTAGGAAAAATTATCAGAGCAGCCACCAGCAAGAGTTAGTGGCCACATTCTGAGACCACCAGTTTTATTTATTTATTTTGAGAACCCATGTATTAGGGTAGCAATTTGCAGAGTCCTAGCAAACATCAGTCCTGATCCTATCATCCTTCTGCATGCACAACTCATACTGACTGCAAGATTTTACATGGTTTCTAACCTGAAAAAGGTAGGTGACAAGATAACAATCATATCTTACATTTGATAAGTGCTTTCTACATACAAATGGAGTCTACTACAGATTTTCATAAATCATTTTGAGCTTGATGAAACATTCAGTATTCCATTCTATTGTGGGGACAGGATTTATATGCACCCATTAATAAGACAAAGCTCTTATCAAACTATAGCCACTTATAAACTATAACCATTGATTCAAATTCTGAATGGACCTGGAAGAAGTCCAAAACTAAACTTTGCAACTTGAGCGTATCCCACTATATACTTTGTGGGCAACCAGACTGAAATGTAGACAGAGTTGGAGTAAGACTTCTGGAGACAGATGCAAGAGCTTTCCTATTTTTTAAGGCAAAAATGTGGAATGAGCAAAATATTACTCCAAGGGACAAGAAACTATGTTTTTAGCCCATTTCTGATTTACATCTAATTTGTCAGGTGCTGGACTTGAGGCTCTATGAGGCTTGCTGAAAGTCACACAGTGAGTTCAGTTAACGGTTACCTAGAAATTAGAACCTAGATTCTCTTGGTTCCAGTTCCTCTGCTCCTAACTGTCAGGCCAGAGCACACAGCTTTCTTTTTATTTTATCAGTGTGTATAGTCTGATATCCTTTGACAACTGACAAAAATTATAACTTCAGTAAAATCCATCTATCCACAGAAATTTTAAAAGTTACAAAAAATGATGACTTTGAATAGATGTGATTATTTTAAAAAGTCAACAGGACTAAAGATGTAATCTAATTGATCACTGGTAATTCAAAGTATGATAAGTCTTTGATTACACACTGGGACATGTTCTTCACATATACATGTCTATGAAACAGAGAAGACAAATGGGATTTTTTTAAAAAAAACTTTAATGTCATATCATTGATATAATTCAGGAATATAGAAAATGTAACAGTTTACATAAAACAAGTCACTGCAATCCAAAAGCTGTACGAACTGCCCAGCAAATCATTCGGTGAGTATTTTTCTGAACAGACTGTCTTCCAAAAACAAAGATAGACTGCCCTATTTGAACTGGTTTTGATCTTACACAACTTTACATTGTGTATAATAATCCCTGGAAAATTTTAAAATTTACTTTAACATCAGCATTTCTGTTATTTCCTGAAGAGTGCCATATTCAAACAGTCTATTCCCTGATACGGTGCAGTTCTGACTGAAACACTGTTTTCTAAAAGCTCTTATGGCTTTCAACTTCAATTTATATTCATTTATAAATGGCTTGAAAAAATTACTTAACATATACTAGCCCAAAGATTAAGTCTACTTAGGTGAAAGATATTGTGACCACATCTCCTGACTGTACCATGTTCATGGACTTCATCCTTTACAGGAACCTGTGACTTGTATACAGTTTTGATAGTTTTCCAACTCCCCCAGAATTCTCTTTGACTATTAGAAGGCAGAAAAGGAACCTTTATCTGTTCCCCTATTTCTCCCCCACCTATTCTCAGGTATACTAGCTGCTACAAGAGGTGTGGGTGTCTCTAGTATTCTACATCTCCCTTGGCCTTCTGCCTTCACAGAAGCCAGTAGGGATGTAAAAGGTTAACCAGTTAACTAGTAAGTATTAGTCTGAATGGTTAATGCCGGGCCTGCCAGCCCAGTGGCCCCACCGCCCAGTCCTGGGCCCCACTGGCTGGCAGAATCGGCCCGTGCTGCTTAATCAGTTTTAAAAGTTTGAACAACATATTTTTAATCATTTAAACGTTTAACTTTTAAAATGATATTTATATCCCTAGAAGCCAGAGATATCTGCTATTCAACACTGCATGCCCAGCTTCTGTTTTTGACCCTCTTCCTCAGGAACTTAAAACAGTGCTTCTGCTGCTACTCATAGATGCCTCTGTCAGGTGCAGAGTTGAAACTAGCAAGATTCTTGTCAGTTTCACTGCTCCCCACAGGATTCTGCATAGCTGCAGTGAAAACTGACAAGACTCCGCTTGAATAGTCTTGCTCTCTTCTCTCATTGTTTTGTCAAACTACAGCAGAATAAAAATTGGCCAGTGTCTTCAGCCTTCGGAAGACTGCATTGTGGTGATCTGATTTACATTTGGCTCATGTCTGGAAGGTTATCTTCACAACCATAAGGGCTGAAGAATCCCTTTCTTTTAAATTTGAAGTTTAGATTCTGTGGAGATTAATACTATTCCCCTGAGAAAGCTTCCTATGCTCTACAGGCAAATGGATTTTGCAATCCCCTTCAGATATATGCTAGTTAAAAATTATAAAACCCCTTTTTTCCCTTCACATTTTTATGTTTACTGTTTTATTCACTAAGTGACAACCTAATTTTCCTCTTAGTGACTTTAGGGGGGAAAAACTAACTATTTTATTTGCATGTAAATACCATTTTTATTCAATTTATTTTGGCTGGAAGTCATGACTATCTTCTTCAAACACTAGTTTTGAAACACCTATGACCTATCAAACTACAATGCTGATTTTGACAGAACTGATTCAGCCCTTTTCTTTCTGAAATAGACTGAGTTATGTACACTTCACTATTAGCTCAAACCTTAAAAACAGGGGTCTCCCCGCATCTTCCCACAGCCATTAAAATCTTATAGTACTTTTTATAAGCATAGGATAGTCCCTCAATATCCTTGGCCAACAGGATCCTCTCCTCACCCTACTGAACATTTCACTGGCTGTTAGCTATATTTCCAGTGGTGGATGAAGGGACAAAGAGACTGCTTGACATATCTAGGACCTGATGCTAGAAAGTGATTAGCTCACTAATTCCTCAAAAGTTGGAGGTACTCAGCACCTCACAAACGGTGATGAGCACCTCACAGGATCAGACTCTCAGCTTGTAAAGAGTTTCAAGATTCATATGGGATGAAAGTAATATATTTTCCTGGTTTTACTTTTGCACACATAAGTATTAATGGGTATTAATGTTAACTGCAATACAGTCATAGATGAAAATATTCCCTTGAATCAGAATTCTTTATAAAGGCATCTTAAATATGCGAAGCAGCACAATGCACACAAAAAACCCACTAAGCTCTTACAACAAATACAAAGTAGTTTGATAAGGAGCCTCATACAACTTCTGCAAAAAGGATGAAAAGTATTTCTATTCTAATCTATTCTCTTTAGCCCTGCTTCTACAATTAGATCAGTGCAGGTAGACTTTGATGTTTAGACAGTGCCAAAATAGAGCTATGCATGGGTTCAAGGGTTCATCTGTGTGGATGAGATTGCAGAATCAGGGCCTAAGTGCTCATACAATTCCCTTGCAAGATCACCGAGTAGTTAATTTCTTAGTTAACTGGCAATAACATAGAATTTTTGCACACAATGATCTTCATCCAGTAAGGTATATATGGTTTTAGTGTCACACTAAGGCTAAACTTTCTTTTCATCAAATGACCACCACAAAGTTTTGGTAGGACTCATTTATGGAAAGGAAATTATTTAAGGGAAAGTGGTGGGGCTAACAATTGTGAGGGTCTGTGAGAGAGAGATTTTCAATACAACTTTGTCTTCAGTGCAGATAAAGTATTAGTACAGGCTTGCAGAATTGGACTCTAATGACACCACTCATATTGGCTGCAACTGGATTAGCCATTTGAGTAAGAGTCTGAGGGGGTATTAGGGCCTTTGGTGCAACTGTGAACCGAGGCAGAAGAAAGCAAAACCTTTTTCAAGTTTGTTTGTTTTTTTACTCACTGACTGACTGATTCAGCTCCGGTCTTATCTCCACCATGGTCTGCATCTTCATCAGTATCAGAGTCAGCACCAGTCTCACCTTGATGCATGAAAATTTCAGCATATAAGATTATAGCCAAGTGTTGCTTCTTACCTGCTTGGAGTCACTTGCAAAACTTAATTTTACCAAAGTCAATAGCATAGTTTTTTTTCCAGTTGAAGGAGATGTTCTAAAATTACATTTACACAAAAGAAAAAGCAATTTCTGAAACTACTGCTGCCCACAAGCTGAGATTAGTTTGAACTATCCTTTGATTATCCATTAACATACATGAAAATTCAGTTGGTTGGGGGCAATTCTAGCTTTGTTACTGTCCTTTATCCTTAGTACAACGAAAGGCAGAGAATCACTAAGTCCCACAGTGAACTGCACAAGAGGGGTTATGGGTGGAACTTCCACTCAGATGACCTCTGCATCTCCCGCAACCAAAGAGGAGCTCAACACTGGCACAGAAAAGTTAGCCATAAACAAGCCAATGTTGAAGGGAATTTGGCAGACAGACCAGAAAAGATACCACTGGGTCTGAACTTGGTATTATCTGTGAATACATGGATCTAGTAGCTGAGAGTCCAAGTAGGGAATGCAAAAGAGGCTGCAGACACTATTCCAGCTCATGGGTGAATGCATCCACGGGCAGCTACACGTCAACCCCAGGGCCTATCATGCAGCGCACATATACAACTCAACACACACTAAACTGTGGTTTCCCCGAAGTGCTTGTACAAGAAAATATGACATCGCATTACTTCCCAGCACTGGCTACATATGCAAGTCACAGCAGGGGACAGAACAGCCTACATGGGACTGCTACACACCTTCATGCATTGGGTGAGGGATTAGGTAGAACTATGACTGTACCCTAATGCATCAGCCAACACAACTGAGCTGGTACAGCAGGGGATGTAATCTGCTACTCATACACAGCAATAGCAAATTATTTCTCTCTGTAGCACATGGGGTTCCAAGGAAAGAAGTATGGCTATTAATAATCAGTTCTCTTCCTGGTCTGCTCCTGGAGCAGCACTATACTGCCCTTTGCTATAGGCTGAGAAAAGTCTCATTCTAACCCCATGACTATATACAACTTCTATGAATTTTGCTTTGGTAAAATAATCTAGATCTGGTCAGAAAAAGGGATGTTTTCCTGCAGAAAATGTAGATGAAAATAAAAAGATCTGTTTTTCTTTTAAAAATTTCCCTGGAAAAATTACAGTTTTTGTTGAAAGTCTGATAACTGAAAACTTTAGGGTGAAAAATTTCTATTGAGAAAAATCAAAATTAAATATTTTGTGTTGGATCAGTTCAACTTTAAACTGTGTCCATACAGGAAAATCATAGGGGCTCAGGAGATGGCAGTTTAATATCAAATCAACACACACACAAAAATGTCATTCTGAAAGTGTTGAAACATTACACTTTTAGGGGTTTTTTGACAAAAGCAGTTTTCCACAGAAAGACACTTTGCATGAAAAAGTCTATTTTCCATCAAAAAAATAGTTTAGACAAAGTTTTTGAGAAACCCTAGATATATTACAGCAGATGACATTGGATAACCACATTTTTCTATCAACAGGTATTAACTTAAGAACTATTGTCTTATTACATATATTTTGATTTAAGGACGTAGAAAAATATATTTAGCCAGATAATTAACTTTTTACATTACTAGAAGTGTATTCCTTTCAAGTTATTTATTTTAAGAAATTTCTGAGGACACAGTGATTTGAGCTATAGAAAAGACCCATCTTTAAGGTAGATTCCTTTAACTGAGCACTACTGTACAATTAAAGATCAAAATCTGTAGAATTTACCGTAAGAGAAAATAAAGAGCTAGTTCTTACCTTCAAGAATTTTCAGGAGTTTTTTCTCAGACAGAAGTTCTAACTGATCCAGGCAAAGCTTTTTGATTTCCTCCATGGAACAATTCTAAGAAGATTGAGGCAATAAATTAAAACATTCATAATCCACATATCCGAGAAGCATATATGCAAACCACAATCAATACTCCACGCCTACCAAAAATTAAACAACTGTTGTCTTTAGAGTGAAAGAATCTGAAATCATTGAGAGATGCAGATGTATCAAATCTGAAAAAACTCCAACACTTTCTCTCTTTGTCCCACCTCAAAGGGCTTTTGAATTCTTGCTGAGACCAGATGATTTTCTCTATCCTCTCCGATCCAGACAACCACCTTTGGAAGACGAAGTGCAAATATAACATGAACATTCCAGCCATTTCAGATCTACCTGCTGCATGTTTTCATTAACCAAACTAGCAGGGATATTATGTACATCACTCAAAGTTTCAGTACCTCTCATACAGTTCATGCTGTGCTGTGATACACCCTCCTGAGATGTCACAGCCATTAGATAACTAGAAAGGAGCAATAAGAAAGCTTGGGGCAGGGTGTATGTTCAAAGTTAGGTATTTAACAACGGTAAGAAAAGAAAACTGACAAAATATAAAGATACAATTTCTGAAAAACTACACAATATTACATGCCTGTTACCTAATCCTCTTGTGTAGATTCTATGGTGGCTGTGACATCTGAACAAAATGCAAGCTAGTGCTTCATTATGGAGGAGAAGCTGGGAACATGAGCATAAACCATGCTTACTTCACACACTATCCCTTCTTCAGCAGCGGCTGCTAGTCTTATCAAATTGTATGTTATTTGTTTCTTTAGTTTAAACAGGAATAACATTCCTCCAGGGTGAACCTTCCAAATTCATTTTCACTTGTGACCTAGAGGACTGGAACGCAGAGCTCAAGCACATGACATAAACCAGACACTCATTCTACAGAATGTTCTAATAATAAATTAGAGTCAGGTCTCAGCAGCTGTGGTATGACAAAATTATGCTCTGTTACTATTTGTTTTCCTTCCATATCATAGAAGAGTTTAATGTCATATTACGGAGAAAGAGGAAAACATTTAAATAGTTTTAGAAATATAAAAATCAAGTCTCATTATCAGTCAGTTCAATATTAAGAAATCTATACACAAAGCAGCTCTTTAACCTAACTATGAAATGCTGTCATTTCTATATGCCACAGTGATGAGCATGGTATCTATACTTCAATAATTAACAGCATAGCAATGTCTTAATGCACAGAAATACTATGCAACAGTTTAAGACAAAGTGAATGCCACATCGAATTGGAATTCTAGGAGGAATTTAGCAGAACAGAATAAAATTAGTGCATTTGACTGATTTAATGTATTGGGGTTAACATGCCCATTCTTCTTAAAAATATTGCCATGGGATCTTTAAATGACAAGTTTCACCATGGTTTCATGTCTCATCTTTGTGAGGACTCAATAAGAGTTAAAAAATAAAAACAGAGGACTGTACTCTAGTGGAAATTATTAAATTTAAAATTTCATATAACTGTTTCACAAAAAGTATGTAGGTTGCTATAATATACATGTTGGAAATCCACTGGACTGACCTTAGGCCAACAGAGCTGTTCAGCTCTGCATGTATTGAAGAGTTAAGTTTATTTCAATACCTTCAAAACATCAGGCAGCATTTTCTGCAATTTCTTCTCCCCTATGACACAGAAGCACTGATGAAGCATTTCTTTTTTGTCTGCAATGTAGAAACTAACTGGTTTTAGTGACACACTGAGGTCTAGTCCACCTTCTTCTATGTCGCTGTGTTCTTCAGCTAACTCCTCTTTTTCTGCAGACAGCACAGTACATTTTATTTCCTAAAATTAAAAGATATTAAAATGATTGGAAAAATAAAATTAATGGAAATTGTCTCTTTAATAAGTCAAGAAAGGAGGAAAGATTTTACAATGATATCTGCCTCAACAATACAGTTCTTACTATAAAACGTTTAAAAGAATGTTACAAATGAACATGTATTTTCGGAATGTTATGAACCTTTAAGTGATTTACATTATAAGACTGTGAAGGTTACATGACTGCTCTTCAAATGTGTAGGTCAAACATTAATATCCCTCTTTGGCTCATCCTAGCAGGCTGAAAGACCATAAAGCAAAGAGCTACTTCACCACATAATCTGAATAATATATTTGGAAAAACACAAAACTTTGCCCACTTGTCTATAACTGGGCTACTGTACTCCCTGAATTTAATGGAGAACCAGGGGAAATGTTTGTTAGCACAGAAAACATGTTCTTCAGGTACATCTGATATAATTAATCACAAGTAATCTTTGTAAGACTACTGCTAATGACAAATGTCTTACTGAAACACAACAGTTTGTGCACAGGATTTTGAGGTCCAAGTTTTTTTTGAAGAAAGGGTGGGGTAAATGTTATGACAGGAACATGTATTGGGCAAGGGACTAGAGTACAGGAAAGGCTTAGAGATCCGCCAGAAATTTATTTTCATGTAGCCCTCCTTACCATAAAACTTTAAAGATTTGCTAGTAAGCATGAAAATGTTTTCCTATAATGCAAGTCCGTAGATATTAAGATAAAAATTTTGGTCACCTCTAAAACTTGTCTCACACTCAGTTTCCCATAGGAAAGGTTATGCAGCTCATCACTACTCAGATTAGCACCACATGGTTTCTGCACGTTATTCCTTCCTCAGGTTTCTATCGGTTTGCCTTTACTCTACATTTGTCTCTGTTCCTTTCTATTTTTATGTTATGGGTAAAATGCTTCTGAGCTTGATGCAGGAGTTACTCTTCCTGACTCGAAATAGTTTCTTTTTGAATCCAGCACTTCACAGTGGCTTCAACAGGAAACTGACTGCAGGCGCACTAGAGGGAAGGGACAAGTGTAGCTGCTTCAAATCCAGCCCTCCCAGAGGAGCTGGCAAGGTAGGGCCCCCCCGCAGGGAGTGGGAGCAATGCTCCCCTGGCTGTGGGGCTGATCTGGGGAGTGCAGAGGAACGCGGCGGCAGATCCAAGCCCAGCTCCGGCTCAGTTGCTTTCCTCAGACGGAGGAGACAGGCCATTGCCCTTGATGCCCGTGGGTCGAGCTTTCGCAGAAGCCTGTCACCCAGCGTGGGGTAGAGGGACTCGGGGAGCCTCCCGTGGCAACGTCCACTCGGACGGGCGCTCTGCACTAGCCCACGCAGGGCAGCCCCGCCGCCCGTGTCACACGGGGCTCAGACTAGTCGGTCCCACCGGGGCTTTTTGGTCTCAGGCTCCAGGAACCAGAGCGCGCCCCTCACCGCCAGGCGGCCCCGGCCCTCCCGGCTCAAAGCCGGCCCCAGCGCTCAGCCCCACGGGCCCTGCCTCCCGCCTCGGGAGCGCCGCCGCTTCGGGGGACGTTACCTCCGAGAGGCCGTAGCTGGACTCGGCACTTCGCCGCTTCCCTTCGGCGCTCCCCGCGCCCGAGCCCCCCTCTAGGCCGCTGGAACGAGAGCGGCGCCGCTTCTTTTCCTTGGAGGATTTGCGGCCCGGCATCGGCCCAGCCTCGTGGCGGTTGGAGCCGCGCCCCGCCCCCCACCAACGGTCACATTCCAGCTCCTGCGAGCCACCGACAGAAGAGTTTTCACAACGCGCGCGCCACCGCCCACCCGCCACCGTCGCTGGTTGATTCCATCACCACGACAACGGGCGACTGCGTTGTGACGTCAGAGCAGGGGCATGTCGACTTTCGGCGCTTGGTGGGGCGATTTCCGCCAACGTACTTCCGGTGCTGGGCGGGGCCGCGGATCCCTAGGTAGAGTCCCCGTGTCGTGACGTGCTTGTAGCGAGGGATCCCGGCCAAGGCTGCCCGGCACGTGCGCCAGGGCTTTGTGAAGGGTTCAACACAGGTAGACCCCGAGCCTCGCAAGATGTTACTGCTGAACTTCGTGCACAAGAAGTCAGTGGCGCTATTGCTGAGCGCAGAGGGAAGCGGATCTAACCCTTGATCGCATCCGGGATTTAAACTGTGCCACACAAACCACCTTCCTGTTACCACTAAATCACTGGCAGTGAATAAGCTCAAATGGCACTTAAGGACATTTCCTGCCCCCAAAAGAGCTTCCTCCCTCACCTCACCAGGGTTGATGTGCAGCAGCTTTTAACCATGGACATCACCACCACAGTCAACAGTTTAATGGAAATTTAAGTAGGCACAAGTGACAAACAGTCCTCTGGCACCTTAAAGACTAACTAAAGATTAGTTAACTAACTTTAAGGTGCCACAGGACTCTGTCACTTCTGCAGTTCCAGACGAAAACGGCTACCCCTCTGATTCCTAAGTAGGCACAATGTCATCATTAAAGTTAAGCTCAGGATTCTGGCCAAGTTCAGACCTCAACTTTTAGAAGTACCACTGAATCTTTAACAGTCACATTTAATCACAATCTTAGTTTTGTGTCTGCTGCCAAAGGGCACCACCAACACGCACAATGCTTCCCAGCATCAGGCTGAAGTACAAGAACTCCTCACTTAACATTGTAGTTATGTTCCTGAAAAGTGCTACATCTGCGGTTCTCAAACCGGGGGCTGCAACCCCCCCTAGGGGTCACCGGCTGCTTCAAGGGGGGTCGGGAGCTCCTGCCACTGCTGAAAAGCCACCGAATGGATTACTTCCACATTCGGCGGCTTTTCAGCAGACATACTGAGCGTTCGCCGCAAGTGAAAGCGATCATTTGGGAGCGCTCAGCATGTCCGCCGAAAAGCCGCCGAATTCGGAAGTAATCCATTCGGCAGCTTTTCGGCAGACGTACAAGGGTCCGCCGTCCACACAAAGTATGCAAAAATGGGTCGTGGCTCTCAAAAGTTTGAGAACTGCTGTGCTACACTAAGTGAAATTATGTTAAGCAAATCCAATTTCCCCCCTAAGAAAAAAATATATATATATACACACACAGAGAGAGTTAATACTGGTTAAACAAGTTAATACCAGTACACAGTGATGATGACTGTGAAGCTTGGTTGAGATGGAGGAGTCAGACAGTGGGATATTTCCCAGGGAATGCCTTACTGCTAAATGATGAACTAGCAATTGGCTGAGCCCTCAAAGGTTAACTCTCACACTCTACAAGGCAGCAGGAAAGGGAGGAGGGGAGAAAGTCTGTGTTGCGCATTCCTCCTTTAAGTATGCTGACCCTCATCTTAAGTTCACTGCCTTGTTAATTAAATCAGCTTGCTGAGACGAGCTGCTGCCAGCAAGCTCCTTCTGTCCTGAGTTGTGTCCCACCATGCTCTATGGAAGATGGGGTGAGCAGGGTGCAGGAGCAGGGGGAAGGGGGACACCCTGACATTAGCCCCCTTCTTTCTCTCCTCCCCTCCCCCACCCAGCAAGTAGGAGTCTCTGAGAGCAGCACCAAGTCAGGGAGCAGGTGCAGCACATGGCAATGGGGGGAGGGACAGGTGAGCTGTCAGCAACTGATCACCTGCTGGGCAGCTGCTGCACAGGGAACTTAGGGGACTAGGGAGCTGATGGGGGGCTACCAACTACATACCAGCTAGCTGCAACGGGCTACTCTTCCTGCAAGCAGCAGACAAAGCAGGCAGCTGCCAAACATTAGAAGGGAGCATTGCACAACTTTAAATGAGCATGTTCCCTAATTGATCAGCAATGTAACAAGGAAACAATGTTGACAACTTTAAGTGAGCAGTTACTGTACTATTCTCAGTGCTGATTCTAAAGCAGGGGTGGGCAAACTTTTTGGCCTGAGGGCCACATTGGGTTTCTGAAATTGTATGGAGTGCCTCCCCAAACAACCAGGCATGACATGGCCCCTGCCCACTATCTGTCCCCCTCTGCCTCACCCCCTGACAGCCTCCCCCCCGGACTCCTGCTCCCTACAAACCCCCCTCTCCTTCCTGAGACCTGCCCCCCCCGGTATCTCTGTCCCATCCACCCTCCCTGCTGTGTCCCGACTGCCCATGGACCCCCTACCCGTAACTCCTCTCCTTCTTGACGGCCCCCCCGGATCCCTGCCTCATCCAACCACCCCTTCTCCCTGTCCTCTGACCACCCCTGGAACTCCCACCCCTGACTGCCTCCTGCTTCCCCATCCAACCCCTCCTCTCAATCCTGACTGCCCGCTCGGGATCCCTGCCTCCATTCAACCACCCTGATCCCCAACCCCTATCCACACCCCCAACCCCTGACTAGCCCCCAAACTCCCCTACCCTCAATCTAACACCCCGCCCCGCTCCCTGTCCCTTTACTGTGCTGTCTGGAGCATGGGTGGCTGGCGGCGCGGCTGCACCAGGACAGGCAGCTGTGCACCAGGTGGCACAGAGCACCTGGTCAAGCCTCAGCTCTTCAGCTGCACTGACCTCAGAGCTCACAGCCCCACCACCCAGAGCACTGCGCTGGCTGCACACTGAGGCTGCAGGGGAGGGGGGAACAACAGTGGATGGGCCAAGGGGAGCCTCCCCTGCCTGGAGCTCAGGGACCAGGCAGGAAGGTCCTGCGGCCCTTAGTTTGCCCACCCCTGTTCTAAAGAGACTGACACACACTGAATCAACAACTTCCTTCATTTCTTTGGGGTTTTTTTCCTTCCTACATTTTCCTTCCAAATACTGACCCACTTTGACCCTGTTTAGCTTGACAGATTTAATGAGCTCATCGCTCAAGACAGTATAGTTCATACCAGCGTCTTATGTATTCCAGACAGTAAAAAATAATTTACAATCAGTGCAAAAGTTTTTATTAGGTTGTTCCACTTGTGACAAGTTAGATCTTCATCAAATTTGTAATTCTCCCACAGTATTTTTTCAGTCATGTAAAATATGAAAAACACACACATTATTTCGCTACATATTCCTAGGTGCCCGAGTGCTAAAAAAAAGTTACAACAGATTAAGGACAAACCTGCAGCATTCACTTACTTTAGCTGGTTCTGATACAGAGGCATATTTTTTAATTTGAGAGTCAACTCCTAGAGACTTGGCTAATTGCACAGCATTTGTATCATCACTGATTAGCGTCCCAAGAGCCACAAGCAGTCTAAAAATGGCTTCAAGGTCTTGAACAACTTCTATGACTGTGCTGATTACTGACAAACACTGAGCTTTGCCCTCAATGTTATTAATTTTATGGAACCAAACAGCATAGTTCAATGTCAGCGTGGCCAGTGCGATGTGAATGTTCTTATTGCTGCCCAATTTCAGTTCTATTGCATGTGACATTATTGTGTCCCTCTGTGACATCATGAGCCTCTGGCCTGCCTGGCTGACAAAGCAATTGCAAAGAGTTCTAAGTGCCAGTAACTGGTTTGCCTGCTTTCCATTACGGCTCAGAAATTTTAGGAGATGGCTGCTGAATCGTATGCTATCCTTTTCACTGCAGAAATTCTCATTCGCGCTGGGATGCCTGATAGACAACCGGAGAATGTCTAATGCTGGAAAGACAATATCTAAGAGACAAGAAAAATATTTTAATGCATTACACCGATATTGCATTGTTTGTAAGAACTCTCAACAGCTTTCCTTATATGTGCAGATCTGTACTCCGGCTTTTGAAATGAGTTTTATACAAGGAACATACAGAGAACAATTAAGATTCAGATAGACCACAACTGCCTAATCCACAAGTACTCAAATATTCAGAAATTCATATCAAAACCAAACTTGTGTACACAGCCTCAATTGTACAAAAAGTTTCAGATGTCTACCAGAGAAACTTTGCTGCGATGGGTATTAACTTTAGAAACAGTCACAGTGCTTCCAAGACACTAATAAACTATCATGTCCAGAGAATTCAGTCTGACAACACCTAGAAGACAGATACTTCATATGCAACACATCTGTTTCACAGGTGGTGTCAACTTTTTTCAATGTAGCCCACATCTAAATAGCAAGCATATCATGGGCAATGTCCCATTCCAGATCTCATAACATCTTTTAAGTGCAACAATAATAAAAAAAATCTAAAGGCACTATAATGCAAAGTTAATTACTTCCCTTTCTCAAATAACTATGGATGAATATTTGGAGGGAACAGATACATTTTGGAGGTACAACTCAAAGGAAGGGACAGATGAAGAGGAGTTTCCCAATTATATTCTGCCCATCCATATAGTGTGTTTATTTCATACCTTCTGGCCAGTTAATTGCTTTCCATAAAGTTTGAAGTTGTTGTGCTGTTGGTGTTTCTGCGGAGGTACTACATGTTACAAAGAGTAACTTTTCTAGGAGTATCAAATCATCTTCAGTTAGCTTTTGTTCTTCAGGTGCACTTCCATTAAGTTCCTTTAGTTTACCTGTGCAACCAAAAAACCCCAAAAGGTTAGTCTGTGCCAGTGGATTTTCACCACCTGAAACACTTACAAAGCACTTTCCAGAGAATCTCAAAGCATTTTAGAAACATCGAGCCCTCACTAATTTTCACAACTTTTGTTCTGTAGATTTTTGCATAAAAATTGTTATTTTGCTTGACTTTACAACCTTTCAAATTCAGTTTTTCACAAGTGGCTATTTTTCATGATCTTCATTTCCAAGATCACCCAGCAAGTCAGCAGCAAAGCTGAGGTACAATGCCAAAATCTGGATCCTTGATTCCCTGGTCTACACCACAACATACCATGATGCACAGTATCTCTGGAAAATTCTTGTCCCAGAGAAGTCTGAACTTCCTAAGCTTAAGTTATAAAAATACATCAATAATATTAGCTCATATTTTACCACTCTGAATTTCTCATTAAGAGACCTGACATTACAGTCTCAAGAATGTTCAAGAAAGAGCTGATTAAAGAAGTAACATGATCTGCTTTTGAAAATTTGCAACCAAGTGTTTTTAAATTGGGGGTGGGGGAGAATACTTTGAACTCACATCTATACGACACTGAACCATGTCAGCTGTCCGTGGTAAAGGATCATATCACCACAAATTAGTTTTGAATGTTTATAGCTGTATTTTTCTCCCCTTACCTTTTGATTATCCAGGTAGCTAAGGTATGGGAGGGCTGGGTAATTCCAAAGTTAAACTGAGTCAAGACGTGCTCAAAATGATTGAAATCATCTTAATATGCATACTTGCTTGTTAAGTGCCATGGAACATGTAATCACCTTATGATTCAAAAAGCCTTTGAAACTAAAATTAGTTTAAACTATGTAATTTAAAGGACAAAATGTTTATAATATATATAATATATTCAAAAATTTTACAGCTTGCCACAAAGTTGATCCAGTGATGCACATACGCCTTCCAAAGGTAACAAATTCCATTTCTATAGAAAAGTACAAGGTAGAGTACCACTTCAACTACTGCTGTTCTTTCTTGTCAAATTTATAGAGGATAATCAATGGGAAGTCCTGGAAGGACTGGTTGAGGATCTATCTTGGAAAAAAAGCCTAAATTAAATTTGTAGTCGGGGGCTCTTGCCCCCGAGTTCCATAATCTTATCATATGAACAATTCACTCCTACAGGGCTGGTAGGAAAAACTTTCCTGGGTGAGTGACATCAATGTTTGCAGAATCTAAGTTTTCATTAAAAAGAAAAAAAAAAAAATCTAGCCCTTGTGGTTACAAATTTCAGTTCTCACAGCTACTACTGGAAATCCTATGGGCAGCAATTAAACCAGTAAAAATTAGTCAATTTCTTTCATCATATAGGGAAAATCTAGGTGTACTAGCAGAGAGAACTCCCCACAAATGAAGGCATGGAATTAGCAGAAACCACCACTACACTCAAGCAACCAGCAGCTTATAGAGTTTGAGGAAGAATGTTCTCTCTCTACCATAGATGAGTGAAGTAGCAGTGTGGGGGGGAGGGTGTACTGCAGCACCCCCAGGTTTTATGCAGGGCCGCTTGTCCTACTCCCCAGCCACTGGTTCAGTGTGGAAAACTTGGAGTGTTTCCCATGCCCATGCCCATGCCCATGCCCTGCTCTTGGCTCTTTGCCTGCACTCTGCTCCCCAACCCCTCATCTCACCTAAGGTTCAGGTCCTAGCTACCAGCCCCAACCCTGCTTCCATTCCTCCACTTCTGGGAACTGCCCGACCCCTGGGGCTCTACTCCTGAGGCCCCAGCCGCTGGCCAGGGCTCTGCTCTTGGCCCTGCATGTCGGATTCCAGCTGCCGGCCCCTGCCCAGGGCTCCGCTCCTGGCCCCACGCCCGCTCCCAGCTGTGGCATCAGGCCCCTTACCCCATCTGAGTCCCCCGTTCCCAGAGACACAGCCCTGCTCCCAGCCTCAGGATGGGGCGGGTGGGGGGAGCGGACAAGGGTAGAGGAGCTGGCTTTCAGCAACCCCACTGCTAAAAATCTTTCAGTGCCAGGGCTCTCTACTCTCTAGCAGTCTAGGTTTGGAGTTCACACTGATCAGGTATTTTCTAGTACTGAGTACAAAATATGGAACCACAGGAGGTGGTCAAAGGACAGCACTCTCGCAGTAATCCTAGCACTCTTCATGTTACAAGCAGCTGGGGTAAGGTTAAGGGCATGATGATCCCGGACAGTGGGACCCTTCATTTTAGTTCAGTCCTCTGGCTATTGGTTATTTGGTACATTTTCAAGCCCCGTAAGATGGGGAGAGGGTGACAGCAAAATAATGCATAGATGTGGGTGGGAAGGAGAGATTTTACATTCATAAGCTCTTTAGGGTAGGACGATGTCATCCCATTAATGGGTATAGCACCTATCTCATTTTGAGTTACTATCATATCAACTATAGTTTTCTAGAACTCCCTATGTACAGAAAATACAGACCAAAAAAAAATGGGGTAAGATTTTGAGGATAGATGAGACACAGAAAATATAGGGGAGGAAACTGAACTAAACTGCAAATGATGGAGGGGAGGGAGTGTCAAGGGAGAGTAAGAAAAGTAAAGTGGCAGTGAAAACAAACACTACGATCTACTACAGCAAAGAAAATGAGTGGAGTCAAGGTAGAAAAGGAAAAGTCTAACAAAAGCAAGGTGCATTTCCATGAATTCAATAGAAACTTTGTTCACCATAAATTGCAATTAAATACTGTCCACCAGTTCTTAACCAGGGGTCCGAGGTCCCTGGGGGGAGCATGAACTTGTTTCAGGGGGGCCTCCAAGAAGGGCTACGTTCGACTCACTGGGACCCCAGGCAGAAAGCTGAAGCCCCATCCCATGGGGTGAAGCCTGGAGTCCTGCCACCTAGGGCTGAAGCCAAAGCAACTTAGCTTTGCAGGGCGCCTCTGGCATTGGGCCCCATGCATCTGCCCTGCTTGCTACTCCCCAACACCAGCCCTGGGTTTTTATATGCAAAAAACCAGTTGTGGCACAGGTGAGCCATGGAGTTTTTATAACATTGCGGGGGGCCCAAAAGAAGCAAGAATCGACATGCAAGCCTCGTATTACAGAGAGAACAAAACAGATATTTTATATACAAGAAAAATTAATCTGGACTCCCAATCCCCCATGGTCCAGATTTTCAAATACCTTCCATATTGTAGGTCTGGCTGGAGCAGTGATTGAAAGATATCAATTGTGCAGGACTAGAAGGTTGGAGAGGTGGTAAAAATAATGTAGCTTCTTGGAAGGATTGAGAAAGAGTGGAGAATTAGTTTAACCAAAATTAGATTTAGGAATAAAAAACTCACCCAGTATTTGTGTGGGGTTGGCCTGATCAAAAGTAACAGCTTCCTTCTTGGGAAAATAAATATTTTCAGCTTTAGCATCAGTTGCTTGATAAGCACCTCTTCCTACACAAGGTAAAGACATTAGAAATTCAACAGAGAATAGTGTTTGATAACAAGTAGTAACTTCTTTTCAGAAAGTTAAACTCGCTGACTATATATTTCTATATTTGTTGCTTCTGCAGTCTGTCACTAGTTATACCATTCGTACTTATAATAGTCATAAAACCAAAATACCATAATTATAAACACAATTCATTCATAAATGATTTTTTTCCAAATACTTTCCTACACAATAGCAAGTGCATAACTTGGATTACAATGAAATCCAAACAAATACCATTCAGTTCACAATCTTTTTCATTCATTCAGATATTCCAGGATCAGAAGGGACAATTGTGAACATCTGGTCTGACTTCCTATGTAACACAAGCCACATACCTCGCCCAAAATAATACTTAGAATTGGAGAGTAGATATATTTGACACACAAGTAAGAACAATCCAAATTTTAATCCACAAAAAACCCTTCATCTTCACTGTGTCATTTTCACAATAAAGAAGCAAAATGTTTTAGGTGGTCTGCATAGGCTAAACCTACATTATTTGGGATTGAAGCTTCTGAGATTTCCCCTATTTTAGATCAAATCTGATAATTCATTGCTATTATCCATGATCAATTTGCTAGAATTACATTTGAAAAGAAAAACTCAATTAGTAGAATTCACTTAGCTATTTAAAACAGAATATACCAATGTCTCTGGCTGGTACCACTCACACCATCTGTATGAGCTGAAATAGAGCCTCCTCTTATATTCCTTTAAGGGCAGATTAAACACCACATACTTTGATGTTTCACAGTATGATTCCCACTGCAGCACAGAACACAAAAGATGAAACATTTCTTCCATTTTCCCAATCATTTCAGAGTGTGAACAAGCTTCCTTTTACTACAGCTTTGAAAACAATTGAATTTAATATAAAAATCTCATCTCAAGCAGAATCTTATGGTGTTAAAAGAGAAACTGAAGTGAAAGATTAGTAATGCTTATTTATTGCAAGATGAAGCCCTTACCAGTAAACGGATCAACTACTCCACTTAAATGAGCTACATTTGAGGCAGAACCAGGGACATAGCGACCAGCACCTAAAAGATGGCAATTGAGGGATTACATTAATGTATACCACAACAAGGTAAATAAAAAGATAACTAGTTTTTTCTGCTATTGATGAAATTAAGTCACACAGTCACAATATCTGTATACCCCTTGTCAGGATTGCCTCCCCACTCTGAACTCTAAGGTACAGATGTGGGGGACACCCCTTAAAGTAAAAATGTTATTTTTCATGAAATAAAAGTTATCCTCAGCATTTCACACAGTCTGAGGATTGTGCTACATTGTGGTGGTATGATAGCTATGTCCTGTTTCTTCTAGCACAAAACTAGAAATTAAAAAATACAAGCCAAACTGATCTTTTTCAAGTGCCAAGTGATTGTCTTGTCCCCACACTAACAGTTGTGGTCATCACTCTGCTAATTTGAAAGTGTTCTACACTATTACATTAAGACAGTTTTCACTCAGTTAAAACCAGAGTAGTAAAAAGAGACTAAAGTGTAAAATTCTACAGAAAAATCCCAACCCCTAGTTGGCCAAGTGACTTAAAAGTTTAGCAAGTCTGAGGGTTAAGCACCTTGTTTCCTCTGCAGCTGGAGTGGTGTACACTGTAGAGGACAAACTGAACTGTGTGAGGTGGAAGAGGGAGCCTCAGATCACTTCTCCTCACAGTGGATTATCACAGCAGAGAAATCAGTCTGGTCAATCTGAGTCAAGAGGAGTCAATCTGATCAAGATTGTGGTCTCCAAAATGAAGGGATGGGTGAAAGCTTAGTGTTCTTTGTTGGACATTGGTTGGGCCTGAACATGATAAAAACCCACCTTTTGATGCCTGCCAGAGGGATCAGAACAAAAATCAAGTTATGTAATACCTGTAAATGGATCTGGTGCAGGTACAGTGTTGGACCCAGATGAAGAGCCCGGAACGTACCGACCACTGCCTGTGAAGTGGTAAGAAAAGAAAAGCCAGTTTATTCTCTAATGTTGATAATAATTTCTTCCGAAACCCATTAGTCTGCACTGGTCACGATTCAGATAGCAAAGTGGCTCAAAATGAGGCTGAATGTCATTTGTGTCTGGAGTAATAAAGATGTTTTGAAGGGTTTTTGTTTTGTTTTTAAAGAAAGTTATACATATACACATTATACACACACACTTTCTAGACACCTAGCCAAGCCAACTGAGCACTTTTTTTTTTATTTAAAAAAGGTACACAATTCTTACACGTTTGTTATGACCTTCAGACTCCTAGCAACCATCTATGCTGTAAAATGAAAGCACTCTTAGGTAAAAATCATTCCATTTAGATTGAGACTTACCAGATTTGCAATGCATCTCCAAAAGGAAGATACTGTTAAAAGTCTTATGTCTGTTCACTGAGCTTGACTACCCTCAAGAAGTCAGCTCCACATATTTAAAAAAGACAAAGGTTAAAAATGTATTTTTTAACAAATTTTTAGAAAGTTTCCTTGCTATTACCACCTTATTAAAATCAATAAAGGAGTTCACTTTCCACCATGTATGCAGTTTACTTTTTGCTCAATGGGATTGGAAAATGCACATACTAGTCTATCCTATTTAGGTACTTGCACCTTGTTTGTTACCATTTGAACACTTTCTAGACTTTCAAAAGACAAACTGGGTGAGGTAATGTCTTTTATTAGATTAATTTCTTCTGGTGAGAGACAAGCTTTAGTGCTTACAGAGAGAGTCCTTCAGGTATAAGTAAAAAGAAACACTAATATCTATCAAGTGGGGGTCCTCTCCATTCTTCCCCAAGGAATTAATTGCATGTATATGTTCTTATTAGTTATTTCAACAGTTCATAATCAGTTGCATTTGATTTTCAAATACTAGGAAAATGCTGGAGTAATACATTGCAGGGTAATGTTTCAATCTCAATAGAACTTGTAACTGAAATATAAAAGTGTTAAAGTATTTCTATTGAGACTATTTTTTTTTCTTTAAAGCATTATGCAAAAAACATTTATACTAAGATTCCTGAGTTTTTCAATTTAAGGTTAAAAAAAAGTTATGCTGCTTTGAGAAGCTTTGTTCACATTACTGATTATAAAAAGAAAATTGAAGAGTAAGTGACTATTTTTTTGTTGAAGATTCAGTTAAACAAAAAATGCAAACCCAACATAGCAGTTAAACTAGTAACAATTAAACAAAATATAGTGGAAATCAGTTCAAGTACAGAAGCTAGATCAGGCAAAGCTGCATAGTAAATCAGTGTATTCCTATGCAAGTATTGGATATTGATTTTGGAAGCTTAGTGGGCTAATATTTGCATGGTAATATACAGAATGCTTTCCCAGCATTCTGTTAAACTGATGTCCCATATTTGTGAATATGCCGTGCACTGCAGACATAAAAGAACATGCATCTTATAGTCTGCAGTTTTCATTCAGAAATATATTAACATTTGAGATCATAAAGTGTGCACTAGTGATAGTTAAATTTTTTCCTTTACCTGTAAAGGGATCTGAAAATCCAGTGTCTGTATTCCCCATTGTTTGCCCTTTGGTGTTCTCTATAATAAACTTGGCCACCTGATCCAGAAACATGGCATTTAGATCATTCTTCTGCAGGAAATTGTATGCAGTCAGCCAGGGATCATCACTGATGTTATATGGCAATTTGTAGGAAGGCCCATTTTCATTCACATCAATAGTGAAAACATAATCATATTCCTTTAAGTGGAAATACAAATGGAAATAAGTCAAAAAGGTCTCATCACATATTTATCTACAGATGTATCAAATGTGGACTGTAAGAACAGTACATGTAAATGATGCCAGACTAAGATTTCTGGTTTTGAGAACATGAATATCCTTGTTATCAGATTTCATTAAACTGTAAAATATTGTACTCTCCTATGCAGGCTGCTTCTCTAAATATTTATTTTAGAGAATACTGGACACAGTTAAAAAAAAAAACAAGTGTGGGCTAGATTAGCAAATTTTAACATGAATGGAAGTGATGGTTTCCCTTAGACTGCAGAGATGTTTCTTTGCCCCTTTCAAAAGAATAGGAAAATTGAAATCACACTTCCGTGTGTGTGGCTTTTTGAGACAAACACTAAAAATAATTAAGCAGGTACATCACAACAATTCTCATGAACAAGTCTGGCCATCTACAGAGGCTGTAGAGGTTAGAATAGATCAGAGATACTATAAAATGAAGTCTTAAATGTATGTATACATATGTAGCATGACAAACCAGTGACCTTTTCAGACGTACAACTACGAAAAGCAGGCCACAGGATAATCAAAATCTAAAGAGGCATTAGCAATAAACGCATAAGAACTCAATCCTGAATAGTAAATTAAACACTGTCTAGACTAGAGTTTATACAGCTTTCCACATCAGCTAGTTGGCTCCAGCAAATGCATTTCAGAAATATTATGGTACTTGTCTACAGTGAATACCTTACCTAACATTTCCGCTTCTAAGACAGACACATTTGTTAGTCCTAGGATCTATAATGGCATAATGACAAGTACCTAACTTATTTAAAAGTTTATTCCAAATAATGACTGGAGTAATGTGGGCTTTTTGGTATGAAGAGTTATTAGAACATCAATATGATGATCTAAGAAAAAACTTTACATACCTTTCCTTCAAATAAAACCCTTCCAGATGTTTGCTGTGTGGCTCCAGATGAGCCAACCACTTCACCAATCTTGATCCACCTCCCTTCACTAACACTCCACTGATAGGCTTCAACTTTCCCATTATCTCTAATTAGTCGTGTCTGCCCCTCTCTCGTTCCTTTAAAAAAAAAAAAAAGAGACATTGCATAGCTAGAGAGAAAAATAAGATAGTGAAACAGCTTCCTATGAGAAATAAGAATGTTTCCAAGAAAGCAAACTTTCAAATTTGGCTCCTGAACTTGGGGGGGTAGGGGGGGAGGAGGGGCGAGGGAGAGGGGAAGGGTGAAGAGGAGGAAACATCCTTCTGCTTAAGACCTATGCAAATTATCACTGCTTCCTTTCATTTCACTTGGTTCCATTCTTTTCTTATAGGGAACCTCATTTTCAATTAAGTAAATTTAAGACTAAACTTTGCTGCAATTAAGACAACATCAGTTCTATTTCAACATTCATACAAAATAAACTTAACACTTTCAAAGTAACTATTTTTTCTTTTTTTAGGAAAATAATGCCATATCAAGTTGTCCCTTATTGAGTCACACCGCTAAATAAAAACTGCTGCACTGTTGAATAATGAAGTCATTAAAGGCTCATCATAAATGTAACCTGTTCTATTTCTATGAAGTGATAGAAGAATATCAGTTAAATCCTCAAAAACAAAAATCTTTTATTAGAGGTATAACAGAGCCTCATAATACCAGTGAACAAAGAAGAATGAAATGTTTATTGTTAAAGAACACAATTTAAGTGATCAACAAAGCCTTCTCCATCACCAGGAGAGATGAAGCTCCTGATGCTACAAAACCAAGGTTTATTATTGTTTGTTTTTTAATGCAATAGAAACTGAAGAACTTACCAGGTTCTTTCAGATGTTCTCTTCCAGGAAGATCATCAGCATTAATGTCTCCCAAGTCACTAGTTTTGGGGTCAATAGTTGCTTGGGAAAGTTCATTTTCAAAAGCCTGAATTTCCTCAGCACTTGCTGTGCGCTCTAAAGACTCTGTAAATACTCTGATAATCCCATCACTGAATGCAGAGAAATACAACACATTTAAAATATAATCTCCATCATCTGACACATCAAAGTGATACATTCCTGGTATGGAATAAATTTATTTCTAATATGAATTTATGTCATTTGTTAATTTTAATAGGCTAAAAATGAGTATGTGCTATACAAAAGATTTGGTTCTCATGCTGGCATTCTATCACAAAGAAATAAGCAGACAAAAAGAGTAGAGGTGCCCTGAGGCAGAATACTCCTATCAAATGACTTTGGTACAGAATAATTGCTAGCCTTTCCATGGTACTGAACTTTAAAAACCAGGCACATTTCCAAGGCACCATTTCTTCTGACGTTCTCAGAATAGTAAAAATGTTCTACTGAAACTAGGAAATTTTATCCTGGAGCAAGGCACTTCCCCCCCAACACTGATGCATATAATCAGTTTGACAAAGTATTTTGCAAATTTAGCTCACTACATATCAAACAGACAGAGTGAAGTCTGGATACCTTGCACCAACCACGATGTCTCCATTGTCTAACACACAGCAGCTCCAAACAGATTGAGCTGGAAGTCTGATTATCTGAGCACATTCCCCTCGTTTCCAGATCCTAAGTGATCTGTCCTCTCCAGAGGTTACAAAATCTGAAAAGAGATAACATATAGAAGTTTAATGTAAAAACAAAGATGAAAGCTACAAAGCTGCTGCCTGCAGGTAAATACTTTACAATTAAATACTTCTTGCACCTCCTTAAAGAGGGAAAGAAGGGTAAAATAGTCATTACTCATCCTTCTTTCTGAAGGAAGTGCTCAACTATAAACTGGTGGGCTGATCCACTAGCTGGTGAAGATGAAATTATACTCCAAACAGCACAGGTCTCTTCTCAAGGCTTTAATAACAAAGCTTAAAAAATCAAAACACTCTCTCCATCATCAGGGCATTGTCTTTCCCAGGGTCTGCAAGACTTCAGTCTTCACAGCCCTTCCTAGCAGAAGCTTTCTGCCAGCTGGCTCTTGGCCCCTGAAGATGTCCCAATTTGAAGGACTTATAGGTGCAAGAAAGTCCCCTCTGAGGTCCTTTCTGAACCCTGGATCTCTTTCATCTGCCCCTCCACCTAAGAGGCAGGAATCCTCATTTGCTGTTTACTGTTGAGCACTCATCTAGGAGAAACATGTGACCTGCTACAACAGCTGCCAGTTTTAAATGGTACAAGAACTGTAACAAAAGCATTGAGAAATGTGCATACACCCCCGAGGCCCAGTGCTCTGTTACAGTGCTTTTGGAGCTTTACTTCTCACCAAGTGTGCAAACATATTCTATACATCATATAACAATCTTATGATTAACACACAAATCTGAAAATCAACTTCTCTGTGACTTTGGTCAAATCGCAGTCCTGAGCCTCTGTTTTCACATCTAACTCAGATATGTAGTGAAGATTACATGATTAACATTCTCAGCATACTCCGAGATCCTTCTGCAGAAGTTGCTATAGGAATATTAAGTATTGTCTCTACGACTATTGCTATGTAGAAGTATCATTTTTGTGCTATGCTATGGTACTGATAAGCAGATAGCAACCTGGGCTGAAATCCTAGCCCTGTTGAAGTCAATGGGAGTTCTGCCACTGACTTCAGTGGGCCAGGATTTCACAGGACTCTTAGGACCTTTTGGCTCATACCTATTTTCTGAGCCATTTTGAACCCAGATGTTCAAGAACATTTCTCCTGCAGTTACATGTTCATTGTCCAAACAACAGAAAAATACAGAAAATAGAATATTGATGAAAGAACTCAGATTATATAATGGTACCAGAACTACCATTCAATTTGAAAAGCTATTTTGCTATTTTACTTTGGAAGTAAAGTCTTACCTTTACAATGAGGGAAGACAGATATGCTGTATATATAATTTGTATGTCCATAATAAATTTGAAGACACTCGCCCGAGATCTGCCACCTTCGAATACTGGCATCATTAGCACAGGAAAGAAATTCTGTGTCACTTAAAATCGCTAAACCTCTCACACAATCTTCATGTCCTTTATAAAGGAAATAAAAGGGTTTTATGAACAACCAAATATTGCTGTCAGCAGTAGCAGCATAACGTATCAATATCTTATTTTACAATCTCATTTCTTTATTCTAGAAACTGATGTTTAATAAAGATCCAGCTTTAAAAAAATTCTTTGTTTAGAACTTTCTGAAAATCAGGCCTCTTTAAGGTGTCTCAAGTGGGGTACCCAAAAATCACTAACCACTTTTGAAAATCTTGATCTAAATAACTTGAATCCATTAAATTTTCACAAACAGGAAGTTGATTTATAAAGATGTCAGGATTAGACAATACTTTCCATTTTACCCAAATACTTACCAGTAAACGTTCTCTCGCATCTGCCTGCTTTCCATAGTTTAATAGTTTTGTCAGCTGAACCAGTCAACATTAATCCCTGCTCAGGCAGTATCTTCACTGCCCATACTGCAGCTGTGTGACCCTGTGAACAAGACAGTGCTAGAATAGCTAGAGAACAACTAAATTTACAAAGCTGTTCAATTATGCATTATTTGAAATACTCATGAAGAACTACTGTACCTGTAATGTCATCATGCATTTGTCACTCAACCAGACTTTAGCTGTGGTATCCCATGAGCCACTAAGCAACGTGCCAAATTTCCCAGATGAAAGGCTGCAAACTGGAGCAAACATTCAAATCAGCATTGATACATACCTATCCTCTGCCTCTTTCTTATTCCAGTAACATATAGAAGGAGATTTTTCTCTTGGGAACTGATCCCAAGTTGAATAATTCAAGCTGATATGTCTACTGTACCCTTGGGGACAGCATACCTGGTATTACTGTGAGTGGATAAGGGACTGAAGACAACAAGGGAACACTTCAAAGTCTTGGGTTTGGGGGATACCTACTGTTAACCTCCAAGGCAACATAAGGGTATAGCCCAGAGACTGATTGGGTACCTAGCAGATTGGAGGGGTTAGGGAGCTGACTCCCAATTAAGTACAAACAAGTCTCTCACACAATGGAGGAAGGGAATATAACAAGGTGACTCTCAATGTATGTCTACACTGCAGCAAAACACGCCTGGCTGGCACTGCGAGAAGGTGGATCCCCAAGCGTGTACACTGAAATTTTATAGCCCTGCAGCCTGAACCCTTCAAGTCTGAATCAGCTGTCACAGGTCAGCTGTGGGCATGAGGATATGTCTACACTGCAATGTAAGTCCAGGGTTTGAACTCAGGCTCAACCCCAACCCCCCCACCCCTTCCATCTACACACAAATCACACTAAGTCAGGGCTTGGACCCAGGAATCAAGCACTATTGCTTTGCAGTGTAGACGCAGCCCCATTTGACTCGTACTCTGGGAGTCTGTCAAAAGTATTTCACAGTCCGAGGGCCAACTTTCTTTGTCCCCTGGACAGTCAAGTTTGGTGCAGGGCTCATGGTTTTTTAAAAGTTTGTAAAGTCCCCAATGGGGCCCTGTTTCAGCATTGAGGCTGCTAGGTGGTACCACAACACAAATATTATTAATCCACATAAATAATTATACATTATGATAGCTATGCCTTGCTCTGCTGAAAACATGAGAGTAACTGTGACTAGTTTACAGAGAATCTGGATTATACAAAACCTGCTGATAGCCATATTTGGAAGTAATTCATTATAGAAAAATACTAAAGAATTCTAATTTTAGAAAAGTCACATTTTATGAGCCATATTTTATTTTAACCAAATTAAAGACAATTTGCTTTAGTGTTTCAGAAGGGGAATTGCAAAACAAGACCTATACTTACCAGTGTTTTTGTGACCCTTAAGGACATAGAGTGGAGCTGTGTTGTCCAGTGTGAAGATGCAAATATTATGGTCATTGCCACCTGTTGCAATTAGCCCACGAGGATAAATGTCACTTGAAGGTATGATGCATACACAAGATACAAAATTGGAGTGGCCACTCATACAATGCATTTCAGAAAAACCCCTGTTAGGACTAGACAGATATATAAATCAATCAATTTACATTTACAGAATGATAAAAGAAAACATACACACATTAATTTAATCTACAGAATGCACTTTATATTCAAAAACTGGGCTTGGACTGATAGATATATGATATTGTACAAGGAACTGATCTCAAGTCGAATCATATATTTAACAATAGGCTGAGTCTTAGACAGAAAGAGAGAAAAACAGAGCCTTGCAGGGATGGGGAGAAACAGTTTTCAAATTCTGCAGTACGGTAAGCAATATTTAAATCTGACCATTTATTTACAAATAACCTAAAGGAGTCATGAAGTAAATCCACTACTTCTATAATATTACACAGAGAATAGAAGTATTTTTCTTGATCAAGATTTCTAAATGCTGAGAAGCATTTGTACAAGCAGAAGATATACTAAATGATTTAAATAGCTACAGAAATTGAGATTAATAATACACTCAGAAATAAAGTTACCTTGATAATCATATTTCTTAAAATATTACTGATTATCACTTAGCACTCACAAATGTTTACAAGCTCACTCCAAAATCAGATTTTTTCTTCCATTCTATTTCTTTGTTTCTCTTAATATTTAATACTTAAGGCCCATGCTGCACATGGGAATTTTACTGCTTTCCAATAATTTGTGTTTCTCTTCCTATACATGCAGTTAGCTTTTTAATATTCATTTTATAATAGCCCCTTAATTTTATTTTATATCAGTTTCCCTTAGTATAGTCAGAGTGTGGGTTGAAATTGTTTCCATAAACCATTTAGTTACGTTTAACAATAATATAGGCTTCCTGAGACAAGCCTAAGTACAGCAAATCAGTGATGTAATAATATAATTATTATTAATTTGTTTATTAATATTATTTATTTGGGGGAGTTGTTTACACAATACTTGACTGCTCTCTGTACACAGTTTCAAGCTTCCTCTGAACAGTCTAGTTGAGAAAAAAAAGTAATTAAAAATATAAAAATCTGGCACACTAAAGGAGTTGGCAGGTACTGAACCTGAAACAACTTTAAACTCACTTTCCATGTATTGTATGCAGCTGTGTCTCTACCTCTTTGAGTGTCTCAAATGTACAGCAATCGAACATATTATTTAACCCCACACTCCAAAGGGTTTTTTGTAAAAATGATCTCCCCCTCTCCTTTCTTTCAACTTCTCCAATGTTAGTGTAGGTGGAAGTCACAATACCCACAACAGTGGAAGCCACAATAGTCAGCTAAAACCTCTCCTCCACCAAAAAGTAGAAGAACAAAAGGCTGCAGCAACCCGAGGCGCAGCCAAAAATTTGTATATGATACCTTACCCATTGATCCCTTTCCGCTCTATCCCTATAATTCCCTAAAGTGAACATATTACTATTGTCCACATTATGATCACTAACATAGTAGAGGAGAACAAGAAAGAGCTGTTACATTCATTTGGAAGAGAAGACAAATTCCTCCTTTGTGATAAAGTTGTTAGGAAATTGTAAGTCTATCCCTCCAGTGACACAGGATCTCTCTACTTTCCCTCACCCAAAACACAGTTTTATATGACAGTCTCCTGGCAAAATATTCAGACAAACTTGTCAATTGCTTCTCTATCCACTTTTTATTAGAAAAGAAAGTGCATACCCACTAAATTAAGGATATGGTTCATAATTTTAAACTGTTCACATAGTAGAAAATATGTTTTGCTACTGCCCCAAGTATACACTACGTAGAAGTACATCTACTGGATTATAACAAGGGACTGGGAATCAGCTCTCAGTTTCAATTCCTGACTCGTTCTCTTAGTTTCAATTCAATGACTCACAGTGTGACCCTGGCAAGTTTACTTAGAAACAAAATTGTACAGCTGTTTGCTTTCAGTTATAAAAATCTTAGGTGTTACAATCAACAAAAAGGTTTATCTTTCTTTTTCAGTTTGTTTTGTGTATTGGACTGTATTTTGTATATAAGTCGTGTCAGCATATACAATATCTGTATATTCCATTCTACCTTGCTGAAGAGACCATTGTGAACATTAAACAAAGCACAAATACCCTTTTAAAAGACCTGTGAAAAGAATTTAAAAATTTTAGAACACTTTGGCCTGTGAAAAAATTTAATGACTTCATTTTTAAGTTTACAGTACCATTTTAATCTCTTATTGCTTCAGTAATCCAAAATCCAAAAACAGGATTCACACATTTATGGGAGCGATGGAAAAGTTTAACATCTGTAAAGCACTCTGAACTATTGAGATAAAATGGGCTATAAGAGCATCATTCCCTGAATTCCCCAAAAGGCAGACACAAGGACTACACCAGGGGTTCTCAAACTGGGGGTCGGGACCCCTCAAGGGGTTGTGAGGTGATTACATGGGAGGTTGCGAGCTGTCAACTTCCACCCTAAATCCCACTTTGCCTCCAGCGTTTATAATGGTGTTAAATAGATAAGAACAGATTTAAAACTTTATTAAAACTAATGTTAAAAAAATGAAAACATACACAAGTTAAGAAGTAAGGTGCTGGACATCTGGAGTCAGGCTGGGGTTATGGGCGATTGTATGTAAAAGCTACAGGGCTTTCAAAGTACATGCATATTTCATATCCAGCACAGATCCAGATTAGGGTGTGGGAGTTTTTGAAAAGTGTTTCTAATGGATAAGGAGGGTCGCACTCAGAGGCTTGTTCTGTGAAAGGGGTCTCCAGTAAAAAAGTTTGAGAGCCACTGGACTACACTTTATGATCACTCAGAGAGCAGCCAGCTATCAAGTTGGAACAGACTCTGCATAAACAGCCCTGATAGCAAGGTGTGCTCACTCCACAGACCTCAGTGTGGCTATTACGTGGAGAATCAGAGGGGTAGCCATGTTAGTCTGGAATTGCAGAAGTGACAAAGAGTCCTGTGGCACCTTAAAGACTAACTAAAGTATTAGAGCATAAGCTTTCATGGGCTAATACCCACTTCGTCGGATTACATGGAGAGAGTCTTTACCTGGTTAGAAAAAGCACACTGCAAGGCAATAAGGCTATAATCTATTTTTAAACCGACACATGCGCATATTGAGCAGCTAAGACCAGCCACAGAGAGAACAGAGAGATGACCCTCCTATTCACGAAGATCCCGAACGCTGAAGGCCAAATTCAGCTGCGAGACACGTACGGGGCCACCCACTCCTAAAGTAACGAGCCAGGAAAGAGTTTGGCTCCGAGAGCCAAGAGGCAAAGATCCGAGCTGGTGCTGGGGCTCGCGGAGGCCCAAGAGGTCCTTTTACAGGGGAAGGCGGGTTAAAGCAGATCCTCATAGTCTTTCTCCTGCTATCGGCCCAGCACAGGACCAGGGAGGGGCGGGGGGCACAGGGAGCCCAGCGGCTGCACCTGCTCATAAGGGAAAGCAGCAAGTGGGGCGCAGCAATGTAGGGCCCGGTCGTCCCACATGCCCCCGAAGAGCCCGATCCCCGCCCGGTCTCCTCAGCACTCACCCGTCGGGGGCCCACAGCCGGGCGGTTCGGTCCCGGGACACCGACACGAAGCCGCCCGACGGGAACAGGCCCCGACTCAGGCCCCGCACGTCCAGCTCGTGTCCCACCAGGGAGCAGCGGAGCCGGTAAGTGCCGCCCGCGCTCGCCATGGCCACGGCTCCCCCTGCGGCCGGGAATCTCGTCTCAGCCCGGGAAAACCGGCGGGCAGCGGAGGTACCGTGAGGAAAGACCCTGACACAGCAACACCCTCCCTCCCCGCCGCCGGAAACCGTCATCAACAAGTGCCGGACTTCCGCCCCTAACACCATTAACAACACTGAAGGTGTGGAGACTGCATCTCTCAGCATGCGCAGCTCCAGACAGAGGGAAAAGACCAGGGCGGAGATGGCGCGATGTATGCTGGGAGTTGTAGTCTCGTATACCACGGAAGTTAGGGCTGGCGCATTGCATGCTGGGATTGGTAGGCCCTTAATACAGCGAGCGTGTAAAGCTGTGCAAGTCGGGACTTGCAAATTGTCATGTCCGAATGTCCTTCCCAGCGCCTATTTGTGCTGAGGTTCCTGTAGGCCTTTCCCCCGCTCCTTTTACTGGGGTAAACTGTGTTTCCTCCGCGGGGGCGGGGCGCTCATTCTCGCTCTTGACTGTCGGAGGCGGTGGGATTTCAGAATCCTGCGAGAGCGATAGGAGCGCGGCCGATGATTGGCTACTGGGGCAGGAGGGGCGGGGTGGTCGGTTGCTGTGATACGGGCGTCGCGTGGGACGGAGGACGGGTCGGGTAGGAAGTAAATCGGCTCCAACTGGCGCAGGGGACCGGCCAGCTCGGGTGAGACGCGAGGGCCGGGATTCCAACTGTCGCCGCGCGCTGCGGCGGGACTCTGCGCTCAACCGCTCTGGGGAGAATCGGGGGCGGATCCGACGCTTCTCGGGACTGTCCCGGGAGGGAGCTACCCCGCAGCGCCGCCCCCCGCACCATCCCTAGTGCCCCCGTGCCGCCCGTAGTACTCCCTCACAGCCCCTGTGTCACTCCTAGTACTTCTTCACTTCCCCTCATGCCACCCTAACACCCCCCATACCACCTCAGTATCCCCAGTGCTACCTTATATTCCCCTCACTCCCCCAGTGCTACCCCATCTGTCCCCCAGAGCCCTAGTACTCCCATTTTCCCCAGTATCCCTAGTACCCCCACCCCAATATCCCCTAACAGCTACCCACCCCAATACCCCCCACCCCAGCATCCCCAACAGCTACCCCATATACCCCCAGAGCCCTAGTACCCCCATTTCCCCCAGTATTCCTAGTACCCCAATATCCCCTAGCAGTTTCTGTAGCCTGTCTACACTTGTATCCTCTACAGCCCACAGTGCCACCCTATATTCCCCCACATACAACAGTGCCACCTGTAAATCCCCCCATGACACTAGCACCAATACCCCCATCCTCCCTCTGCCACCTTGGCTACTGACCCATCCTCCTAGTAGCCCTCACTGTAATCTGCACAACCTACAATGTCCCCCCTTATACATCTTGCTGCTCCCTGTATTCCTCCCCACACACACATATTCCCTGTGCTGCGCCTTATACTCCCCAACATTCAAGTATTTCTAGTACTCCCACTGTGCCCGGTATTTCCCCCACTATCACCCATTATTTGTACTCCCTGTATACCCTAGTACCACCCTACATCTGCTACACGTTCCTCACACCCCTCAACTATCCAACATCCTCCATTCTTCCCCCAACACACAACAGGCTCCCTTAGCCGTGGTCTAGACTGGGGCATAGGGGAGATGGTCGGCTACAGGAATAGTGTAGTTGAAGTTACTGTATGTAGATTGACTTACCGCGGCGTCTTCATGGCACTGAGTCAACTGCTGTCACTCCCCCATTGACTCCACTTGCACCTCTCACAGCGGTGGAGTACCAGAGTCAACGGGGATAGCACTCAGGTATCAATTTATCGTGTTTAGACTAGATGCGATAAATTTAATCAACCCCTGAAAGATCAATCACTACCTGCCGATCTGATGGGTAGTGTAGACCTGACCTAAGTAAAGTAAAAGATCTGTACTAATAAAGGATCAGTTCTAATTAAAGGACATGAGCATCATATGTTTCTTTCCAGAGAGAAATTTAAAATAAATAGAAAATGGCAAGCAATCACAAACCACCTACAGCTCGTCCTGGTTCAAGAGGAGGAGTCGGACTGACAGCCAGGCCTTCTTCATCCTTGTTACGGACTCCAGCAGCAACCAGAGTGGGAACAGGGGTGTGTTAACATGATTTAATATGTTTGTTTTGAATGTTTAGATTTTATCTTGATTTTTCTGTCATGAAGAATTGGGTGCCAGCAGTAATTGTAATTGAAGGTAGAAGTTTGTATTCTTTTTTGGTACTACATATTTCTTTCTTTGTTCCAAGAAGACCTGTCTGTTGTATGTTAAAAGGAGATGGATTGGAAACTGTTATTGCCATATGTTGGATGAAATATATCTTTTTGAGACACTAGTAGAAAAAGAAAAAGATTTGGTTTGTCTGAGAAGTGTCAAGTCACCTGTCATCAGTTGCCTTCCCCTGTGATTTTGTTCGTGTCATGGGAGTAGTTTACATTGAGTCTTCAGAATGCCTTTAGTCCTTTTATTCTGGTATGGCATGCAAAGGCCAAGTAAAGGTCAAACCTACAGTACTTATAAGAGTACTGAATCTATAAACTTAATGCCTCCCACATCTGGTATCCACAAATGAGAAAAACGCATTTTGCAGAAGGCCTAAGGCATCTGGTGATGCACTTTGGGACTAGAATAAACAGGGTTGGAATTTTGCTTTCACAGTACAGTCCATGGTTAGAAAGACTTGGCTCTTCTGTCCTCTCCAACCAAACTAGAGACATTTGTTTGGAGGAGCAACAAAATGTTCTTCCTTAATTTATGCAGTTTTCGGTAGCCAGTATGCTAGTTTTAGCCTACACCTCTGCTGAAATAGGAAATTTTAATAAAGAGTAGGCAATTTCAATAGAGAGAAGCATATGTGAGGCCTGAGCATGAGACTTGTATATTTAACTCCACACACAATGGAGGTTTTGGACAGGAAAATCAATCTTGCTATACCTTACAATTAAAATAACAATCTCACTGAATGGATTTTTTAAATCTAATGGGCAGGGGGAGGACGGAAGGGGTGTTTATTGCTAAAAGATAACCACACAGCATGATAAACAGAACAATGGGAATTCAGTTTACTCTACCATTTGGGCAGAGGTCAAACCTGAGGGAGAAAAAGAACATCAAGAATGCAAATAAAATAGCCTTGAGTCTCAAAAACAAATATAAAGGGATGTCTGTACTAGAGGTTTTGATTTGATAGTATTAGATTAAGATTTAAATTTACTTCTAAAATTTTTGGTATAAATTATCACCTGCAAGAAAAATGCTGCTAAAGATCTAATGTACTAAGTTCTAATTTTCAGAACAGTCCAAACAAGCTTTTAAATGTTCCTCTTAACAACTGCATAAATATAGCAACTGTTATATTATCCTGTTGTCTTTGTCTAGATGCCCCCTGGTACATCACGGCCTGGTACTCGTGGTGGTCTCCTAGGTACTGGAGGGGTGTTGTCATCTCAAATTAAAGTTGCAGACCGTCCAGTGACACAACAAGGATTAAGTGGAATGAAAACTGGAGTGAAAGGTATTGTAATTTTTCATCTTAAGACAGGAAGATTTTTTTAATGATGTCAATGAATTAATACAATTTTGGGGAAACTGAACAGCGGAAGTAACAAAGAGTCCTGTGGCACCTTAAAGACTAACTAAAGTAGTAGAGCATAAGCTTTCGTGGGATAATACTGCTCTAATACTTTAGTTAGTCTTTAAGGTGCCACAGGACTCTTTGTTACTTCTGCAATTCCGAACTAACATGGCTAACCCTCTGATTCTGAACAGGAGGATATTTTATGGGGTCTAGTGCCTCTAGTGCGGGACAGAAACTTGAAATTTGGCACTGAGATAGTCACTAGGTCAGACATATGCATTTTAGAGGTCCTTGGGTAGATTTGGCAGAATGTATAGGGATTTAAAAATAGGGCTTGCACATATATGAATATTGGCCTTACTATGTTCTGTTCATATCATGCAAGCATAAGTGAATTAGTTGAATAGAATTTTCTGTGTGGGTGGCTGTGTAAGGAATCTTAGCCTTGTCTCATTCCATAGAAAGTTTGATGTTCATGTGGAATTTGGAGCTTTGCCTTATCTGTATAGTCTACTAATATGCATATTGAATGAGGCAAGGGGGCAAATGAACCAGCCCCCGAGTACACATCTTGTGCAAGACAGAGGGTCTTACAAACATCTAGAAAATAGTTCCATGTTATTGAATGTCTATGTTCTATCATTTTTCTCTTAGCATAGTTTCTGTGTGGAATATCTGTAGTTTTTAGAAAGAAAATTAAGGTTGCAAAGTGAAGCACTCAGAAGTCTGCTCTTTGTGCTAGTGCTTTATGATATGCTCTAATTTATGCAAATGTATATTTTGTGTATTGAATGAGGCAGGGTTACGTAGTGAATGAATGAGTCATCATGTGATTCCATCTCTCTTTTTAGGAAAAATTCTTTTTTTAGTTACCACAGTAAAAATTCAGAGAGACTCATTAAATGGACATACTCTAAATTTACATTGCTGTAACTGAGAACAAATTTTGGCCCTCAGGATGAATGGCATATAGTTATTAAGGCCCTGGTCTGAGGACTTAGAAAATATATTGTATCTTGAATTTGATTATGCTTCCTTATTTACAACCAGAGAAAGATTTAGTTGATAAAGATCATAACACCTTTAACTCCAAAGAAAAAATTCTGATCTCAAAGTCAAAAGTTTTTTATCTGTGTATAAGTAGATTTTACAAGTTCAGAGAAAATGTGTATTTTTAAAACAATCTTGAAGATCTCTTTTATAACTTCAGGTTATTCTTACGACTCTTTATGAATCATAACAATAAGAGTTCTCTAAATTTGGAATCGTCAGAATCTCAAGGTGATTTCAGCTTTATTCAAAGAGTGAAAAGAGATGCAGCTCAGCGCAGAGAGAACTTGTGGTTTTAAAGGACTCTTTCAGCCTGATGGCATGGCTGGGATGGTACAAACTGCAAGAAAAGTCAGTCAGTGCTTGGGAAGCTGGAGCAGCATAGAGGAACCAGATCTAAAGGACAGAGGAGGCTAGAACAGCATTGGAGCTGAATGTGAAATTCTAGGCTTAGGTGAGATGGAGAGTGTAAGAAAAACGAAGTGGGGTTGAAACTCTATCCATGGATTAAGCGTTCCTATGATGCTTTTGTATGTCTTTATTTTTAATATGTGCTTGGCTTTTGTAGAGAACACACATATTAGGGCAATTACAGCAGGTTTTATAAATCCTCCATCTCTTTTTAGGATGAAGTCACCCTTGTGCAAGATTCATCTCAGAAATTTTATTTGCTTAAGTAATCTAAATCTGCACCAAAGCCTAAAATGCATCTCTGCTTTCATCTGTATTGATTGAATAAAGGCTGTATGAGGACATTGTGAAGGTGCTGGTTCTCTGTTTGGAGTATAACTTCAACTCGTCCTTTCTGAACTTAATTTGTGTCTCATTAAAACACATTCTCTTCTAATAAAATGTTACTTGTTCTCCTTTGTTAGGTCCTCAGAGACAGATTATGGATAAATCCTATTATCTTGGACTACTTAGGTATGTCAGTGACAACATTTTTCAGGCTGTAGCATAGTTAATGTCTTCTCCCTCCCTACACCCATATCAAGGAATAAAATACAGCAGCATAAATCTAGTAATAGCCATACTTATTAATGTGGATTAGATTAGCTATTCATTTATGATAAAATTTTCCCTGTTATAAGGCTTTCCGGGATGAGGAAGGCCTTTGTAGATCCTCTGTCCTGGGGTACATTTCACCCTTAATTCGAAGAATAAATTTGCTAAATTAAGTTTTTCGTTATTGCCCTAAGTATCTTGTAAACACTTTGTCATGTTCAGTCAAATGTCTGTTGGATGGGCACTCCTGAATCCTATCCTCTTACATTTAGAGGGTACCCATGTTGTGAAACTATTGTGGGATTGTTCTACTGGAACAACTGAACAATTCTACTTTCCACGTACACCAAAGAGGAGAAAATACTCTTAATTTAAATAAAATGAACTTTTTATGCTATCTTAGTGCAGTGCTTTATAACTATTTAAGAGTTGATCCAAGATAGCATCCCGTTTTTGTTTCTTTATCTGATCCCAGAGCTGTTTGAGACAACCTGTAATAGAAGAGAGATGCCTTAAATACATACACATTTATAATATAGTATTAGCTTTATCCTACAGTACTTTAGTTGTATATTTTAAACATACAAGTAACTTTTTATATTTCTTTTCTATAGAAGCAAAATAAGTGAACTCACAACAGAAATAAACAAACTGCAAAAAGAAATAGAAATGTATAACCAGGAGAATTCTGTCTATCTGTCATATGAAAAGAGGTGAGTCATGTTGCAGTTAATACAATTTTAGCATAGCCAAATGCCTTGTCAGGACCTTGTCTTTTGTTATATTGGACTTGAATATCAATACTGTGCAATCTACAGAACTATAAAAATGGATACGTGTTTCTGATTTTGTTTTGTTGTGTAAAACATTTAATCTCATAAGCTTGAATTTTTGTTCTTTCTCTAGAGCAGAGACTTTAGCTGGTGAAATCAAAGAATTTCAAGGTCAACTAGCGGACTACAATATGGTATGCTCTTGTTAGCTGTTTCACACTGGATTTTTCCACCATTGCTTTTGCATGGCAAACATTCTGGTTTTGACTTACAGTATTTTTTTGTGTGACGTTTCTCCATTAGAAAATACACTGTTTAAAATTGCTTTAATTCACTTATTAAAAAGGAAACAAAGGCTTACATAGTTGTATCTTAAGGATATGTATGCCCACAGATACTTTTTAGTGTTTTTATGGTTAGATATAACCTCCTCCTACAATATCAGGATTGGATGGTTATTACAGTATATCATTTGAAAAAATAATTTCTCTTGGCTTTTCAGTCAAATATCTGATTACTTGATCAGTGACTTCAGTGATAATTTGGGGGTTGTTGATATAACATAAGTATACCCATACTGAATCAGACCAATTATCCATGTAGCCCTGTATCCTGTCTTCAGACAGCGGCCAGTGCCAGATACTTCAGAAGGAATGAGCACACCAGGGCAATTTCGAATGATCCATTCCTTGTCACCTAGCTTCTGGCATTTGGAGATTACGGACACCCAGAGCATAGGGTTTTGTCCGTGACCATCTTGGCTAATAGCCATTGATGGACTTATCTCCATTAACTTATCTATTCTTTTTTAACCCAGAGGTCTTCACAACATCTCTTGACAACAAGTTTCACAGGATAACTCTGTTGTTTGAAGAAATACTTCCTTTTGTTTGTTTTAAACCTTCTGCTTATTAATTTTACTAGGTGACCCCTGGTTCTTGTGTTATGTTTTTGTACACTGTTCATGATTTTATAGACCTCATTCATATCTCCCCCTTAGTCATCTCTTTTCTAAGTTTAACAGTCCCAGTCTTTTTAATCTCTTCTTATATGTAAGGTGTACCATACCTCTCATCATTTTTGTTGACCTTCTGTGTCCTTCTCCAATTCTAATATATCTTTTATGAGACGGAGTGACCAGAACTACACACAGTATTTAATCTGTGAGAATACCATGGATTTATATAGTGGCATTATGATATTTTCTGTCTTATTTATTCCTTTCCTAATGGTTCCTAACATTCTGTTAGCTTTTTTTGACTGCTGCTGCACATTAAGCACATGTTTTCAGAGAATTGTTCATGATGACCCAAGATCTCTTTCTTGAGCGGTAACAGCTACTTTAGATCCTCTAAATTTGCATGTATAGGTGGGATTATGTTTTCCAATGTGCATTACTTAGCATTTATCAACATTGAATTTCATCTGTCATTTTGTTGCACCATCATTCAGTTTTGTCAGATCCCTTTGTAACTCTTCACATTCTGATTTGGACTTCGCTGTTTTGAGTAATTTTGTATTGTCTGTATATTTTGCCATCTCACTGTTTATCCGCTTTTCCAGATTATTTATGAATATGTTGAACAGCACTGGTCCTGAGACAGATCATTAGGGTACCCTGCTGCTTACTTCTTTCCATTGTGATAACTCTCCATTTATTTGACCCTTTGTTTCCTGACTTTAATTAGTTACTGATCCGTGAGAAGACCTCTCTTATTCCATGCTTGTTTATTTTACTTAAAAGCCTTTGGTGAGGAAACTTGTTAAAGACTTCTGAAAGTCCTATTACACCCATGCCAACATTCTTGTTGACACCCTTAATAATTCAGTTAGATTTGTGAGACATGATTTCCCTTTCCAAAAGCCATGTTGGTTCTTCCACAAGATATCATGCTTATTTTTGCATTTGATAATTCTGAACTTTTGTGTAGTTTCAACCACTTTGCCTGGTGCTTAAGTTAGGTTTACTGGCCTGTAATTGTCAGGATCACCTCTGGAGCCTTTCTTAAAAATTGGCTTTACATTAGCTATCCTCCAGTCATCTGGTTCAGATACTATTTAAGTGATAGGTTACATACTACAGTTCTGCAGTTATATATTTGAGTTCCTTAGAAATTCTTGGGTGAATATCATCGGAGTCAGTTTAATTTATTCATTTGTTCCAAAAAGTTTCTCTGTTGACACCTCAGTCTGGGACAGTTCCTCATATTTGTCACTTGAAAGGAATAGCTCAGCTGTGGGCTTCTCCCTCACATCCTCTGCAGTGAAGACTGATGCAAAGAATTCATTTAACTTCTCTTCAATGGCTGTGTTTTCCTTGAGTGCTCCTTCAGCACTTCAGTTGTCCAGTGGCCCCACTGATTGTTTGGCAAGCTTTCTGCTTTTCATGTTTTGTTTTGTTTTTTTAATTGCCGTTATTTTTTTATCTTTAGCTAGTGTCTCTTTCTTGGCCTGGCTTATACTTTTACAATAGACTTGCCAGAATTTATGCTCCTTTTTATTTTCCTCACTAGGATTTGACTGAATTTTTAAACGATGCCTTTTTGCCTCTAAATGCCTCTTTTACTCTGGTGTGTAACCATGGTGGCATTTTTTTGGTCCCCTGACTTTTTTTTTTTTTAATTCGGAGTATACATTTAGCTTAAACCTTTATTATGGTGTTTTTGAATATTCTCTGCAGTGTGCAGGCATTTCACTCTTTTAACTGTTCCTTTTAATTTCCCTCATTTTTGTTTAGTTCCCCTTTTTGAAGTTACATGCTACTGTGGTAGGTTTCTTTGTCTTTTATGCCCGACAAGGATGTAAAATTTCATTACATTGTAGTCTCTATTACCAAGCAGTTCAGCTATATTCTCCTGTTGCACTAGATCCTGTGCATTGCTTAAGACTAAATCACAAATTGCCTCTCCCCTTCTGAGATCCAGGACAAGCTGCTCCAAGAAACAGTAATTTATGATGTCTAGAAATTTTCTCTCTGCATGCCTTCCTGAGATGACATGTACCCAGTGAATATGGAAATAGTTCCCCCACTACCTGCTTTGTCATTCCTATAGATTTTGTACACTGATTTTAGGGTCTCATAGATTGCCTTCATTCCACCAAGTTCTTGTGATGCTTACTATATCAATAGCCTCATTTAATGCCAGGGATTCTACTTCACCCATCTTCATATTTAGACTTCTCACATTTGTATATAAGCACTTGTACATTTTGTCAATATTCAGTTGCTTGTTTTTATGTGTTATATTTAAATGGGTTCTCTTAAACTTTATTGTTCCCAACTAGCTCCCTACCTGTACTTACCAACTTCTTTTCTATCCTCTTTACTTGGATGTGATTTCCCCCTTTTAATAACTTCATCCCTAAGGGATGTCTCTATCCAAACTGTGTTCCTCTGCACCTGTCAGCTTTCCCCCAGTCCTTATCTAAAAACAAAAACAAAATCCTCTAAACCTGTCTAATTTTACATGTCAGCAGTCTGGTTCCTTACATCTGATCACTTCTACATTGATACCTCCACTACTAAATGTTACCGTATTACCTCTTTCAGTACCTTTATATGTCTAGACGTTGTTAGCGATATTCTACAACTTTATTGTACAGGTGCATCACAGTATTGTGACTTTAAAAGGATTCTGTCAAGTTTCCTAGACCTGAAATGTTAGTTACTTCAAAATCATTCTAATGTGATGTAGAATGTCTTCTATATACTAAGACCGCCATCCTTAAAGCTGATCTGTGTGGGCAAAGAGGATGTGTTTTGAGGAATTTTATACCATTTAATGCTCCAGTTTACTGTTTTAAAAATCCAAAAGAATAATCTATGCTTGCATAGAATCATAAAAAGTGTTTTCTATTGTTTGTGCAGTAGTAATTGCCTAACTGACAACCACTATTTTGAAGTGTGTTCATAGCCATAGTTAAGTTATTAAAAGATTTAAGCTAATTGGACAGATACATTTTATTTAAAATTTGAAGTGGAGTTGAAAATTGGCCTTTCTCTATGTCCACAGAAAATCAGTAGAGAGAAAAAATATTTTGAGATTTGTAAGAAGGAGAGGGAAACCAAGGAGAGTATTTTTTTAAAAAAAAAAAAAGAAAGAAAGAAAGAAAATATACTGGATAGTATAAGTAATTAACTTTGCTTTGGATGGGAGAAATCAATACTACTTCTGTAATATTAATGTTGTTTAGTATTAATTTTCTGTATAGTTAAACAGAACTTGTAAGAATTATGAAATATGAAACTTACATGCAGTATATTAAAATTTCTAATTTCAGATTTTTGTTTGCAATACCATCCCAGTCATCTCTTTTGTAACATTTTCAAAGAATGATTTAAGAGTTTTCTAACTTCTTGTATGATTCTTTAATGTGATTAAAAAGACCAGAGCATTAACTGTTTGAACTTCTTTCTTGTTTCAGCTAGTGGATAAACTTAATACTAATACAGATATGGAAGAAGTGATGAGCGATTATAATATGGTAAGATTTTGAGTATTTGCCATGTTAATATAGCATTTACAATAAAAAAATATATATACATTACCATTTGAGTCCTTCAAATGTTTGTGCATATGCATGATTTTGTTGACCTAAACAGTCTATTGTCTGTAATTGGGTTATTCAGGTTAGTAATGCTTGGCATGTATGTAAGAGTTTGCAGGGTTGGGACCCACATGACTTCAGTGGAGCTGCTTGTGTGTGTTGTGCTAAGCACACATGTTTGGAGGACTGAGGCCTGAGTTATAGAATTATGACAGCATAAAACTCTCCGTTGTCTCAAAGATTAGCAAACTCTTTATAATTTTCCAGAATCAGGATTGATAGTTTTTAAAAAATTAAATAGATTAAAAGTTTCTGTTATAAAAAACTCATCAAGATTTTTTCATTATATGTTTTTAATGAATCCAGTTCTTTTTCTTGCTTCCCAAGGAAGTGCGTGTCTAAAACTTAGATCTTGAGAATACCCTGAAAACGCTGCATGAGATATTAAATGTCGTATCCTGGCATCCCAGATTCATTGTGTTAAAATACTGTGGTTGACATCCTAAATCAACATCTGTAGAGCTACAGTTATTGAAAGACTGACTAAACCTTTTGATCCTAATGCTGGGGTATCTGTGTTGGTCAGTGACACAGTTGCTCTTAGAATCATCCTCAAAGCCCATGATATTTATCTATTTAAGATAAGAGAGGTATGTTTCCCAGCCCAAGGTACCAGAATTCACATATATAACACATTATTTGGGTGGATGGCACAGAAAACTAACCATCTGAAAGACTGACAATATGCACCAGCCTTCCTTCCCCGGGCTACTGAGTTTTAATTCATTCTCCTCCACGTTCTGCCCTTGAAGTAACTCCAAAACAATAGTGTGTTAATGGGGCTATGGTATGTTCAAAGGCAAATACATATCAGCTGTACTTTCTCTTGAAGTTCTTTCTTAATTTCATAAGTTTGCTGGAGGGTGCCTCCAGGCATTAAGACTGTGCCAGTGCCCACTGTGTTCATAGTCAGAAGGAACTTTTCTTTGAAAAGAGGCTTCAAGTAGCCTGAGAAACCAGTGAAAATATTTTTACCCCAAGTGATCCAACCAGATTATTAATAAAAACACTGATGTGCGATTTCTATGATTACAGCTCCCATTCAAATGCAGGCTTCCAGTGGGAGTCACATTTACAGAATCCATCTCTGCAGCATCAGAGAGGCCTTTGTGGAGGAGGCTGCTGCTATTCCTTCCCATCTCCATTCTGCTCTTCCATTCCCTTTGTTCATTCAAATGCTTGTATAACCTTGGATGAATGGATAGTGTTTATATTTTCATTAGTGGCAAGTATCTTTTCATGCAAAAATCTGTTGCTGATTATTGATTTTTTTTTAACAGCTAAAAACTCAAAATGATCGGGAAGCTCAGAGTATTGATATAATTTTTACAGAGAGACAAGCGTAAGTACATCAAATATCAGAAAACTGAATTTTAGCATTAAGTAGCTTATTAAAGTGGGTAAAAGTGAAGAAGTGATCTGATTGATTGGGGGATTTTTAACTCAGAAAAATATTGCCTAAGAGTTGCATGTATGCTCTACAAGTGTCACTGAATAAAGATTGTAAGAAATACAACTTCAATCACTCAGTCAACTTTCTAAAGTACAGCATAATCCGAAAGCACATTTAAAATATTGTTTCAATACATTTTATTAAAAAAATTGATTTCTAATTAGCTGAAACACATAATGGGTTTGTTCTCTAAGTCAGTCAGAAATTATCAGGTCAATAATCGTACAGGTTATACTGTCACTACTGTATCTGTGTTCTGTAATATTGCAGTTAAACATGTCATTCAGTACAGCAGAAATGAAGCTATTTAAAAGAACATTATGTAAGAATCAATGTCTCCTTTAAAAACAAACACTTTGTTCTTTGACAGCGTTTTGTTTCATCAAGATTGCTTTATAGTTAGTCTGACTTCCTGGCTGAAACAAACAAATGTTATCATAGCCATCATAACATAATTAAAATTAGTTAGTTAGTGATTCCTAAATACACTAAAAATGACCGCATAGCTGCTAACTGTTTTATAAATACACAAGTTTTTGTAGTATATTTGCTTTTACAGTTGGTGCCAGTTCTGTCCTCATGCATGCCTAAACCAATAGCATTTATTTTAGTAGATCTATTTGAGGATAGATTTGGGCCATTAATGTTTCAAGTCTTGCTTTTTATATAATGTAAATATTTTGTGACTTTAAATGTTTAATCAAAATTATAAAAAATGTGGAGCATTTATAAACACTTGCGAAATAATGCAAAATATATTTTTCTTCTATTAAAAACAAATGTCTATTTTCTCATTTACATAATTTTTTTTTAAATAAAATGTTTTCTTATATCTCAGCAACCTGATTTTAAGAATATTTGAAAATCTTGAAGAGATTCACCTACCTGCAGTTTAAAAATGGAAAATTCTCAGTGTTTTCTTTCAGTTGTTAAAAATATGTACTGCATTGGCAGTTTTCAAATATTCATAACATGTTAACAAAAAAGACATCAGGCAACAGTGGGATAAGATACAAAGGTGGTTGGTATATACAAATGGTAATATGTCCTTGAATGCATTTAAATGATGGGTGTGAGACAGCATTTTTGTTTTGCTTACTCAAACAAATACTTTTTGTTTATGAACAAAGAAAACTGAGTTTGGCTTAGATACTGAGTGTTTTTCATTTTGGTTAGTGGATAGAGCGCTGAATTGAGACTCAGGAGACCTGAGTTCAATTCCCACTTCTGCCAGTGGCCTGCTGGGTGACATGGGCATGTCACTTCCCCACTCTGTGCCTCAGTTCCTGGTTGTAAAACAGGGGTAATGATGCTACCTTTGTAGTTTTGAGATCTACTGATGAAAAATACTATATAAGAAGTAGGTGAGCAGTGGACAACCTGAGCCTGAGAAGGAGCCAGAATTTGCCAATGTGCATTGTCAAAGAACCAGAGTAATACGTCAGCAACCCCCATCATCTCCAGCCCCCAGCGCCTCATGCCCACTGGCAGTCCCGCCTGTCAGTGCCTGCTACAATTAGCTGTTTCGCATGCGCAGGAGGCTCTGTGGCGGAGCGGGAGGAGCAAGGGCATGACAGGCTCGTGGAAAGGGGTAGGAATCTTGGGATATGGGGTGGAGTCGGGGAGGACCTGCGGCAGAGCAAGGGGTTGAGCAGTGAGCAATCCCTCCCCTCCCCCAGTACACTGGAAAGTTAGCATCTATAGCTCCAGCCCTTGAGTCAGCGCCTGTGCAAAGAGCTGTATATTAACCTCTGCAGAGCTGCATACAGCTCCGGAGCCACAGGTTGGCCACCCTTGAAGTACATGGTATTTCCCCCCCATTATAATCAAACAGTAAGATTTTAGCGTCAGACATATGGAGTATAGACTTACGTACTTTGAAATATTTGTTACGGTGGTAATACATGCACAACACCAGATTTCTTACCTCTGCAGTTAATACAACATGTGCCACATGTTTGTCCAAAAAAGAGAGATTGAGAGCTTTGAGTTGAGTCTGTGATATATACTAGAAATATTTATATACAAGATTTTGAATGAATTGATCCTATATAATCAGCTATTGAAAAGCCAAATTGCCATCCATTATATAAGAATTTAGGCATCTTCAGGGTCGTCTATATATTTGTCTTCAATAAATCCATCCTCGTCAAGTACAAATGTCTGAGTTTGTTCAAATACTACAATGGAATCTTGCTCATTAGTATTTGATATTGATGGAATAGTGCTCAGATCAGTTGTGAACTCCTTATCAAACATTTCTGGTTCATACTCTTTCAGACGACGGTGATTGTAGCTGATCAAGTAGCGGCACCACAGTGGGAATTTTATGGCCATAAAAATCAGTAGTGAAGTGATTAGGATAAACAACGCAACACCCAGCAGAAAGACCCAAGTTTTGCCAAGAGGTGGAGAATCTTTAAGAATACAAAAGAAAGTAAAATTGCATTAAATTAAATATCTTAAACCAAAATAACCAGCTCCTTGCATAGTAACAAAAGAGCTATGATATTAATTGCTTCATGGTCCGATAAGGGACTCATGGATACAAAGTGATAGAGAGAGGAATTCTTGAGACTCTTTGTTACAGCATTAATAGAATACTAATGTTTGGGCAACCAAAATCTCTGCACCAAGGACAGACTTTTTACGTGCAGATGCCTAAGTCCATATTTTCACCCTCTAGATACACAGCATGTGCTGTGCAGCCAAGTTTAAATAAGTAACTTCTTTTCAGGACTGAAGGTCTGTTGAAATGTTTGGGCACATTTCATGAATCATTCAGATATTAAGTGAACTTTACATTCATCCCTGGAATAGGACAGTACAACGTGTAATTGACTTTCATTTTCAAGCTTCAAGCCGACATGATTGCCCTCTAGAACATCTATCTACACCGCGGTAGTCACTTTTTAATTTTCTTTCCTTTTGCACGTCTCTGCAGATATATTTCCTTTATGATGAAAATCCCAACAGACTTGAGCTGCCAAGACACTGTATTTGCAAATCTACTCTGTGTGTTCACAGTGCTGGCTACTATCCATGGAATTATGGCAGTTGCTGCATCCTAAGGGATTTTGTTGCTGTGCTGGCCTCCTAGGTATAAAATGATTCAGAGATTGCTGTCCCTTTCTTCCACTCCAGTCACTCATCAGTCATATTGGTCTCTTTGTGCAAAGGAGAGATGGCTCAGGAGCAGGAAGTGGAACTGCTATTCTAAGTGGGAAGAGGCAGGGGAGCAGAATCATTTGGATGGAGGATGAAGTAGAGAATAAATTGTGGGTAAAAAGGGAGAGGAAGGGTATCAAGTGAGGGTGGAGGTGGTTCAAAATGGGACACCAATGGTGGAGAAAGTGCTCCTTCACGTTTCCAGTAGGGATAGGGTAGGAACAATCATGATGCCCTCCCACTGAATGCACCAGAGGTCAGGGATAAGGGTATGGGTAAGTAAATCGGTAGACCTTGTTTACATACCAAGAAGAAAACTAAAAATAGCAAAGAGCCTGTTTCAGGCATTGAAGATTGTGGGCGGTTTAACTGGGTGGCTTGATTGTAGTTCATTTAAAATACAAACACTTAGATAGTTATTTGAACCTCAAATCATCTTCTCACATCATTAGTTTATAGGTATTATTTTACAATATTCCATAATGGAGTTCTAATTCAGGTCAGTTTTGAGCTGCTGATAAAGTTAAACATAACAAAAATTCCACATAATCTGAACACATTTCTGTGCCTCAGAGCATGGCAATCCCCATGTCCCTAACTTATTTAGAGAAATGTCCCATAGCACTAGTATTGGACAGTGCTATTAAGAAGTATTATAATGAAACACCAGTACATCACCTGGATGTGATGCATTGCTCCTGATGGCAGATGTGGAAGGTGTAATGATTGCTATAGAGCTTCTTCTTGAGTCACAATCAGATTTTTGGATAGGTGCTGTCTTGACAGAAGATTTGTTCAAGACATCTGGATATGCACACAGAGTGTCATTTTCATGTTCTGAAAGTGTGAATAATAAAAAGGTCATGAAAGATTATATTTATAGGGTCTGCGCGGCAGTGTAAGTGAGATATTGTGATATATAAGTGAGATTCATTATTAATTAACAGTATTAAATCATATTTTGTACATGAGGGCAAGGTGGATGAGGCTCAGCCAGGTAAGACCAAGATAATGCTGGTTGATTGGAGAGAAACAAACACTGCAGAGGGATTACTTTTGTAAATATTGTAATGACCTGAATATTGCTGTTGTCAAAACTTACCCATTGTCACATTTGAGGTGTTCAACCATTTCTGTAAATTGAGCAGGCCACAAGAACAGTTCCATGGATTTCCATTTAAGGTAATCAGTTTATATGATCCTTGTACATCAAAGTACTTCAGCAAATTGTCCTGTAGACTCAAAATCATCAGGTTCTTTAGCATTGTAATTGTGTCAGAATCCAACTGGGATATTTTGTTATGATTTAGATACAATTTGGATAGTTGATTTAGGCCTGTAAATGCAGCCTGTTCGATTGTACTGATGTAATTACTACTAATATCTAGAATTGTGAGTTTTAACAGAGTGCAAAAGGTATTATTATGTAGTACAGTAATGGCATTTTCATTCAGATAGACTTCAGTCAAGTTAATAAATAGCTGAAGAACCTTTTTGTCTGTATCATTTAAAGTAATGTTGTTTTTACTAAGATACAGTTTAGTAACATTTTTACTTAGGGAGGTAGGGATAGAAGAGTAATTCTTTGCGGATTCCTCACAAGTGACCTGTTGAAGGGAGAGAGAAAAACAATATAAACGCAGAAAATTACAAATTATTTTCAGTGGGGAGGGTTGATGGTGAAGGAGAGAAATAGTGACAAGCACCCGCAGTGAAAAAACCATTGTAACACATCGTACCAACTCTTTGAGATCCAAAAGAAAAGCTGTCCGGGGCCAGTACTATTCTATTCCTGATTTTCTTAAAAGTATACTTGTGGGATAAGGGACACAGTCAGTGAGGTGGTGAAAGTCATCTCAGGCCTTGTCTACACTACAAGGAAAAGTCGATCTAAGCTATGCAATTTGAGTTACGTGAATAGCATAACTCTAGTTGACATAGCTTACATCTACTTACTGTGGGGTCTACATTATGCTGTGTCAACGAGAGACGCGCTCCTGTCAGCTCCCCTTACTCTTCTCAATCCGATGGATTACAGGAGTTGATGGAAGAGCGATCTGAGGTTGATTTAGCAGATCTTCACTAGACCTGCTAAATCGACCACCCATGCATCGATCCAGCTGCTGTTCATGTTAACATTAAAAATTTGGCCTTGATTCACCAAAGAATTTAAGCATATGCGTGAATTCATGTTTATTTAGCAACGCACATATGCATGTGCTTAACTTTAAGTGCTATAAGCCTCTAGTCTACCTTGTTGAAGTGTGGGTGACAAAATGTTCAAGTAAGTACAGCTTGCACCAAGCTGATTGAAGTCAGGGAAAAGACCATTGATGTCAGTGGATTTTGGATCAAGATCTCAAAACATAAACATATCAAACATGTTTGCAATTCAGTAACATTACAAAGTGCAGCCTTGTCATGATGACTGGTATCGGTTTATTGTGCAATTAAAAGAAAGCCATGTTGTTTATTCCATTTCTACATGCTTCTGCAATCAGGTTGTTGAATCTCTCTTTCTCTCTCTCTCGGCTTTGTATATATACACCATAAGGTATTGAGGTGGATGAAGATGGGACTATTGTTAAAATACATAATGTCTTTGATCTATAAGGCATCTCCTATGATTTCTATGGATCTTCTACAAAAATGAGCAAAAATTAAGCAGATTAGTTTATATGGTTATAAAACTTACAGAAAGAGAAGTAATACTGCAGTCAGCTGTGACTGGATTGGAAAATAGTGCTCCAATCCAGATCATTAGCCAGGGGATTTTCATGTTCAAAATCTAGGAGAGAGAATATTTTTGCATGTTAGAGCCAAAATATAAGTTGCTATATTAGTATATTAAAGGCATGCTCCTGGTGAAGATGGTTTTGGTAATGTAAACAAAAGTGTTCATTTATAGTTGAAACAAATGATTCATCATAACTTACTGTGGTTTTCGTCTTACGTAAGTATTGCCAAAGGCCTAAATAAGACTGTAACTGGAGCGGAAGATCAGCTGCAGCTTTTATTGAACTGAGCCAAACCTGAAACCCACCAGGCAGCTTCTGTGCAATTGATCAGTATATGTGGTGACCAGCACAGTCAACAGAACTCATAAGCTATCTATTATTCATGTAATAGGATAGCCCCCTATGCACTGACCTATTCATCTATGCTTTGGAGCTTGGTAACCCTGGTTCAACGTGTTATGTTGGGGTCTTTGAACAGGAATACACCCTGTCTGTTGGAAATCATGAGGGCTTCCCTTACAGAGGCTATTCATTTTAAGATTAACTTACCTCAAAAATTGGGCAAATGATACCTGGTCCATGTTCTCCTTTGAATCAGAATTTATTGGCAAGATTTAGCCACCCATCAAGTAATAAAGTAAAAGTGAGTGCAAAACATGTAAGCTGTATTAAAGGACACATACATACATGCAGCATCTTTGAATTTTCAAGAGAGGCAAAAATCCTGTGTGGCAAAATCACCAGAAATGGATTTGGCAGGAAAATCAGCGTTCGGAAAAATTTACTTTATGACCCCTTAAGGAAGTTGAATCTAGGCTCCTTCAGACATATGCAGTGCAGATGTAGGGACTATATTCTAAATATATATAGATATATATATAAATAATACAGGAGCGATCAGGTTAATTACAGACCAGTAAACCTTATATCGCTACCTGACAAATTGGTTGAAACAATAATTAAAAATAGAATAATAAAACATCTGGAAGATTGTAGTGGGGTCTAACCAGCATGGTTTCTGCAGGGATAAAATGTGTCTCACTAACTATTCACAGTCTTCAAACTTGTTAGTAAAGTTGTGGATAAAGGAGAATCAGATGACAAAATTTATTTAGACTTTCAAAAGGTCATTCACATGATCCTACACCAAAGTCTGCTAAAAAACACTAAGTAGCCATGGGTCAAAAGCTACTAGGAGACAGAAAACAAAGAGCAGGATTAAATGGTCAATATCCGTCATGGTTAAAGATTCACAGCAGTCCTCTGTTTAATATATTTATAAATGGGTTGGAAAAGGGGAGTGAGTGGCAAAGTAGCAAAATCTGCAGATTACATAAAGTTATTGAGGGTAGTCAAGACAAAAGATGACTCTGTAAGTACCTTCAGAGAGACTTGCCCATTCACTTAGCTTGGTTAATTCAATTGCACCTGGATTTTAATGCTGATAGGTATAAGGTAATGCACAATAGAGGGGGAAAGTTACAAACTCAGACACCTTACAAGGTTCTTCTATGTTAACTGTATAAACCCTGAAAAGGGACCTAGACTTAACTGTGGATGGCTGAGTGAAAACTTCTGGTCAATGTTCAGCTGCGGTCAAAAAAGCAAACACAATGTTAGGATGCATAAAGAATGTGATAATGAAGATGGATAATATTATAATGTCTTTATATAAATCAATGATGTGACCTTATCTGAAATACTGGGTATGGTACTGGTCACCCCATCTCAAAAGATATTGCAGAATTAAAAGGAGTTTAGAAGAGAGTATGTTAAGCATGGAAAAATTCATATGAAAAGAGACTGAAAACAGTGGGATGGTTTATCTTACAAAACAGATGAATAAGAGGTCCCTTCCAGTCCTACAATTCTATAGTTCTGATATCTACAAAGTTATTTTTAGCACACTGGTCTGTGGACCAGAGCTGGAAGATTCACTGCCAAATGCAGTGCCATGAGACTTTTCAGCATCTTAAAGCTAGGTCTCAATTCTTCTCAAAGCTAGTTAAAGGAAGCCTTAGCCAGTTTGGTACCATGATAGCAGATCTAGCCATTGGCAGACTTGGTTTGCTGGGCACATTGGCTTGTAGCTCTCTATCTCAAATAGTACTTATGATCTCTTTTACAGGTGTGGCCTGCTGATCCTGCTGTGGCCCTAGCTAGTTGCTAGCTAGTTGCTGTGGCCCTAGCTAGTTGCTTGTCTACCTCCCTCAATCTGTCCCTTTAGGAAAATGGGGATTGCTCTAGCCAGTTATGTGTGTCCATTGTTGTTGGAAATGTACATCTGCTAGATTCACTCCACATGCTCTATAGCAAGGGTTCTCAACCATTTTCTTTCTGAGCTCCCCCCCCACCCTCCCACCCAGCATGCTATAATAACTCCATGTCCCAACTATGCCACAATTGTTTTTCTGCATATAAAAGCCAGGGCCAGCGTTAGAGGTAAGAAGCAGGGCAATTGCCTTGGACCGCACACGACAGGGAGCCCCCACGAAGCTGAGTTGCTTAGGCTTTAGCTTCAGCCCCAAGTGGCAGGGCTTGGGGCCCTGGGCTACAGTCCTGTGCAGCAGGGCTTTGGCTTTCTGCCCTAGCGAGTCTAACGTCGGTTATACTTGGTGGATCCCCTAAAACCTGCTCATAGCTCCCCAGGAGGCCCTGGACCTCCTGGTCAAGAACCACTGCTGTACAGAAACTTTCGCTTATCATATGAATATAAGAATGACATAGGAGGACAGACCAAAGGTCCATCTAGCCCAGTATCCTGTTTCCTCCCAGTGGCCAATGCCAGGTGCTTCAGAAGGAATGAACAGAACAGGTAATCAGCAAGTGATCTATCCCCTGTCACCTATCACTGCAGCATACCTGAGATTTGTGGGTTTTTCTCCACACCTAGGCAGGGCAGGCTATTTAAAGTAATCCTGACTCTGAATATTATTGCAGTTTGAAAAGGGGAAACAAATCTTTACAAGTTGCTAAATGGTGAAAATTACGCAAAGTTGTTCAGTACATCAGACTTAAAGGGACACTGTAAACTCAAAAAATCCATTTCTGTCTAAAAATTTTCCTTGTATAGTCAATCAGTCAGTTTCTTTTGCAATGAAAAGACCCATGTAAACATCAACATAAGAGCAGAAAGATGCTCATAAATTTTTTAAAGGATTATAAAAAAATTCAACATATACTATTTGAAGAATGATCTATTGGAAATAGATTTTGTTTAAATTAGTCATTTTGCAAAAAACTCAGGCTGGCAATACACCATTAATATCTTGACATTCTCCTGTGATCTGAGCCCATAGGTGCTTTCTTTGAAAATGTTTCAGAAATGGCTTTTCAGGATTTTTTATTTTGTAGGCATGTGTTCCTTTACACTTCCTACATTAGTTAAAAACAATAAAATATGCAGTTTTCACGAGTAAATTGGGAAGAAATGTAGTTTGTAAAATCAGAAAATCTTTCCTTTCCAAAAGACTCCGGTTGTTTTCTAATCTTCCAACAAAGCATAACGCAGTAGCTTGGCTTGTGAAGGGTTCATATTGATTGAGGAACGCAGTGCGTCTTTAATGTATGATCTGTTTCCAATCTGACAGCCAAATTATACAAAGTATTTTCCCCCACACTTAAGACATTAAGTTGGTTTTGTAAAAAAAAAAAAATTATAAAGTATCTTACCTTTCTATTTTTTCTAAGAGAGCATATGTATAGTTGTATTTTTCCTGGGCCTTAAAAAGAAGTGATATGTTGCAACAGCACTTTACTTTGTTTTCAACCTTTGTACTCAGTGAATAGGCAGGTAGCTAAAAATAAATAAATAAATGACTAGAACTTCCTTAGCAAAAGATTGACTAGGTTGAGCAATTTCTTATGGTCATCTTAGGTTTATTTGGATCTTCAGCCAATAATGATATGTGTGGCCTCATAATTCCTGATCACATAGGAGAAATCAAGTTAAAATATTGCAGGAGCTTATACAAAGAATGAGTTGTGGGCAATTAAATGAACTTATAAGAAAAGAGGTTTATTTTGTAAGTGGAATCTAGTAATCAAATAAGTAAAATCTGCAGATCTTTACATAGATGTGCACATTTTTAAATGAAAATTCATGGTTTGCAAGCCTTGTCTTTTTAGTTTGTTAATTTGTATGTAATGGTGAAGTAATTGAAGCAACTATCTGTAGTAGTAGCTTAAATTTGTCACATAATCCCTCTTTATTTAGGGGGAACATTGCACGGTATACCAACATTCAGAAAGGTACTTTATGATAGGTTTGATCCTAAAGTTGTTTTGTGTTCAAAATTTACATTGATTTCAGTGAGTTAAACTTGTGTAAGGACAGAAGAATCAAGTCCAGTGTTATACAACGTGTATCATATATATTTAAAGTAAAAAATCTACAGTAATGGTGCACTTATTTTATAAGATGGAATATATTATTTTTATTATGGGAAAAGAAGTTAGTTGTATATTTTTTGTGTGAAATTAGATTTTTTCAGGGGGTACAGAGCATGGAATGAGCATCTCTTTGTTTTATAAATAAAAAGTTTAACTAGTACCCAGTACTAGTTACAAAAATACTCTTGCTTTCCTCTGTTATACAGCAAAGAAAAGTTAATTCAAGCAGTGGAAGAAGATATTGAGCGTGAAAAACAAGTAGCTGATGACATAATAAAAAATATGTCTCAGGAAAATCAAGCTAAATACATGGAGATGAAGGCTACAAATGAAAAACTGTTGCAGGTGGGTTTTGTCATATTGTTTGTCTAAGATGTATGTGAAATTAGCTCTATGATTTCCACTGTATAGTGTGGAATACTGAAGAATTTAAGATTTGATCAGTTTAAAAGGAAACTTTCAGGTGGCATTATCCCTAACATTTCAACTTTGTGCTAGTGCATGAAAATCAGAAAATGAAATTGACTAGAAACAAAATAATACTTAGCACTTCCGACCTGTAAATCTCAATGTGGTTTACAAAAGATAAATCTTTTCATTCTCCTCCATCATTATTCTCATTTTACAGATGGGGGAAATAAAGGTGTAGAGGTTAAGGTCCTGATCCTGCAAAGAGTTAGATGCTTAACTTTAAGCACATGAGTAAATTTAAGAATAATTATAAACTATGCATGATCCAGACCTAAATGACCTGCCGAAGGTCACATTGCAGCTCAGTGACAAAGCTGGGAGCAAAATCCAAGATTTCTGGTTCCTTATCCATTATAATAACTGCCTGGAATTCACATAAGTGAAAATGACTGCAAAAATTAAATGTAGGTTTTTAAAATTCTTTCAGTTTCAGTTATCTAAAGTTTAACAAAAGAGATGAGGATATTTTTAAAATATATATTATTTTTTCAATGGACACCTTCCCTTCAAAGAAAAGAATTGGTGAAAGGGAGCAATGGTTCATAATTACAGCCGAGATGCAAGTAATGATGATATGAAGCCTATTCACAAAGACCCCAGTACTGCAAAGTCAGTGAAGTTCTGCCTGGAGCTGTTTGGAGGAAAGGGTCTTAACCTACTCACACATTTACCTAACAAAAACAACTAAATGTTCTACAGCATTTGCAAGTATAAAATGTATAGAATAGGGAAGTAAATCCTCCTCCAGTGGTAATTGTTACCTAAACTATTCATGTTTGTTTTCTTTAGGAATTAGATGCTCAACAGCAGGAGTTGGATGCACTAAATATAAAGGAAGACACTCTGGGAGCTGTATGTATGAAGATAAATAGCAGATCTATTTATATTTGTAAATGCAAAAAAAAAAAAATTCTTACGTCAACAGAGTAATCACAGTATATTTTTTTCTGTAACTCTTTAATGGCTTGATCCTGCACCCTTTGAAGATCAGAACAAAGCTCGCATCTATTTTAGTGGTGTGGACTCAGGCCATTAATTTGTAGAATTTTATTTTTATCAGATAGGGCCAAAATCCCACCAATTATGATTTATAACTTATTTTTGCCAGGTGTCAGGTAATCAGAGAACCGTATTTCACAGCTAATGTATCATACATGTGAAATATAGCTCAGTGATTACATCTATGATGTAAACTATCACTTTTGAAAGTATTAAGAAAAATCACTGTCTTTATGCTAATAGAGTAATTGTTTTTGTGTGTAGATCTAAACAAACGTCCGTGAGAATAGAATTTCATCAACAAGCAAGATCAGGGCTGAGACACTGTCCTTCTGTGGCCACTTTTCTAGCCTGTGTACTGGACCGACAGATGCAGTCCTTCCAAACCCCAACACAGGGGCTCCTTGTTATTGTATATGTGTATGAGTTCAAATCAGTGGTCCTCTCCAAAGTCTCTTATTTTGATCTAGTATCGGTGCTCCCCTGAAGGTCATCTTGCATGGTAATTTCTCCCACTCACGTCCCTACAGAGGCAACATAGCACTTGCTTGTACTCCGTAGCCTGAGCTAAATTTTGCCCATGGTGAACATATACTGTGCTGTCACTTAAATGTGTAGTAAGCCTATGGCTTTCCTCCATGTTTTCCACTGCCTTGGATTTGCTCCTCGGAAAGAAAGCAGAACATATTTTACCACTAGACACTCTAGCATTCAAGATAGCGAACTCCTATAGCTGTGGTGAAGTTTCCTTTCTAAACTCTGATTTTTAATGTCACAAAAGAATACATCTGACAATGTTAAGGTTAACTGAAAAATAGAGTATTACTTCTAATTGTACTCTGAATATATACATCAAATCACTCAAACTCTTCTCCCCAGACAGAGAGGTTTGCACTTTCTCCTTATGACTCAGTCTTCTTTAATGTGTGTGTGTGTGACTTAACCTCCCACTTTGAAAGAACTGGCCTAAATTCCATAGCAGGGGTTGTGCTGTGTACACACACACAAACCAATGGGTTTAATCCACTGAAGTTGAAGATTGCCTGCATTGGTCTCACAGAAGAACATGCACCCACAAGTGTGGATATATTGTAGTATATATCCTCAGAGAACAATAGTTAGAATGAAGTAATTTCCTCTTCTCTTACTTTCACAGGTTAGTGGCCTAGATATTTTGACAACCCCTTCAAATATTATAATTTTTTATGTGTGCATATGGCTTCATATCATAGTGGAAATGTCTTGACCATGCAAGGCATTTCTGCCCCTTCCCCCATATAGGTTCTTTAGTAGAGATTATCTTCTAGCAAAGAAGGAGCAGAAATGTACTTGATAAATTTAAGCTCCATTAGGGTAGACCCTCCTATCAAGACATAGCCTAATAAAGCCCTCATGTAGAACTGAGATGCTCAGAAACTGTGCTTAAGGGTGGGGTCCCAGACAGCTAGATTATATGGGTGGTCCTTTGTACAGACCTCACTGTACAGTTGCCAAATAAACATATTTTATTAAATATGTAAACTTTGCTAAATAAAAATACAAGCTCTGCAACAATTTCTTACCTACTGGAAATGCATGTAACCACTAAGTGTGTGTTTGTTTGTTTGTTCGTTCTACTCAGGAAATAGCACATTCCCAGGTAAAACAAGAGGCAGTACAGCTGTATGAAAAACTTCATGGACTCGAGGAACATCGGGATCAAATGATTGCTGAGGACAAGAGTATGGGATCCCCACAGGAAGAAAGAGAGAGATTACTGAAACAGGCAGGAAAACAAAATGATTATTACATTTTTTGTTTACAAGGGTTTTTTAATTCAGTGGTTTTTTAAATAATGACAATGTTAAACTACTGGGTTGGATTTTCTGCCTTGGTTCTGGCCCTTTTAGCTCTTGGAGCAACACAAAGGGGCCGGAACCTTGTTGCAGCTACTGGATTAAGAATTATCTGGTGGGGTAGAGCTTTCAGCTAATGTAAAATTGGCAGAGGCAGCTCCTGTTCAAGTCACTTTCACACCAGTTTAGAGGGCATGTCAGAATGGAAAGGGATCACTCAATGCTGGGGAAATTGGATTCATTTTATTTAACATCTTTCTAATTCAAGACTAAAAAGTTTGGGAATGATGAGCTGTCTTATTAATTAAGGACCCGGTCTTGCAATCTTTTCTGATGTGAGTAATTCCTACTGACATAAGCAGTCCGATTAGTTTAAATGAAGCTGTTTGTATGCATAAGAAGTATTCGTGTGAATAAGTGTCGCAGGATTGGACTATAAAATAAAGCACTAAAGTTTAAAATACGTACTGGGGAAAGAAGGGAAACACTGCGAGGTAGCTGAAATGATGACACCACTAAATGATAATATTGCATCTTTTATTCAGCAAAGCAACCATTGCAGAAAAATGATTTCCAAGCAGATCTTTGGCAGGCTGAGCCTTCATTCCTAACATGACTGAGTTTATCATACGGTTTTGTGCATCTTTTAGATTGTCTCTTTTTCGTCTTTGAATTTTATTCCCTGTATTGACACATTTGTTGTTGATTTTTTTATAGGTTAAAGAAGATAACCAGGAAATAGCAAGTATGGAAAGACAGTGAGTACTTGTGTTATATTGCTCTTTTAAGCCCCGCCCCTGCCAGTGGGTCCACACATTATAAGAGAAGTGTCTGAGCATAGGATTAGGAGCCAAGCGTTACTTTTTGTTCTCACACAAACTTCCTCGGTGAAGTTGAGCAAGTTGTTTATCCTGCTTGTTATCCTGCTGTGAGAATTAGTTAATATTTATAAAGTAATAGATAAGTGTTCCTTGTAGCTGTTGTTGTTAATAATAATCTGCAGTAAAATTTAATTAAATTAAGTTACTAAAGCATTCTTTACGCGTATTATACTCACTAAAGCTACTGTATTTGAGGATCACTTGGTGTTTACTTTAGAAACTCAGCTTTTTTTAAAAAAAGGTCTCTGAGTTTAAATTTAGCTAGCAATCTCAACCTCGAGACCTTTAAAATTTGTTTAAAATTATTTTTAAAAAGTTTTTCCAAAGTTTAAAACATTTGATTGGCTTGCTGCTGTGTTGATATGTGCTATATAAATCAAATGTGCATGAGACATAAATAAATAATGTATCTGCTTGCTTCCATAATTTAAAACTGATATCCTAACTTGTTTTAGTACAAATATTTATTGATGCAATTCAGCCCTGTTACTACATCACAAGTTAAATATTGTCTAATCCATATTTATGTAGAAGGTTAATTGTTTAAAGTAGGGCTGTCAAGCAATTAAAAAAATTAATCACGATTAAAAACACTGCTCTACAGCCAAAATGCTTCTGAAATAAAAGTAGTCAAACTTTACTAATTCTGGGTCACTGAGAACGAAAATGATGCTTAAAATTGTTGATTGGCTCTAGTTTTCAAGATATGCTATTAAGTCAGTATATACGACCCTTGACATAGGAATGGCGGAGGATAAGTGAGTTATAAAAGGAAGGGATCTCAATTTAAACCAGAAATGACTAAAATACATCTTTGACTGGATCTATGAATAAATCTATGACTGGGTTTGGACAGTACTTGCTTTTTAGGCAAAACAATGAATGATGCAATCTGAAGCTGGTATTGCGTCATACATGATATGAATTGCATCATGTTATTCCTAGAAGTCATGGATGATGCAATCATAACGAAGCTTACATCACTCTGCTGAACAAATTGCCCTATATGAGCTCTAGAAATCATACAGTGTCGTGGTCTCTTATTTGTCAGTGTTTGATTTTGCAAAGGGACACATTTCTGTTTAGCCAAAGTGAGCAGAGATGCCTCGTACTTGTGTGAACAGTGCAGATAACTTCTGCTATCTTTGTGGTGAAGTGACTTTTGCGTCACAATACCGCAGTATAACCACTGTGGTTAAGAAAGCCTATCACCTTTATTTTGGCTGCAAAATTGGAGATCAGGACAAGAGGTGGGCCCCACACATATGCTGCAACACTTGTGCAACAAATCTTTGCCAGTGATTGAACAGGAAAAGGAAATCTATGCCTTTTACAGTGCCAATGATTTGGAGAGAGCCAACAGATCATACCAGCAATTGTTACTTCTGCATGGTGCCTCCAATTGGGAAAAGTGTGTCAAAGAAGAAAAAGTGGACTGTGCATTATCCAAACATTCCATCAGCTATACGCCCAATACCCCACGGAGAAGGACTGCCGGTTCCTGATGCACCAGAATCATTCTCCCTTGAGTCAGACGAGGAAGAGGAAGAGGATGAAACTTCTTGTCCTGAACCATCAATGTCACAGGACCCACATTTTCTCCCATCCTCCTCCTCTGAACCACACCTCATAACACAAGCTGAACTGAATGACCTTGTCAGGGATTTGGAACTACCCAAGAGTAAGGCAGAGCTGTTGGGCTCCAGACTATAGCAATGGAATCTCCTGGCAGGTGATGTTAGGGTTTCCATGTTCCGTGACTGTCAAAAGGATCTTGTCCCATTCTTCTTCATGGAAGGTGATCTTGTAGCCTGCAACAACATCAATGGTGTGATGGCAGCCCTCAACATCATTCACGATCCAGATGAGTGGAGACTCTTCATTGATTCATCAAAGATGAGTCTTAACGCTGTTTTGCTGCATAATGGCAATGTTTTGCCATCAATTCCAGTTGTTCATACAGTCCATATGAAGGAAACCTATGGCAACATGAAAGAACTTTTGAGGTGCATAAACTATGACCAACATCAGTGGCAACTTTGTGGCGATTTGAAGGTTGTTGCTCTCTTGCTTGGTCTACAGACTGGATACACAAAGTACTGCTGTTTTCTCTGCGAATGGGATAGTCATGCAAGAGATTCCCACTACATCAAGAAAGACTGGCCACTCCGACAGTCATTGGAGCCTGGGAGGAAAAGTGTTCAGCATCCACCACTTGTTGAATTAAGGAAGATTTTGTTACCACCCTTACACATCAAGCTGGGTCTGATGAAGAACTTTGTCAAGGCTATTGACAAAACACAAGCAGCCTTCAGGTACCTCTGTGGAAAATTTCCAAGGTTAAGTGAAGCTAAGATAAAGGAAGGTGTCTTTGTTGGTCCTCAGATTCATGAACTTCTTCAAGATGATGCATTTGACCATGCACTGCGTGGCAAGGAAAAGACAGCATGGAAAGCCTTCCAGGCAGTGGCAATACATTTTCTCGGAAACAACAAGGCAGACAACTACAGGTTGTTGGTGGAAAACCTCCTCAAGGCATACAAAAGCCTTGGTTGCAACATGTCACCAAAGATACATTTTTTGCACTCTCATCTAGATTTTTTTCCACCGAACTGCAGAGCAGTTAGCGACGAGCACGGCGAGCGATTTCACCAGGATGTTGCAACAATGGAGAAACGCTATCAAGGCAAATGGAGCCCATCAATGCTTGCAGACTATTGCTGGACAGTGACAAGAGATGCTCCATTTAATGAATACAAGAGACAAGCCAAGAAGTGCCAAGTAGACACTGAATAGGACTAAACTATGTACATAATAGTTTTTTGCCTTTTGTTTCATAATACATTTTATTTATATAACCCTTTTGCTGATTTTTAAAGTGTTACATAAACAGGACAGGTGAAATATTATCATGTAAAGCAAACATAAACACATGAAAAAACCTAGGTTTACAATTTATGATTAAAACTGTACTATCTACACAATATACATAGACATAAAATGTAAAAACTTAAATATCTTAGAAACAGTAGCCAATCAGTTGTTTTAATTGTCATATTTGAATTCAGCACATCAAAATACATAATAAATATCACATTTTATCTCTGAAGCAGACAACTTCTAAAAAATTGTAGACCAGTGTAATATACCATTTATTAAATATTTTTGGATGTTTTCTGTGTTTTCAAAAATATTGATTTCAGTTACAACACAGAATACAAAGTGTACAGTGTTCACTTTATATTTATTTTTGTTTGCAAGTATTGCACCTAATACAAATACTTTTGTGCAATCTCTTTATCATGAAAGTTGAACTTACAAATGTAAATTATGTACAAAAAACACTGCATTCAAAAATAAAACATTGTCAAATGTTAACGCCTGCAAGTCCACTCAGTCCTACTTCTTGTTCAGCCAATTGCTAAGACAAACAAGTGTGTTTATATTTACAGGAGTTAATTCTGCTCACTTCTTCTTTACAGTGTCACCTGAAAGTGAGAACAGGTGTTCTCATGGCACTGCTGTAGCCAGTGTCGCAAGATATTTACGTGCCAGATGCGCAAAATATTCATATGTCCCCTTATGCTTCAGCCACTATTTCAGGAGACATGCCTCCATGCTGATGATGTGCTCTGCTCGATAACAGTCCAAAGCAGTATGGACTGATACACTTTCACTTTCATTATCTGAGTCAGATGCTACCAACAGAAGGTTGATTTTCTTTTTTGGTGGTTTGGGTTCTGTAGTTTCCACATCAGAGTGTAGCTCTTCTAAGGCTTCTGAAAGTATACTCCACACCTTGTCCCTCTCAGATTTGGAAAGCACGTCAGATTCTTAAACCTTTGGTGGAATGCTGTAGCTATCTTTAGAAATCTCACATTGGTATCTTCTTTACGTTTTGTGAAATCTGCAGCGAACTTATTCTTAAAATGAACAACATAGAATCATAGAAATGGAAGGGGCCTCGAGAGGTCATCTAATCCAGTCCCCTGCACTCAAGGCAGGACTAAGTATTATCTAGACCATCCCTGACAAGTGTTTGTCTAACCTGCTCTTAAACATTGCCAAGGATGGAGATTCTACAACCTCCCTAAGCAATTTATTCCAGTACTTAACATGTGCTGGGTTATTATCCAAGACTGCTATAATATGAAATATATGGAAGAATTTGGGTGAAACAGCAGGGGACATACAGTTCTCTCTCAAGAAGTTCAGTCACAGATTTAATTAATGCATTATTTTTTTAAGAAGCTTCATTAGCATGGAAGCATGTCCTCTGAAATAGTGGCCGAAGCATGGAGGGGCATATGAATGTTTAGTATACCTGGCACATAAATACCTTGCAATGCTGGCTACAAAAGTGCCATGTGAATGTACATAAGAAGCGGGTAGCATTAAGCTCCTGTAAATGTAAACACACTTGTTTGTCTTGGCTGAACAAGAAGTAGGACTGAGTGGACTTGTATGCTCCTCTGCTTTGGTACCACAGAAGATGGCACAATGTCTGCCGGCACCAACAGCATCGACTCTTGTAGTTCTGGCGATACTGGTACCAACAGGATAAGGAGGTCCCTGGCAGCCGCAATCGTGTAGGATTTCAGTCCTCTGGGATCCCACAGGAGGTCTAACAGATTGTGCAGAAAATGCTCTTTGAAGGATCCTTGCTCTTTCAGGGGCAGACACACTAAGCCCGTGGGTTAAAAGCCTTAAGGGCAACATTAAAGTCCCTGGGGTCGTATACCCTATCCCCTTTCAGGAAGCACTTCATGCCTCATTAGCCCTCCTATATTCTCCTTCAGCTGTCCAACAGGAACTGCAGAGAAAAAAGACTAGAGGTATAGGCATAGACCACCTTCTCCTTATACCTCTGCTTCAGTGCCTGCTTCACCTAGACATCCAGGGGGTTCTAAGCAGGCATTTTGATGGGAAGCTTCAGGGCATTGTACCAGTTCCCAGGATGCCAGACCCAATTTTTTGTTTGTTTGCAAACTGCCTTACTCATTTTATCAGCACTTAGTCTCAGGACTATGACGTATTGGTGTTGAGCACTGTAGAAGTGGGATATACCTTCCAATGTATTTCCTTCCCACCTTCCCTCCCCAACCCTTTTCAGGGACCCCTCTCACAAAGAACTTCTGGTCCAAGAGGTTCAATCTCTTCTTCAGGTAGGATCACTAGAGGACGTTCTACTCCCATTCTTTTCTAATCCCAAAGCCAACGAATATCTTGGGCCTATTTTAGGCCTGCATGAGCTCAACAACTGTCTCAAAAAGATTATGCTTTGCATGGTCACCCTGGCATCCATTATTCCCTCTCTGGATCCCAGAGACTGTTATGCCGCTCTTGATTTAAGAGATTTCTATTCTCTCGATATACTACTTGGTCGATATACCAAGGACACAGAAAGTTCCTCAGATTACCACTCCATGGTGCTTCCATTCGGTCTGTCTGCAGTTCCTTGGGTGTTCACAAAATATCTAGCTGTGATAGCAGCATTCCTCAGAAGATTAGGAATGCAGGTCTACCCTTACCTGGATGACTGGCTAATCAAGGACCAGTCCCAAACTTAGGTATATCTAGTAATGCAAGTAAAATCCATGTCTTACTGGTATGGTGGGGGGCCCCATCCGCTAAGGGGGGCACATGACCCTCCATGTGACTTCTCACCGCCCCCCCTTCTGGGGTCCCTATGTTTTCCCCGCCCCCTCCCCACATCCATGTCATGTTGCAGGAGGGAGGGAGGGCCTCTTCCTGTTGCACTGGAGACAGAGCTGGCAGGGGCGAGGCAGGGGGCCAGGTACAGCCACTAGAGGAACTGCCAGCATTCTGTTCCTTTCTTGACTGCTGTCCCTTCCAGCGGGGAAAGGAGCAGAATTCCCAGCCCTGCCCCCCATTCCTCTTCTCTGCCAGGGCTGCTGCTGTGGTACACAAACGGAGACGCAGGTCTATGGAAGGGCAGGGGGCGGGGCTGGGAGTTCTGCTGCTTTCCCTGCTGGGAGGTGCAGAACTCCCAGCCCTGCCCCTGTCCGTCCAGTCATGGAGCTGTGTCTCCATCTTTCCTCCATCCTGCTACAGCAGCAGCCCTGCCGGAGCCAGGGCTGAGGGGGCACAGGGCTGGGAACGGTACAGCTGCCAGTGGAGCTGCTGGTGTTCTGCTCCTTTCCCCGCTGCCTGTACCAGTGGGGAAAGGAGCAGAACTCCCAGCCCTCCTGCTGCTGTGTCTTTCCGGTTCACCATACTGGCTATAAATAGCTTGCCACTACGGTGTACCGGCCTACTTACACTGCTGGTTATAGCCAGCAGTCATCTTATTCAGTCAGCCCTCAGGGCCTTTGGACTACTGATCAATGCAGACAAACCTATCCTTTGCCCGTTGCAGAGGATAATATTTATAGGGGCTGTTTTGGATTCTACCCAGGCCAGAGCTTTCCTCCCAGAGTTGAGAGTCCAGTCTATTCGATCTCTCATGACAGTACTCAAGATTCATCCAATCACAACAGTCCAAGACTATATGACACTCCTAGGGCACATGGCCGGATACACATATGTAGTACAACATGCCAGGCTGCACTTCAGATCCCTTCAAACGTGGCTGGCCTCAGGGTACTCGCCAAACCATCTGCATCTGGACACTTTCTCATGGTACCTTCACAGGTTCTAATTTTCCCGAATCATTGGTTGAATCTTATCAACATTTGTGTGGGTGCGTCAAGCGCCCTTGACCATGATTGACTCTGGTCTCAGGCTCTGGAATGGCTCTAGGATGCTAGCTCACCTGGAGCTCTGAACTCAGGGTCTTTGGTCCTCAGCAGAGCTCACGCTTCATATAAGTGTCAGAGAGATCAGGGCAATTTGTCTTGCCTGTCAGGTTTTTCTGCCCCATATCAGGGGAAGAAACCTGCTTGTCCTTCCGGACAACATTGCAGCAATGCTTTACCTGAACAGATAGAGAGGAGCTCAGTCGTTCCTCCTATGTCAGGAAGCAGTTCACCTATTGGTGTTTTCCCCCTCAGTATTCAAAAGATGATGCTAAAATTGGTCGCTTTGTATTGTCTGTGCATACGTAAACTCTGATCCATCTGCCTATTTAACTGCACGAGAATCACCAAGAGTGGAATGCACACATGCAATCACTTGAAGAAGAAAAAATGGTTCCTAACTTTTCATAATTCTTGTTCTTCGAGATGTGTTGCACACGTCCTTTCTATGACCCACCCTCCTACCGCTCTGCACTGGAGGTTCTGGAAGGAAGAAACTGAGGGGGCTCCAGGTCAGCCGGGCCCATCAGCAGAGGGGGCTCAAGCCATTCCGGCAGGTACCCCCGAGGGAAAAAGTTTCTGGCGACTCTGCATGGTGTACGCACAAACCAAGAGAGGAAAGGACATGTGCAACACGTCTCAGAAAATAACAGTTAAGAGAGGCTAGTAACCTTTTTTTCTTTAAATCTCCTAGAAACTATGGTGTACAATTTTATTTAAATATTCACAGGCATTTGATTTCCTTTTAAACTGGGTAACCAACATTTGATTGGCTAATAAGTTGCTTAAACAGAGTTCTTGGTAGCCAAGAAAAATTACAATTGACAAAAAATTATAGCTGGAGATTTACAAAAGAATTTCTGAATGAAATTTAATGACTTAATCCACTTGATTATAGTCTACAGTGTTATATATTTCCTAATTAATATTACTATACAGAGAATTTTATTTAAATAAAAATCACTGTGTTATGCCATTTGTCTCTCTGTAAAGCTGTGTAACAACCAACAGAGGGACCCATATAGTAACAAAGAACTGAATAATTGTAGTGATTATGTTTGTTTCACAAATACAAAAGGTTTTTAGTCCAAAAAGAGGCAGAAACAATGTGTTTAGTAGTCCAGTGAGATTCCATGGTGAAGTGTGCTATACAAATACTTGTTATAATGATAATAACCTTACTATTCTATTATTATTTTTGTTAGTAATACATTCTGTTTACTATTTTTATTCTGATCCTTCTCTTCATAGTGCCTCTGAAAAGCTAACCATTTTAGCTCCAGATTTTATTATTTATTATTAGGCTGACAGAAATAAAAGAAAAAATCAACCATTTTAATGATGTCATTCGTCGACTTGACATGGATCTGGAGGAGCACCAAGGTAATAGCACCAAATTCAAAATAGATACAAAGAGCCAAATTTACAAAAGTTGTCTTTAAGTTTATATGTGGTTTGTGTGGTTTCGCAGTTTGCAGCTTGGGGTGTCCTAAAACTCTGATTTGCATCCGCAAATATCTTTTGTGTAGCCTGATCTGGAAGGGCACAAACTCTAGTTTGTAGATGTCCAAAATTGTGAGTTTCTTAAATTGGCTTGAGGCCGAAAGTGGGGTTCTCATCAGTAAAATGATTGTATAAAAATAGCACTTAGTGCACCTATCTGTTTCTTCTGTGCTGTCCCAATCATATCTGCATGGCTTCTTGAGAAAAAATAAGCCTTTATTTCTGGCACCATTATAGAACTAGTATATCACCAGAAAAACAAAATACTGTAATTTTTTTTGTTATCTTTGATCTCTGAAATATTGTCAGTTAATTTGAAATGTTTATCGCTTGTAATGAACAATGTGTAATGTGAAACATGAAAATGGAGATGAACTCTTCCTTTGAAGCGTCAGATGTTTTAGCCCTGGCCAAGTAGCAGAATAACGACTTGATTGACCAATGCTTTGATCAAGTATGTCAGATCATGTATTTTCTGTCCCTGACAGTCTAAACAGTAGTTCATTCCCTGTTCCATAGCAACTGGAAGCAGAACAGAGCTTTGACTTCGAGCTAACAGTGGTCCGTCTCTGAATCAGCTTTAATGGGGTGGTCCATCTCTGAGTGATTGCTTGTGGAATGGAGCTTAGTGGTAGTAGTCCTAAGGAGTTATAAAGCTCACCCCAGCTTTAAAAGTGTCTTTATAGCCTAACTTAGAAAGAGTCCTACTCCAGCGTTGGAAGACTCCGGGCTGGTCTTCACTAGTGCGGGGGATCAACTGTAGATGCGCAATTTCAGCTATGTTAATAACGTAGCTGAAATCAGCGTATCTACAGCCGATTTACCTGCTGTCCTCACAGCATCGGCGCGCTCCCCCATCAACTCCAGCTTGCACCTTTTGGCAAGCTGGAGTTACGGAGTCGATGGGGGCGCCGCTGGCGATCGATCTCTCCCGGCTCTAGTGAAGACAAGCCCGTAGTGTGGGATCGAAATTGGCTTGAGAGTCTGGCTTAGGCAGAAGCCTGTTCCAATTATGAGAAATTCAGTTTAGCCTGGGAATCTAATCAAGGATTGCTGTAGCTTAGATCAACTGGGGAAGCTTAGTTTAGGCAGTTGCCCATACCAGCCCTGACAAAATTCTGTTCACCCTGGAAACTCAGCCCAGACAAAGGCTTGTTCTAATTCTGGTGGCTCTTACTTTCACTGAGAGTTGCATTGCTACGATGCTGCTGTGGGAATCTCTGTAACAGCAGTTATTTTACTTCCTATGAGACTTTTACATTAAAGTGTCTGCGTGTCTGTAAATAAATATAATATTTTTAACTCACCTGAGTATTTTTTCCTCTTGAGAGAAGGCTCAGCACACAATCTGTCCCCAGTTTCTTCTAAACAACAATAATTATACTGATATTGAGCTTAGCTTAAACAATTGCGTAATACTTGCTGTTTCTCTTCTCCATCGCTTTGTTGACTTATTATTGAAATGTACCATTTTTGTTGTTTCCCAGAGAAATAGCTTGTTATTGAAAACACTTCTTATTATTAATTTCCGTTTTCCAGAAAGCAGTAAGAGCTTCACTATTTTGCTTTTATTTTTCTTTTCATTGGGTTTCCAACACTGTTATCTTTGTATCTTGGATAAGTGTAGAAGGTAAGAAGTGAATTGCTTCTTAGTTTATAGTTTAGCAACAGCTGCATAGCAACCAGTCCTTCTGTTTCTGGTCCTCCATTCCACTTGTTCTGCTGCCATTGTTTGTTTTCTAAAGGCCTTTGTTTAGTTCACTCACTCCAGGGCACCTGGCATTGGCCAGGTAGACAAGATACTGGGCTGGATAGACCTTTTGTCTGACCCAGTACGGCCATTCTTATGTTCTTTAGTTTACACCAGCTGAGAATCTGCCCCACAAAATTTATTTACCCTCATCATCTTTTTATCTGTTTAAAACAGGACTGCATGACTACTGTATTTTTGAACAGGAAAGTAGTGTTTACATAACTTGGCCTCACAATCTGTTCTCAATCTGACCCTTGTCCGTAGGTTATACTGTACTTATTTGAACCTTTTGTCACCCACACTTCAACAAGGTAGACTAGAGGCTTATAGCACTTGAAGTTAAGCGTATGCATATGGGCTTTGCTGAATAAGCATGAACTTATGCATATGCTTAAATGCTTTGGTGAATCAAGGCCAAATTTTTAATGTTAACATGAACAGCAGCTGGATAGTACAAAAAGAAATCTCAAAAACAATAGCTGAAATAGTCATTCTCTCTCATTGTGCTCTGGACAGCTTTTGGCTTCTCCTTCCCATTGCTTGTGTGAATGTTGAGAGCCAAAATACTTCTTATAAAAGCTTCTTATTAGAGGCTTTTAGTGGGACCTACAATGGATTTGAAATGTAAAGCAGTGCTGTCCAAAGATGAATGAAATTTATGGGAGAATTGCTCAGTAGTGAATTAAAGCACTTCGCAAACTGAGTCGAACACAATAGGAAGAAATTAGAGCAAATAATATTCATAAAGGTTAGGATGTAATTTTTTCAATGTACTACTTTTATTGGAGCTCAGTACACAAACTATCAGTGCAACTGGGACTGCATTAAATTATATTTGGCCCCAAATTTAAATTTAATATAAATAATCTTTTTATAAAGCTTCAGTTCAATAGTAACATTTCAAAAAATTAAAATTAAACTATCAAGTGAAAACAGTTGATTTTATACAACTGAAAATTCCTTTGCAGGATTTGAAATCCAAATGTTTCATCTCTAAAAATATGAAAGTAAAAGTGACTGTTATAAACAAAAGTAAAACTGATTTAATCGATTTATATTATCCAAGGAGAGAAGCACGTTATTAGGATTTTTAAAATTTTAACTTTTCATCATCTAAAATAATATAGGTTAAAAAAAAATCCACTTACAATATGTGACTTGTAAGTTGGCAGTGACATTTAAGTGACCAGTCACAAATGCCTAATAAATCAGATGAATGGAATATAGTCTGCAAATGAAGTTTACAGTATGCTATTGGTAAAATAATTCCAACTTCTGAGCTTAACTTATTTATTCACTATGGACATTTTAAAACTAGTGCTATGATTCTTTAAACTCTTTTAGATTGCTTACAGTGAGCCTTAAAATGCTAACCAAGTAGAGTGATGCACAGTCTTCTTGCAAGTGGAATGGACTTTATGCTGCTAATTTACCCTGTATCATGAAAGGGAGAGTCAGCAAGAAACAAGGCCACAGCTGCAAGGAAACTCAAGCAAAATCGCTGTCTCTCAGAGGCCACTGGTTATGCTTATTGTTTACATGCACTAGATAAAAAGGAAAACCGAAAGGATGTAGATGTAAAAGACCTGGGGGAAAATGTGCTTACTCAGTTAAATCTATATCCAGCTTTTCCTTTCCTTCTATGCTTTTTAAATGCTCTGACATCTGCTGAAATTAGTGATAAGACTGAATTTCAAACCAGGCACTTATTAACTTAAGGCTGCCACAACATCAACTTGTCCCATCTTCTTGAAATTTTGCAGCATCTATAGTAAGAGTCTGCCCCGTTCCGAGACTCCTTAATTGAAGACTTCTTGTAACCTAGTATTTAGGTAGAAAGGTGGCTTGAGTTAAGGACATCAAGGTATATGTACTGAAACTGTAACTGTTAAAAACATTCTAATGGTCTTAGCATTATTTTAAACACATTTTCTTTACATTTTGTTCCCATGCTTTGAAGTGAATTGGGTACCTAAGCCCTGTTCACACTGGACTAAATTATGGCTTGCCACAAGCCCTGAGTGAAGAGAAGCGTATAGCTGGACTACTTTAAGAGCGGACTGGTAACTAAACTATGATTCAGAGTCAAAATCTGATCTCCAATTTCCCCTTCCTCCAGCAGGGAGAGTAATCTGCACCAACCCTAAACTCTGCTGTTATTATTATTATTATTTATTTGAATTGTTGCCTGCACAGTATTGTGGCTGGCACATTGAGTGTGGAGCCATATCTCCCCACTAATTGCTTGTTTACTCAGCCTACTTGAGCAAGAGAAGTCAGCCCCATAAAAGCTGCTTTTTCCCCCCTGTGTGGCTACTTGCGATATGTGTAGTGAATTCAAGGAGTGCTTTCTTGCTCCCCTGCACAGGTTAACAGTGAAAGTTACAATCTGATCCAAATGGTTTAAATAAGCAGTACACACAATGAATGTGACCCTCTGAATAAACATTTATAGAGTCTATAGTGTGTTTAAAATATTTTTAAAAAATAAAGTTTAATTAATGTACACAAATTTGTCAGGAAGGGAACATTTCCTCACTTATGCATTCAAATTCTCAGCTTAATCTTGTTTTAACATAGCTTTCCCCACCACCACTAGTAAATTGTTGTGCTGTAAAAAGCTAAATGTTTATATTATGGTTTCTACTGGATATTCATTTTCTTGTCCCTGACTAATGTAGTTGAAACCCAAATTAGGGATGAAGCAGAACCATGAGTTAGTTAAGACCCTCCTAATGCATGATAATATAGATGGTGTGGGGTTTTTTTTGTTTAATTTTATTGAAGATTGCTACCTTATTAATATCCAGAAAGCACATGACAAAGTAATCTTGATTGCTGAAGGCCAGAGAAACTGGCATCACTTCTCAAATCTTAAAAAGAATTGCCGAACAGCTTAGTTTACCAAGGCAACAACATGGCCCAATTGTACAAATGTAATTTTCCAACACTTGAAAGTGAAACAGACCAATATTCTAAAATGTATTAGCCTTTAATTTTTTAAAAAAATCTGCCAACTAATACAATTTTAAAAAAATATTTGGGGCACTGTCAAATTCTGAGGCATGTGACCTCTATCCCACTATGTATATTTAAAAAAAAAACCCTGAAAGTTACACTGATGACATATTGTTATGCGGATTCCCTTTTTTGAAATGTGTATAATTTGCTGTTGATTGACAATGATTATAGTGAGACATGTAAATAACATACAGTACTTTTGTGCTTACGTATGCAGAATTCACATTTTAGATAATTCAGGTTTCATCTATCCAAGGGCTACAGGATTGAGTTAATAAAAAAGATGTATAAATAACACAATGTAGAGTTTGGAGCAGTTGATGTTTTAGAGTTAAATCGATGTTACGTCTCTTGTAGGGGAGAAAAATCTGAAATACAAGGAGCTGAAGAAGAGAGAGGAAAGCATGGACAGTAAGTTGTTTAATATAGATTAGACTCATGGATTGCCAAAGCACAAGACTTTTTGGATTGTCAAAGCAGAATTTATTTGAACCCCAAAACTATTGACCTGCTGACCACTTGTCTTAAGACCTATTACCTGATTCAGAGATGCCTCAGCACAAGGTAACTAATACTGCAAATTTACAGATGATTGGAGCACCTTTCCTGGCTCATCGTCTGGCGTTAAAGATTTCAGGAACACGTTTTTGCAAGATAAAAGCTAAAATAAAATGAATTTTTAAAAAACGTGCTAAAATAAAAGTTAAATAAAAATGTCATGGAGCGCCTATCACTGTTCTGAATAAGAGCCAAACTTTAACATTGCTCTGAGAATCAGAAACTGCACCTTTAGGACATTTTGACTTATTTATTTAAGATGAATACTACTAAAGTTTTCTGACTTACCAGTGAGGTCTCATGGCATTGAAGTCTCAGCAGAGGTGAAGTGAGGATGCAAAACATTTAGGGCAAAAATATGTTTTAAAAGGTATCCTATTGTTAGAATGTTTATAGAGCATTATAAATATATACAGCTCTTTACAAAGCCCAAACCAGGAATTTCCAAAAACTTACCAACAGATTTAAACACGTGCCATGTAGAAAACCAGTTTACACGAAAGAAGGGATTGTTCGTGAGATTGGTATATATAGACTTTGCCAAAAGAAAAAATTGTTTAAGGAGGGTTTAGAATGAGAAGAGGGAGGGTACATGGTAAACAGAAAGAGTAATATATAGCACGTTAGATTTTTTAACTTTTAGGAGAAATCACTGTCTGTTAGGTTGAAAAAGTGATCGTCTTGTGAATCGCTGTTAGGTTTGGGGTAATGATTCTCTACTAAATCCATGACTTGAGTCAAAGTATTGTAAAAGATTTATATTAGATATCAATGGACATCCATTGATGCCTCGGATTTTGTTCCTTTATAGAATTAGTATGGAAAAGGTTTACTGTATACATCTTTGTGTTATAATGATTTCTAGGAACCCATTTAAAATGTTTCTTTCTAAGGATAGGTTTATTTCATAATTCCCAGTTTTCCATTTCCTCTGCTGTTGAGCCAACTCAATGTTTTATAAGTTTCTAAAATTGTGGAGAGAAAATATTTGTGGGGATTTTGTGGGGCAGAAGGGATTCCTGTCTGATATATTTAATGACATTTACCCATCTTCTAAGGAAACAAACTTAGTGGCTCAAAATCTAGCAAGTAATGTTTCAGTCTTCTTTTCTCTGATATGTAACATGCCTGGACAAACCTGCTTATAAGCTTTCCTGAGTCTGAGCAGAGTCCAGGCACTGTCTCTGGGTTTCTAGGCACACTTGCAGGTTCCAGATTCCCTTTTTAACACCACTTTCTGACAGTTGAGGCCCCACAATCCAGCTGCCTAGGCCATGAAACTAGTGTCAGTTCCCCAAGATTCCTCTGTTGCTTAAGCACACACTTCACCAGAGCTCCAAACTTGCTGATATTCTGGGCTACGTTGTACCTCTTCAGGGACCAGTGATAGTTGAAGCAAATGGACAGAAACTTTGCGAAGGGGTCCAACATAACTACTCTTTACTTTAGATAGCACAAAAATCAGACACCTATACACCATTCCCTGCCTCAGTTTCCTCACCTCTCTTGAGCATTCTTTTGGATTTTTTCAGTTCCCTGGGGTTTTAAGGGTTCCCTTTATGCAGCTTATGGCTTCTCCTTCAAAACATGAAGTCTGTCTAGCTGACCCCTGCAATAACTATCTTTTAGCTGCAACTCCTAGTTGGATCTCAGTGGGAAAAGGTCCCCGTTACTACAAAAGCATGCCTCTTTGTTCCTCTCTTCTGCCTCAAGCTTCCTTTGTCTGACTGACTGACTCAGTCTCTGTATTAAATTAAATTTAATGGGAAAGGCATAAGAGAGGTACAGAAGGGGCTGAATGAGGGGCACAGCATGGTCTGAGAAGTGGACAAGGAAGAATTTTATTCCTGTGCTCTGAAATAGCTGTAGATGACAATTGAGAAGACTTAAAGAAAGAAATGGCTTTTACTATTTTTTGTCTCTCCTTGAGGCTTTTCTAGTGAGCTTTCACTGCGCTGTCTAAGTGCTAGACTTGTAATATGTTGAATATAAAGCTAATGAGTTTGCTTTTCAGAAATAGTTTTAGATGGATAGGTAAATGTTATGATGGAGAGTCTCTGAAGTTATTTGTGTTGTCTCAGTTTCCACCATTCTGTTGTCATCCTTGTGTTGTTCCTCTTTAATTTTATAGACTGTTACCCAGAAGCATACATCTTGAGTGAACAATTCGATAAGTACCAAAAATGCCAAAACATATTGATATGGCATCATTCTAAAAAAATGAAACTGGAAAATTGAGGAAAAAATCTCTTCCACTTAACTCAGCAAATAAATGTCTTAAAATCAAGCACAGCTTGCTTATTTATTTTAAAAATGTGATTATTTCTCACTTGTTCCCATCTTTAAAATTTTAACAAAATGGTAAACAGTAAAATACAGACTAAAAAAATAAAACCGCAAACTTCTCAAACCCCAGCATTTAGTAAGCATGAAATTACCTGATAATTTTACTTAAATTGAAGTATATTTAAATCTTAGGTGTTATAAAATACAATTTTGTAAAACTAAAGTGAGGTATTTTTATATTTGCTGTTGAATTCAGAGTAAATACAATTATAATGGAGAATCTAGAATGTTATTGTAAACAGCAGCCTCCCTTATCTTGTTTTTTGATCCGTAGACTTTCTTGAGACTTTTGAAGAGATGAAGACACAGGAACTGGAACGGAAGGCACAGATAGAGGCCAACATTGTTGCACTGTTAGAGCACTCAAGTAGGGTAAGTGCCTTTTTCTGTCTCTGATAAGTTAGGCATCATAGCCTCATAAAAGACACTGAGCAAATTAAATAGAACAGAGGTGATTAAATATTATTCAGCTCAATTATTGGTGTAATTATCTTCCAACAATAAACTGATACCATGTGTTATTGTAACAAAGTAGAATTTATTTAATTATTGTTGTATTCTCTGTCAATGTTTTGATGGAAATTTTACTATTAATAAAATCAGATGATATTTGTGATCAGCACAAAAGGCTTTTTGTAATCCATCAGTATGAAACATATGAGAATACTAAAACTAAGAAATGTCATTTATTCCTGCCCCTGAATACTTCCACTGCATGCATCCAGCGAAGTGGGTATTAGCCCACGAAAGCTTATGCTCTAATACTTTAGTTAGTCTTTAAGGTGCCACAAGACTCTTTGTCACTTCTGCAATTCCAGACTAACACGGCTATCTCTCTCATTCTTGACTGTTTGCTAGTTTATCTAGACCAAGTCTGAACATTATAAATGAAGGGGAGGATTCAGTCATCTCCCTTAGATTATTTTCCATTTTTCTACCTAACGGATTAAAAATATTTATAGAGTTCCCCTCATCTTAGTTTCTAAATGATATATGCTCATGATGTCCAGCTAGAATTTTTCCATTATCAATATTGTACCCTCGCCCCCCCTTTTTTTTTGCCAATTCTCATCAAAACAACTCTTCCATTTCTTTGATTTTGATTCCCTTGAACTATTTGTAGAGGATTGTCATAGGCATCTTTTAGCCAAGTATTATTTTGAATAAATAGCGTTTTAACAGCTCCTTGAAACTGTTCTTCAGCATGATGCCCCATAACTTCCAATTATTTTACTAGAAAGGTTGCTTAAGAGTTGATGTGTTGCAAGTCCCACGACACAGGGGAATGCAATTTTCCTTGTAATTAGGACCCTACTTGAATCACGGGATGATCTTCAAATAATTGTGGCTGGAAAATAGCGGACAAGTAATAAGTGACCTTTATTAATAGCCGTAATTTGGAAAAGCCAGAGTAACGATATTTGTTTTTAAGAAAAATTTGCTGGAACAATATTATGTTATGCCTGCTAATTTTTTTTGATAATAGTCATTTTGCTGCAACTATATGACATTCCCTTAAAAAGAAAAGTGACCGGTACAATATAAAATTCAGAAGACTGAAAGTCTTAACACAACTACTGTAGAAATGAAGTCGTCATTTTAGCCATTCATACATTTTACAGCAGGGGTGGGCAAACTTTTTGGCCTGAGGGCCACACGGGGTCGCAAAATTGTATGAAGGGCTGGGTATGGAAGGCTGTGCCTCCCCAAACAGCTTGGCCCTGCCCCCTGTCCGACCCGCTCCCACTTCCTACCCCTGACTGCCCTCCTCAGAATCCTCAACCCATCCAAACCCCCCTGCTCCTTGTCCCCTGACTGCCCCAACCCTATCCGCACCCTCGGGACTCCCATGCTCTATCCAACCCCCCGTTCCCCATCCCCTGATTGCCCCACCCCGGCAGAACCTTTGCCCCTTCCAACTGCCCCCTGACTGCCTCCCGGGACTCCCTGCCCTTTATCCAACCCGCCCCTGCCCCCTTACCGTGCTGCTCAGACCAGTGTGTCTGGCTCCATGTGGAGCCAGACACACTGCCTCGCATGAGCTCACGGCGCCGCTCCGGTCAGAGCAGGCTTGTGGGCCGTAGTTTGCCCACCCTTGTTTTACAGGCATTGAATGTTAGTGTGATACTAATTGCATACTCAGAATGTATGTAAAACTGTGAACTGCACAAAGTAAGCTAATTAAAAGCCTAGTATTGCATGATCCACAATTTCTGCTATATCACAAATGATATACCATCCTCAGTGGTATATCAATACATCAGTTATAAAAGGGACGCAGTTCAAGTTGGCAGACCTGAAATAGTAAATCATTATATTTAAATGGTCTCAAACTATTTAAAAATATTTTGTCCAAGAGTGTTGTAAAAGAGTTAAGTCATAAGTGGTGTATTAGCAGAGCTTTTTTCTTGCTTTCTGGTGAACACCCATAGTTGCAAAGATATCAAATGTTCTAATTTACTGTTCTTATTTCTGTAAATGAACAGAATGTCAATCGTATGAAACAAATCTCCTCTGTTACCAATCAAGAGCTGAAGATCATGCAGGAAGACCTCACTTTCAAATCAAATGAAATGCAAAAGTCACAGAGCACGGCTAAAAATCTGAGTACAGGTGAGGCATATAATGTATGAATTTGCAAATTCCTTCCTTTTTAAAAATAAAACAACATAAGAGTCATAGAATACACGACAGAGTACAGGGTTGGTGATCTTGCGTACCCTCTATGCTAAAATACTGTAGCTAGGATGTGAGGCAATGCAAATACTGAGGAGTGTATCTTCTTTTGGTGCCTTTATATAGCTCCTATTGGTGCTGACACAAACTATTTATAATTCATCATAAGAAGACTATTTCTCTGACATTAGCAGTAACTGACATTCTTGCTTACTTGGTTTAGGACATATTAAGAATGCATTTTAATACTGCGTATAGCAATTCCCATTACATTAGTAGGAGTTTGCTTTATTTATTTATTTTGATTTATTAGCAGCTGACTCAAAATCTAGGCTCTTCATAAATTTTAAAATAACATTTAATAGAAAGTAGTAGAGAGCCGTGCAGTGAAATAACCATGTATCAGTTTGAAAATGGACCCCATAATGTTGCTTATACTTATGTTTTGTTAGTGCTTTTCTAAGGGTATGTCTATGCAGCAAAGAAAAACCTGTGGCTGGCTTATGCTAACCAACTCGGACTCGCGGGGATGTTTCATTGCTTTGTAGACTTCACTGTAGGGTGAGATATGAAACATATATTTTATGAGCATTTTAACTGAGCATATTTATTGTTATTTTTATTTTACATGACGGTAACACCCTAAAGGTGCTAGATGTTGTAGGGACATTGTAAAGAAACAAAGTTTCTTTCTTGAAAAAGTTTACAGTCTACAATTTAATGAAATAATTTAAACTATTTATAAAGAAAATTCCTGGAGCTGGGAACCACAATAAAGGTTCTATAATAAACATAATAGGGTAGAGTATAATAATTGTACAATTCCCCTACCCCATTGGAGTGCTTCCCAAACCTGGAATTATAGTACAGTCATCTGCAAAATAGTTCCATTGGGATTAAAATGTGGATTTCCAGATTGTCTTGCCTCCTCAAAGATATAAAAGGCCATCAGCAGAATCCTTTTTTAAAAAACAAAAAAGGAAACTACAGAGAATAAACAAATGTGCTGATGGCATAGTTTCCCAGAAACATTTTCCTGGGTCAAAGCAGTTTGGTCTCAGATTTTGCTACTGTGTACACACTGCCTGCTAAACTCTGCAATTTAATGGCATATCAGAAGGAACTGGGCTGCATCCTCTTCCTGTCTTTTCCCCTAGAGTTTCTAGTTTCTTTTATATATGTATATATATATACACATAAATTTTACCTTCTCCAAACAGCTTCTTCCTTTTTCTCTAGAAAGTGTGCTTGGATAAGAATATTCCTTAGCTGTCTACTCCAGCATTATTAGCATACTGATATTGCATTACAGGAATCTTTTTCTAATGTCTTGGGCGGGAGGGGAGGTTTGATTACTTTTATCCACCAAAAATGAATTTTAGTTGGCCCTGTATCTGTTTTATCTGTAATTAAAAGCAAAAATCTTATATATGCCTTTCAAATTTGAGAAAATGCAAACCTACGTCTATTTCTGTAGATATTTTCATCTAATGATTGTAAGCAGTTCACATTTTAAAGGTTTTTTATCATGATTTATAGCATTTACTGCGAAATACGTGATTAAGCAAGTTCCCAATCTACCTTTTCTACACCGTTCATTATTTTGTATTCCATTGTCATGTCCCCTCTTATTCACCTCCTCTCTAAAGTAAACAGTCCCTTACATCTGTCTTCATTTGAGACGTTTTGCATGGCTGTGATCCTTCTGATCACCTACATTTGAATTCCCTCTCATTCTGTTTTATCCTTTTTGAGGTGTGGTGATCAGAATTGAACACAGTTTTCCAGTGCATTAAGATCTTTTTTGCCATGACATATACGAATTCTTATTATTCTCAGGCTTTGGAATGTTCCTCATTTATAAAGCCAGTATCCTGGGCAATCTTGACCCTAAATTTAGTATTATAAATACAAGACTCTTTCAAAAATGAAAACAGAAATATTTGTATGATTTAAAAAATTGAATGGAAACAGTTTAAAAACAAACAGATAGGCACCTGTATTGTTTGCAAGCAACATTTTGTACTAATGTGCTGGTACAGTAAAACCTGAAATTGACAAGGAAGAAAATATTAACAAAAGCAGAATAGAATTATCACCCTGTAGAATCCCAGATCACCTCTGTATTTCCTTAGACTTGACTTTCTAGTCTTCAGCATTTGTAATAATTTAATATCTTTTGACAAATGGCACTGTACATTGGGCCAAATTCTGGTTATTTTATTCTCATGAATAGTCTCATTTGTGTCAATGTGAATAAGACAAGCAGGATTTGGCTGGCGCATTGTGTAGTGGAAAATTGGGAGTTAAATCTTTGTGCATTGGCTAATATTATCATGAAGAAAAGTTGCTGTTGCTTATAACGTTGGCTCCCTTTGTTCCAGATAGTCAAAGACTGCGAATGGACCTGCAGAAAATGGAATTGTTGGAGGGTAAGATGGTCGATGAACAAGCTTCTCTGAAGGAAAAAATTGAACAAATGACAAAGGACTTGGAGATGTACAATAATTTGCCAGCTCTGAAAGCATCAGGAGAAGATAAGAAAAAGGTAATAACAGCAGGATCTGGTCCACTACCTAGATTACTTACATTGTAAGTTCTTTGGGCAGAGAACACCTTTCTGTTCCGTGTTTGTACAGTACCTAGCACAATGGGGCCCTAGGTCATGACTGAGGCTACCACAATACAAATAATAATAATAACAACATTGCCTGTGTTCAGAGATCAGCCATTAATATTCTGAAACTGATATTTGTCATACTGTGTTCAGACAGAGTCTGGTTTATATCTTTGTTTTCAAAACAATGTCAGGAAGTAATCTGAAGGCTTGAAGCAAATGACACCAAATTCACCTCCGTTATATTTGACAGAGTAATAACAATAACAACACCTAACTCTTATGTAGCACTTTTCATCAAGGGATCTCAAATTGCTTTCCCCAAGGAGGTTAGTATCATGATCCCCAATTTACAGATGGGGAAATTGTGGCACAGAGGGTAGAAGTGACTAGGCCAAACTCACTTAACAGGCCATTGACAGAATCAAGATTAGAGTCCAGGTCTCCTGAGCCTAAGGCCAGTGCTCTGTCCAGTATAATTGCATGTTGTCATGATCTTGTTTCTAGAATTAATACAAAAGAGACTGTGGACATTTGTGCCTCATTTCACATCACCAAGTGTGCATTTTAATGGCTACATCTTGTTCATAGGTATTAAATTCAACTTCTCCTGCTAAGAGAAGTTCTGAATTCTTTCTGTATACCTTCTTGTTTAGCGGGTGGAAAAAGAAAGTAACTTCTGGAAAATTAAATTGAAAACAGTTAAACAGTTGGGACCACCAGTCCATCGTAAATTCAAATGAATTCCTGTGGGAGAGCAGGAGGTCACTATGGTGACGAGTATATTAGAAATTCTTAGATTCAAAGGAATAGGCCGTTTTAATGGAAGCGCAGTACCTTAAGGCCAGTTTGATCCATTTTGCTTTTCTTCCTCTAGAAACTCCATGAGGAGAAAGAAAGGCTGATAAAACGTAGAGATGCCTTCAAGAAAATAATGGAACAACTGAATGCAGAGTATGAAACTCTAAAGACACAACTTGAGGAGAATGAGACACATTCCCAGGTATAGTTCAAAATCAGTGTCTCTTCGGTTGTTTCATTCCAGGCTTTAAGTTTCTCAGATACATGAAACTATATTTGAATGAATCAGTTACGGCTTTTTAGAGGAATTCATAGACTCTGGAGTAAGTTTTCCAACCGGTGCATTGGAATTCCATGCCCAAATCCTCTAGTTTGTTCAACTGAATGTTAACAAACCTCACTTCCCCAATCAATTCATTGAAAGCCAACGATTTCAAGCTTGTTGAGACCAGCCTTATGTAAAAAAGTTGCAATCCCTTGTTAAATACTCATTTTAGTTTTATTCAAAGTCCTCATTTTTCCTCTCCAGCTTTGCTGGTGCTTTTCCAGGAGCTCAGGATCAGGCTTCGTTTTTCTCAGGGCTGGACTGGCAGGTGCAGAGAGGCCGTGGCAGTATGTTTTCTCCAGCCTATAAAATACTAAGCAATTTGGAGAGAGGAGATGGAAGTTCTTGTAATGGGCATCCTCCCCTATTTCACTTATAGAACATGCCAATCTTTTGGAACAATTTATTGCACTCCAAAGGCAAAAACACTAAATCATACTTAAGAAATATTTTTAGGATCCTCGGATAAACACTGTAATTGTTTAGCAGTACCAAAGCCCCCACCCCTTCCTCATACCCTGTCCCTGCTCTATCCCCGCCTCCTCCTACCCTTCCTAGACCCCACCCCCACCCCATCAGACACCATGGGATACGCTGTTTCTGGGAGCAAGTATCCCAGGAGCATTCATGCCTAGGGAGAAGGCAAAGGCTCAGTTTTATGCAGTATCTTTTAGTTAGTAAAACTAGACTCCAGAAAGGATGAATTTTTGATTTTGTAATGAATATGTAGCTTGTGTTTGGACCTGAGTTGAAACTCCACCAGTTTATGTCTCTCTTTAGTAAAATCCCTCTTACGACCAACTACTCCTGTATAGTCTTTCATTGATAAACCACCAGGGAAAGAAGCATGTACTTCATACTATAAAACAACTGTACTTTGAACAGTCTAGACCGTCATCTGGTCATCTTTTGCATTTATGTATTTGTACTTTGTGGGCTGCCTAATTAGAATGTGAGCTCTTGTGGCAGAGAACATGTCTTCTATGTTTTGTATGTTGACAACATTTAAAATGTGCTGATGATCAGAAACATCACTATGTTAAAAAAAGGCACCTTTTTACTCAATAGATATTCTCCTCACCTGTAGTCAGACTCACAATTTGTTACTACTTTTTTTCTTCTGTTAGCATTGTAGAGCCAATACAGACACAGGAGAATGATCTGGATTCCTCTCCACCTGCATTCCAAACAGGAATTTTTATTTGGCACAAATATTGGTTTAAATCTATGGTTCTTACTCCGATTATAGTCTTGCCCGAGTGAAGACTTTAAGATTAAAAATATTGTAATTAAAACCAACTTTGAATCCAGGATTATAAATACAAAAGGCTAGTGCATTAAAATAGTTTGCATTTCTTAAATTTTCCCATCTTTTTCTCTTTGGAGTGTGTTCTTGTATTATTTGGCCTGACCTGCATTTTCAGAGGAATCTGAAGAATAGAGACATACAATGTTAGTTTATTTAAAGTCCTGTGATTCTTCTCATCTGTATTTCAGTACAAGACTGTATCTGAAGCTATCATAGTTGACATTTGCCTTCTGACTTAAAGCCTAATAAACAAAGATATAACATTATTACTTGACAGTCATTCCCCTTTAATATCTGTATCCTAAGCTGAATGAGCTCAAATGTTGAGGAGAATAGAATAAGGTTATTACTAAGTTCAAAAGAACCTTTTAAAAAATCATCAAAATAACCATTCAAAATTTTTTTATGAAACATTGTTTTTTAAATGAAATGGAGAAACTGCAGAAACCAAACTGGCAAAAAGTATTTTTTTACTTTTAAATGCAGTTTATAAGCCTTCCTTCCCGTCCTCCCCTAACACTTTTCTTTCTCTTTTTGCTTTTCCTTCCACTTCCTACCAGCCAGCGAGGTTTCTTTCTCCCCACAATAACTGTCATACTCATTTTTATTTACACTGTGTTTCAAAAGTGAATCAGAAGGGAAGAGGCTTTTAAACTCTCCACCAATGTGGAGTCTTCCAATATACATACTATATACAAATAGATTACTATCATTTTGGCAACAAGAGCTTTACTAACTATAGAGATGGGAGGAAGGAGGAAAACAGATCAGCTTTAAGAAAGAGAGAGAATGGGAACTGATTTCTCTTCCAGCCACATTCTTATTGTGTTTTGGGGTTGTTGGGTTTTGGGGTTTTTTTTTCCCACTTTCATGTAAATTTTGGATTTTTTTCAACTTCAGCTTTAGGGAGTAAGAAGCTGAGGCATCATCCTTATTGTTGGGAAACAATTTAAATTCTGAATACATGAACTAATCAGAACAGAGATAGTTGAATATATAAAGTAGAAATAACCAGTGATTATGCAAATCTACAAATTCTGTCTAGTTTTTGTCAACTAGTCAGAGCACTGGTCAATATTCAAACTGAGCCACTTTAATAGGACTACTCTTGGGTGCTGTTGAGTGAGGCTGTCCGATCTTGTCTATATGTAATTTGCCCACTGACAAGAAGTCAGGGTTCAGACAGCTGTTTAACTGGGACAAAAATGTGCAGCCATCGGTAACTGTACACCATCCCTGCATTCTGATTAGCTGCAACTCTTCTGTTTCAGCATTATAGATAAGAATGCTTATGTTCTCTTCCATAAATAAGAATTCTCCTTCAACGTAATTATCATATTCTAAAAAGAACTTAGCTTGAAAGAAAGTAAGATCCCAAGATGACTGATTAGCTATTTTGCCAGTCTGTGTAGCTATTGATGTACAGCATACATCCTTTTTATGTATCAATCAGACAGAAATGTAGGCAGGCTTTATATGACTTGAGAGCTTACCCTTGATAAGACTGAAAACATTGGCTTTAAAAGTGTTTTACTATTTGGAGTGCATTATACAAGAAGCTATATAAAAAAGTGTTGATCATTTTCTTCAATTTCTATTCTACAATATGTCAAATTCAGTTGCCTTTACTAGATATATTGCATTTAGCAGCACCCATAGTGATGTAGTATGTAATTGATCACAAATATCTTGTTTCATAACTTACACAAACAGCAGAATTCATGTTTTCTTTGAACTAGGGATAAAAAAAGGATGTGGTATATGGATAGATTTTTCATTATAAAGATAATTTTCGTACCGTGTAGGGAACGCTGTAACACATCTATTCTCAATCATTCAGCTTAAGAACTGATTTTCATCCTCAAACATATCAGCATTGATGGCTTTCCTTTAAAATTTTGTTTTAGAATGATGACTTTCAACCTTTATTTTTAAAAATACCTTTAAAAGAGTCTACGTACCTTGAAACAAAAAACCTTGAATAGTAGCATCAGAAAAACAATTTAATATTATAAAATTGTATTGTGAGGAATATAATATAATATCCACATTAGCTTCCTGTTGATGCTGAAAGTATTGAAGAAGTGCCAACATATAACCCACAGTCTTACAATCTTCTCACTGCAGCTCTGCTCTTATCACAGCTTCTGGCATCAGGCAGGAAACTCAGCTATGGAAATAAGGAAGTATTTTCTGTACTGCTGTTGGGTCCGAGACAGTGTCGGGATATATTGTATCAGTAGTGATTTTGCAAACATCATCTTTCAGTGATATGAAGAGATAAGAATTCAGCTCTTCCTCCCGTGTTCCTCTTTTCTGGGGCGCTGTTATGATTGTTCAGAGATGACAAAAATAGTCATCCAGTTTTTCATGTTCCATATTCATATTCCAGTTATATTCAGTATTTTCATTTTCGTGCCAACAGCAGGGCAGTAGCTATGTGAAGGGTATATTTACATACATATATATTATAGGATATTAAAAAAATCCTTCTCAATTATTTATCTTCTACTTTTCCTGTGTTGTAACCACGGTCTTATCAGTTTGATAGAATTTGAGGTTCCAATAAGACAGTTGAGGTGCGGAGGTTGGCGTATAAGTGGGTATGTGTCTGTTTTCATTTGTGGCTGTTCTTAACATTTTCTTTTTGTGTTTTCAGCTTACAAATTTGGAAAGGAAGTGGCAGCACCATGAGCAAAATAACTTTGTGATGAAAGAATGTATCCTTTTTTAAAAAAATGCTGACAATTAATACAGTATAGTAATTGACTAAAAGCCTTTTCCTCCCAAAAGCAAAGTTAATCAGGACAGTTTTACAGCAGGGTGGGGAGGGGAATAAGCAGTCTTGCAAATGTTTGTTGGATGGATAAACTTTTATATACAATGAAACCCGCAACTCATTAGGCAACCTCCAGTGTTAAAGGACTCCAAATAGTATTCCAAGTTTCCAGTATTTTTATTTGATCACTAAAAGACCAGCTGTACACCTTATATGCTTTCTCCTGTATTTTTGGGTTTATCCCAGAGCATACTTTCCACCCATAGGTTTTTTTCAGTGATTATTCTTACACCAGCCCATTCTTATACTTAGCTTTCCAGAAAAGGGAGTGATTTTTTAAAATGTATATAGCTCCATAACTATGCATGACATTTCACAGTCTATAAAATACAGCAAACAACCCACAAAGGGCCAAATACTGCTTTTAGGTGCTCATGTAGAGTTCTCATTAAACGCAATGAGAGTGGCTTATGTGAGAGCAACTCACATTGAGATAAAACTTCCCAAAAACTAGTGGTAATGACACTTTCAAAGAACATTCATTGCAAAGGACTGCCATAAAATAGTTTTAAATAACTTTTTAAACTAACAAAAGCATAGCCATTCTAAATGAGAGTTGGCATTTTGTCCGTAACTTTCACTACTGTCCCTAGTTATTGCAGAGATCTGAATAGTGCATAATCATATATTAATTTTATTATCCTGGGACTAAAAAGTTACTAAAGTAAACTCCCTTCTTACAAAATGACCTAAAAATAGTAGCATTGACGAATTAGAGATATGGTGAGATCGTTGTTACACCATTACAGCTCAAAATATTGTAGGTACATAGAAACTTCATTACTCGATCAGACCAGTGATCTAGTCCAGTGTCCTGTCTCAGATGCTGGACAACAATAGATGTTTCAGAAGAAAGTTCAGGAAAACCTGTAATTTACAATTATGTAATAACCTGCCCACAGGAGAAATTCCTTCCTAACCCATGTCAGTTAGAACATGTCTACATTAGAAATGCTACAGCTGAAGCTGCGCTGCTATAGCACTGTAGTGTAGACACTTAATACTACACCAATTAAAGGGGCTTTTCCATTGTTGTAGTAAATTCACCTCTCTGAGAGATGGTAGGTAACTCAGCGAAGAATTCTTCTGTCAACCTACTTGTGTCTACACTTAGGCTGGCTTAATTACATTGCACAAGGCATGAAATTTTTCACAGCCCTGAACAACAGTTAATTTAATCCAACCTAACTTTGTAGTGTAGACCAGTCCTTTGTAGTTGACTTATGCCCCATTGCAAAAAAGTTTATATTCCATTTTTTTAAAAAAGTATCCTATCTATTGTAACAGTTCTCTTTAGTCAGCTAAGTGTCTAGTTCTTTTATTTAAATCCTCCGATCACAATTATACTTGGGGGCAATGAATTCCACAAATCGATTGTCATGTTTTATTTTTTTAAAGGTCCTTGCCATCGGTTTCAAATTATTGTGTGGAGAAAAACTGTGATTTTCATTAAACTCAATTCGTTTCAAAAAACCTGACATGCAGTAAAATATGATACCTCTGTAAACCATGTGCTTGCTTTCTGTGTTAGAATACAATCGATGAAGGGTTAGTTTCCAATAAAGTCTGATTCTCCTTCATATACAAGATCTAAGTATTATTACTGATGACAGTTACCTCTGCAGATTCCTATTGTGAGATTAAGTACCTTACCACATGGCAACGGGTCCTATTTTTGTTTGCCCCTGTTCTTCCTGTTATTCTTAGGAGTAGAATTAGGGAAAACCAAGAAACCCCCAAACTCAGAGGAGTGTCTACTCTGCTCATGGGCAACGGATCTTATGATCTCCTGTACAGATAGGTGAGAGAACTTCTGCTGGTGGGCTTAGACCCAGAAGAGCCATCCAGCACAAGATGGCTGGTGATTCCCTGATCAGATTCCTGGGACTTCTTAGGCTAAGATCCAGAAGAGCCTCCTGGCATTACATGATTGGGTTTGGAATCCTTTCCTTCACATGATATTTTGTCACAACAAGAAATCTTGGACCCTTTAACCATCTGCCGTGGAAGAAAGAAGTTAACTATTAGGAAAAGTCCAAAGACAAAATTAAAGAAAACACACTCAAACTTCTAACTATAACCTGCTGCTAGTAACTACTTCTAAGTCAGACAATATACCAAGCAAAGTTCCCAAAACAAAGGGGGATTGAGTTTCATGTCTGCTTGGCCTGACAGAAAGAGAAGGAACAGTTGTCAGGATAGGGGCTTTTATATCTTTGGTTCTAGAATGCTGGAATGCAGGGACGTGCACACCCTCCCACAACAGTTAACTGCTTTGAAATGGATTCATTCACCATGTACCATGTGAGTAGAGTCTCCCAGTGTGGGCCTGCAGAAGCGATGCATTTAGAGAACTAAAGATACTTCAGGAACTTTTCCAGCACATTTTGGTCTTGTCTAAACAGTGCTCAAAACAGTGATGTAGAGCCAGGTTTGAGCTGAAAGGATGGAGGGAGATGGGCTTCAGAGCCTGAGCTCCAACCTGAGCTGCAGTGTCTACACAGCTGTTTTTAGCACCATAGCATGAACCCAAGTCTATTGACCTGGCCTCTGAGACTTGCTGCCTCTCACTGTAGACGCGCCCTAAGTGCCTCATGTGGACTCTGCGTGCACACACAGAAAGTTTGCTAGTGCACATTAATGACGTACTGTTTGAAATACTAGAGCCTAGAAGCTGCAGCTCACTGTGAAATGTACCCATAATGCTCAACACACCTCATCGACAAGCCCTTAGGGAGGTACAATGGCTAGCCTGTTAAAGTGGTGTAGTTCTTTAGATATAATTGGTGCTTTTCCATTATCTGCCTGCCTTGACAATTTTTCTTGAAGGAGACTTCTTGTAATATAATTCCCTTACTATTTTTCTTGCTAGTTACGGTCCTTAACTCTTTTAATCAGTCATAGCAACGAAAAGCCAGGAGAGTGACTACCAGCCAGTAATGAAGAACGTGAGTAAGCAGATTGCAGAATATAACAAAACTCTCATAGATGCTTTGCAGAGCACCAGGAGCTGAACCCAGCGCTCCCTTCCTGCTCCAGTGGACCAACAATGGGAGATGTCCACAATCACTGTAGGACTCTGAACTGCTGAGCTGAAAGTTCAACAGTAGCACAGTAGGTGCATTCAAAAAATTCCTTCAGGTTCCTGAGACATTAGTGGTTTCAGCAGTTTTCTTCATTTTAAATATAGGGAATATCTTTGAAAGCTTTAAAGCCAAAGAAGACATTTAAAGGGAGCCCACTGGATATGCACTCTGGCTATGAAAATATAGTTTGCTCTGCATAATTAACTATTTGGGGCCCAATCTTGCAATCCTTACTCAAGCCAAACCATTGGGGATCAGTACTGTAATCCTTACTCAGGCAAACCACACATAGAAGAGAATGGGAATTTCACCTCAGTCAGGACTGAGCATTTGGCCTGTTGTTGGTAGACAATTGTCTTAAACCTTGTGAAGATAGCAGACCAGATCCTCAGCTGGTGTGAATCAGCATAGCTCTCTCACACCAGCAGAAGATACAGCCCAGTGTCCCTTCTGATCAGAAGCTCTGTATATAGAAACTTTCACAGTGGGAAACAAAATGTTGGGCTAATGCATTTTAAGGTTCTTTCATTGAATTTTCATTTCTGCGAAAGACAATATAATTACTGGAGCATCTCATTATTAAATGTGATATTTGGTTAAGGTTATTATATAAGGAGAAATGTACGGTGGAGATTCTAATAAAACTTAGCTTCTTTTCTCCATGTTGACTTTGTATAGTTTTATGTAGACTTATGAAGTTATGTGTAGTACTTATGTACTAGACTACTTATGTAGACTTTAATGTAGTTATGTGTAGATTTATGTAGTTTTAATAAAACTTAGGTTTTTTCTCCATGTTGACTTTGTGTAGTTTTATGTTTTTCACTGATAAAGAAATTAAAAATAAAAGTTATTCAAAATTCTTCTTTTTCTGGAGATATCGTCTTGTAGGATTCTCTGTCTCAGGTTTCATGTCCCCGTGTCACGTCACAGCAACAAGCAGCTCCAATGTAATCAGAAGAATGTGCGAAATAGAGAATTCTACTTGGTTATATCCATTAGTACTTTTTGAATCCTATTTTTACTGTTTAATTATTTATTCTGTGTGGTTTGGACTGAAGGCATTCCAGGATCCCTTAAAATAACAACAAAATTGTTGTTTTTACTTCCCCTTAGTTATTTTCTTCCTTTCCTACCTACAGTATAATTATCTACTTCCTATTACCTTTCCTCCACCTGGGAGGTCAAATTTGTAATGCCATTTCCTGGCCAGCCAACAGCAGGTATTGTAGGCTGCAGATAGCTGAATGTAGACAGGGTTCCCGGCCAGACTTGGCTGATCTTTTATCAAAAACAGCAAAGGTGGCATTGGTAGTTATTCTGCTATTACAAAATAGACTTCCAAAGGAAGAGTTAAAGACCCTGTTGCTTGCACCTTATGAAACTAGCCTGGATAAAGAATGAGGAAATATGCCATGGGCATGGCATGACCTCATTAGGTCTTTTCCATTTCTTATTGTCTCTGAATCTGTGACTAAACATGTTATCTTGAGCGTGAAGGAAAGTTACACAAGAAGATTCTTGGGAGGACCATGGTTTCCAAACTCAGCTCAGTAAATCCTTCCGCTCTCTGTATTTATTTATATATAATATTTAGACAACATGGCAGAACAGGATTTCTATAAACCAAAATCTGTTATCGAGGGGAAATTCTCACTAATGTCTCTTCCTTCCTCTCAGAGTTTCAGCTATTCCAGTGAGAGTCCATTATTTGCTGAGATAAAGTTGGAGTCAAATATCCTCAGATCTTCCTTAGCCAGTCACATTGCCTGCTGAATTCCTCTCAGGCTACAGCACCACATTTTAATTAACAATGGAAAGAAGCCACAAACTGAATAAACATACTTCCTGAAATTCCCTTTCACTCTATGCCCGGGGGTCCTTGTTATACCTTGGCACTTATTTTGTTAAATAGGGTGGGAAAGTTCCCAGGCCTTTGTTTTGTCCTTCACAGGACTTCTATCATAAACAAACACTGGCTCTAACACTATATTCTTATTTTGTTTTCCATGAAGCTTTTCTGATTACTTGTCATCTCCTGAGGACCTCCGCTGCATATCTTCTTTTAACACCTTTTCCTCAAAGCTCTGGCCTCCTTATTTTTGACATACTGCTTCTATAACTAACCCCTGATGACTGAAGAAGAAAAGAATTGAACCTGTTGGCTTCTGCATGAAGGGGCAGAGCACTAACCATTTGGTCATGACTTCTCAATTTTTATTTTTCCCAAATGAGGTTTTCAGATAAAGTATCAAATGCAGAAGAGGTGAACAAACAGCACACCAAAACAATCCTGTTTAAACCATCAAAATGTAATTCAGCAGGACAGGTCTCCCTCTGGGTATGTCCAGAAAGGTTTGGTATACTAAATTCAAATCTACCTTTATGCGAGGCTTTTGCAGTGAGAGCACATTAGGTAACAGCAGATAAACAGGCAGCGGAATTGACATTTTAAACCTTTTCTGCTTTTCTAAAAGACAGGCCATAACATTCTGGAGAAGTATCTCAGATGTGAAAATACCTGCTGCTCAAAGGCAAAATGGGCTTTGAAGACTTCACCACTACTGTGGTACTGCAGCTGTGATTCTGGCCTGTGCTCATCCTCATTGACGCTGCTAAGCAGTGAAGCTGATGGGCCTCCTTTTGCATAGAGATGGGTCCAGAAGGCCTTGCCCTGTTCCTTCCTCAGTGTCTGTCCAATGCTGCATGCCCCTTGCTCTGGGGCTGTAATATTGTCTCCAGAGAAGCAATATTTCTGCTCCTGGAGTAAGGTCTTATTAGCCTGCTCCCCCTCGCTGCTGCTCATTGTGAGCACATGGGGTTTTTTTTAAAATCAGCTGCTTTCTCTCTTGGCTCTCCCAAGCTCAGGAAGACAAATACATGTTGGCCTGATGAGCACCACCAACATAAACATATAATCTTGGGAGACCAAGCGCATGTGCACAAAACAAGTTCCTCTCCGAACGTTCCTGCAAACAAAAACTGCTCGTACAAATGTTTGCAGAGAAGTAAATAAATAAGGGTGCAAACAGAGCTGAATCAAAATGCATGCTAAAATTTGCACATTGTTCAGGAATATATTTCCCTCCCTACTTGCCCAATCTTGCTGGATTTGGATCAATGGCAAAGACATAAAAGGCCCCATACTTTTACCAAATCTGCCCCAACAGGATGCTGTCTTTTGTGAGCCTTTTGTTTAGTTCTAGTCATATGTAACAATCATTCCAGTCAGAATATGGATTCTTTCTCATTTCTCCCTATTCTACCTATTAAACAATCTAATAGCTTCTCAGCTCCTGTTTTTTAATGTTATCATGCTTTGTTTTAAGATCCATGAGATGGTTAATTTCCCAGGTAAAGTCCCTTTTAATAAACGTCTGTGGTAAGATACCTGAAAAATAAAAAGTCCAGGTAATTAGACCTTAATTTTAAGAGCAAGATCTCGATAAGGGAGATGGAGAAAGAAATATCTTTTAGTAGTTCAGGGGAAGGGGGACATCAAAGGTGGCCGCTTTAAAACAACAAACTAGCAACAACAAAAAATACCATACACAAAATTGGAGATCCCTTTGTAAGAATCTGCTGTGAGTGGATTCCTTGGAAATACATTTTTTTCTCGCTGATAAGCTATCGAAGGGAGAGTGGGTGTTGCACTGGATAGAAAACGTTGGATTCAGAAATCAACAAATCAGAATGGATTTAATCCAATACAATACTACAATACTAGCCTTCTGCAGGCACTTCTTCCTAGATAGAGAGAGGTACATTCTCTGAACTAGCTTCCTTTCTCTTCTTTCCCCAAAGGGACTCAAAATTAGAGAGGGGCCAAGTTTGGGGCTTAAGTATGTCTTGTATAATTTGACTCTATGTGGTTGATGTTACACGAGTGCTCTATGTATATATGTAAATACTTAATAGATAAAGTGTCAGTAGATGGTACTCAGGAATATGTAGCATAGTTCCTGGCTTGCAGAGGGCCAATAAAACAGTTGCAGTGCAAATGACTTCCTTTGGTTGCTCTTTACAGCAGTTTGTAATAATTCTCTTTTTAATAAACATGTCACATCTTTACGCTGAGGAATAGGTCTCTAATTTCAAGGAAAAAGACACCATTCATGGATCAATTAGAGAAGCAGAATTCTTCTTTTACAGTAACTCCCCACTTAACGTCCTCTCCCTTCACATTGTTTCGATGCTGTGTCCCCGCTCCATTACAGAATATGATCTTTTACATTTGTGCAATGCTCTTCTATAACATTCTTTGGCTGCCTGCTTTGTCCAGAGCTGGCAGTCCCAGCTCCCAGCGGGCAGAAGGCGCTGGGAGGGAAGGCGAGGAGTTGATTAGCGGGGTTGCCGGCGAGCGAGAGGTGGTGAGGGGGGAGCTTGGCTGCTGGTAAGTACTAAGTACCCACTAATTTTTTTTTGTGGGTGCTCCAGCCCTGGCAGCATAGCTGGGCAATGGCTACTACTGCAGCCAAATGGCTGGGTGCTCTTTGCAATGGGTAAGGACAAGCATATTCATATAGTGGCAGATCTCTGAGCTTGCTAGTAAACAATCTCCACCCCCAGCACATCATCAGACAGAAAATCCTATAGAAGCTGACCCCCCACCTTCCCACGCTGCTCCTGCACAGACAAGCCACACTGGTTCTGCTGCAAGATAGCTTGTCACACTACAGAAGAGAAAGCAGCATTTTACTCCAGGCCTGGGAAACAGTCCATAGGCCAGATCTCAAAGCAAGCCAAGAGAACTACTTTGACTTGCACCAGCTCAGGATCTGATCCTATAGGTCATGCTGGTATAAGGGGGAAAGTACAGAGTGGCACCAAAGCAATTTCTTTTAGATTTTAGGTGGGAGACTGCTTAGTGGAAACAGCTTTCAACTGGAAGGGTGTGACCATTCCACTCAGACTGAGATCTTTGATATATCAATTAAAAACGAGGGACGAGGTATCCTACTTTTACCTATGTAGACATTTTTGAACGCTAATGTGAGTAATAATTGAAATTTGGGGATAAAAAAACATGCAAACATTATTTTGATGCATCCATGGTGATAAACAATGGGGCAACACATATAATGCAATGTCTTTAATGCCCTGATTCAAAAAAGCTCTTGAGTACATGCTTAACTTTTGATTTCAGTGGAACTTAAGCATATTAACAGACAGGAAGTTTAAGTGCTTCTCTGAATAGGGATGGACTTAAACACAAACTCAGGCATATGCATAAGTGCTCTGCTGAATCAGGACCGATATCTGGAGTTATTTCACAGAATAACTATTCTTGTATTTAAAAAACTTAAACTGAAATATACCAGATTTACAGCTCAGAATGTTAGCACTGGTATCTTGGTTAGATTCTAACTTGGCTAGTTACATTTTTCCCTAGCAGTTTCAGTTGGATACAATATTCTTCACTTGCTGTTTTAAATTGCTGCATAGTGTTGATGTATGCTGTTAAGTAGTTGACATGCTTCACACCGGAGATGGTTACATTTCAGTGACAGAATGATCAGTGGGCATTATCTAACGCTTCAGAGGAAAGTGAATTACGCATATAATGGACCTATCCAATTATGCATGCTGTATTATAATCATGAATATCATACTTAGCCCTTTATATCTAAAGCCCTGTAGTACTTTATATCTACTAAGTGCCTTATAAATGAGAAAAGGATGGAATTCCCTCCTGTTCTCTGCAGGGATCGGTTTATGCACTGAAGAATGAGATTTGATTATTTTAGCTTGAAATAAGCTACAGCCAATGATAACTTTATTCAGAAGTCAGGATCTGGGTGAAATGGGTTAAAACACAGAGCAAATTGACAAAGTAGGCCAAAAAAAGAAAGATTATTATTTATATTATTACCATGTTACCATATCTCCGTAGCTGTAGTTATGGACCATGATCTGCCGGGCTAGATGCTGTACATACAAAGAACAAAACATGGTCCACAAGAGTTTACAATGTAAGTATGAGCCAGCAGATAACAGATGACAGACAGGGGAATGCAAGGAAACAGGGAAACAATAAATTAGGCAGAGTTCCTGCTAGTGATGGGTTCAATACACAGCATTTTGATTTGCAACCAGACTTCAAAAACCCTGGAGTATGAGGGTGTTTAGAGTTGGGATTTTGGTTCAGCTTCTTGTAAACAGAAGGTCCTTTCATAAATAGTGAATCTGGATTCGGATTTCAAACATCCACAGAGTTTGGTGGATTTGGGTTTTGGTGCAAGCCCATCTTTGATTTTTTCCTCTTTAATAAGGAATTTTATCCACATAGAGCAGAATGGATTTTAATGCAGAGTGAGCCAAACATAATCAACTGTATAGGGATTTTGGGGACTGAAGTATAGGCCAGTGTAAGGGGCTGTTAGTATCAGCTTATGAACTACTGGCTGGTGAAGGAAGTGAACTGATTCTATTGCATTCTGTAATGTTAAATAATTGGCAGGTGCTCAGAGCCTGGCCTATGCGCTTTTTATTATTCTAAATCAAAAGAAAATAAATAATTAAACAAATAACTTCCTTATACTGAGGATATTCAAACCAGGAATTCAACAACTGGGGAGTGTTTGCTGCCTACTTGGTACTTCTGTAAAATCTAACAAACAGTTGGAATGTGTGTGTGAACAAAAGGGATGCACTTTAGGTTGGTGAGTAAAGGGATTGATGCAGTGTACCTCTGTGCCCATGCAGCCCTGAAGGACCTTCGAAGATGGATTTTATTGGCACACAAGCCTCGTTCTGGGTTGTTGCACACAGCGAGTTGCACCCTAGGTCTGTATTTATTGTTTTGATAGGGGAATGTAAATGATTCTAGGGGAACAACTTCTGAGCCAGCCCACTGCAAGTTAAACCTGTGACGTGCACAAATTCTGCCTACATCTCTAGACATCTGGGAACCTTTTGCAGAGTTTTCCTAATGTGTTCAAATGGAAGCAGAATCAGCCCTGTAACTTAGGGCTTGGTTACACTGGCACTTTATAGCGCTATAAAGCCCCCACGAGCACTATAACCTCCTCCCCGTCCACAGTGGCAAGGCACGTAGAGCGCTATAACCGCGGAGTTAGAGCGCTATTGTTAATCCACCTCCTCATGGGGAATAAGGGCTGTAGCGCAGCTGCTGTAGTGCTACAGCAAGAATGTGGACACCCACTGTGCATTAATTGGCCTCCAGCCCATCCCATAATTCCCGTTCGAGCCACTCTGGTCATCACTTGCAAACTCTTTTGTCCTGTCCTCAGGTGACCACACGTCAGACCCGCCCTTTAAAGTTCCAGGGAAATTTGAAAATCCCCTTCCTGTTTGCTCCAGCCAAGCGTGGCGTGCTCTCAGGGAATCCTTGCAGGTGATCATTCTCATTGATCTGATTGATTGTGTGGCGTGGTCTCAGGGAATCGTTGCAGGTGATCATTCTGATTGATCATCATGACTCCACGTGCCATGCCTCCTCGCAATAGGCGATCCCCAGCATGGAGCAATAGCAAGGTGTTGGACCTCATCAGCTGTTTGGGGGAAGAGGCTGTTCAGTCTCAGCTGCAGTCTAGCCACAGGAATTTTGATACCTATGGGCAGATATCGCAGGCGTTGGCGGAAAGAGGCCATGAGCGGGACACTCTGCAGTGCCGTGTTAAGGTAAAGGAGCTTAGGAATAGAATCAGAGGGGTAGCCGTGTTAGTCTGGAATTGCAGAAGTGACAAAGAGTCCTGTGGCACCTTAAAGACTAACTAAAAAATTTTTAGAGCATAAGCTTTCGTGGGCTAATACCCACTTCATCGGATGCATGCAGTGGAAGTATCCAGGGGCAGGTATAAATAGGCAAGAACCAGGTGGGAGATAACAAGGTTAGTCCAATCAGGCTGAACCAGCTTGTTATCTCTAATCAGGGAGGGTGAGGTGTTCCTCTAGCAGTTGAACTGGAGGTGTGAATAGCAAGAGAAGAGAAGCTGCTTTTGTAGTTAGCTAGCCATTCAAAATCTCTATTCAGTCCCAAATTGATAGTGTCAAATTTGCAAATGAATTGCAGCTCTGTAGTCTCTCTTTGCAGTCTGGACTTGAAGTTTTTTTGCTGCAAAATGCTGACCTTTAAATCTTCTATGGTGTGTCCGGTGAGGTTGAAGTGCTCTCCTACAGGTTTTTGAATATTGCCATTCCTGATATCTGATTTGTGTCCATTTATCCTTTTACGTAGGGACTGTCCAGTTTGGCCGATGTACATAGCAGAGGGACATTGCTGGCACATAATGGCGTATATTACATTGGTAGATGTGCAGGTGAATGAACCAGTGATGGTGTGGCCGATCTGGTTTGGTCCTGTGATGGTGTTGCTGGTGTAGATGTGTGGGCAGAGTTGGCATCGAGGTTTATTGCATGGATTGGTTCCTGAGTTAGAGTTATTGTGGCGCGGTGTGCTGTTGCTGGTGAGAATATGCTTGAGGTTGGCAGGTTGTCTGTAGGCCAGGACTGGCCTGCCTCCCAAGGCCTGTGAAAGTGAGGGATTGTTGTCCAGGATGGGTTGTAGATCACTGACGATGCGTTGGAGAGGCTTTAACTGAGGACTGTAGGTGATGGCCAGTGGTGTTCTGTTGTTTTCTTTCTTGGGCTTGTCTTGCAGCAGCAGGCTTCTGGGTACACATCTGGCTCTGTTGATCTGTGTCCTTATTTCCTTGTGCGGGTATTGTAGTTTTGAGAAAGCTTGGTGGAGATCTTGTAGGTGTTGGTCTCTGTCTGAGGGGTTGGAGCAAATACGATTGTACCTCAGTGCTTGGCTGTAGACAATGGATCATGTGGTGTGCCCGGGGTGGAAGCTGGTGGCATGAAGGAAGGCATAGCTGTTGGTAGGTTTTCGGTATAGGGTGGTGTTGATGTGGCCGTCATTAATTTGCACCATGGTGTCCAGGAAGTGGACCTCCTGTGTAGACTGGTCCAGGCTGAGGTGGATGATGGGGTGGAAGCTGTTGAAATCATGGTGGAATTCTTCCAGAGTTTCTTTCCCATGGGTCCAGATGATGAAGATGTCATCAATGTAGCGTAGATAGAGGAGGGGCATGAGTGAACGAGATTTGAGGAAGCGTTGTTCCAGGTCAGCCATAAAGATGTTGGCATACTGTGGGGCCATGCGGGTGCCCATAGCGGTGCCACTGGTCTGGAGGTATATATTGTCACCAAATTTGAAATAATTGTGTGTGAGGATAAAGTCACAGAGCTCAGCAACCACTTGTGCTGTGGCATCATCAGGGATACTATTCCTGACAGCATGTATTCCATCTTTGTGTGGGATGTTTGTGTAGAGAGCCTCTACATCCATGGTGGCTAGGATGGTGTTTTCTGGAAAGTCACCAATGCATTGTAGTTTTCTCAGGAAGTCGGTGGTGTCACGGAGATAGCTGGGAGTGCTGGTGGCGTAGGGTCTGAGTACAGTGTCCACATATCCAGACAGTCCTTCAGTGAGAGTGCCAATACTCGAGATGATGGGGCATCCAGGATTTCCAGGTTTGTGGATCTTGGGTAAAAGATAGAATAGCCCCGGGGTTCTAAGGGTATGTTAATTTGTTCCTGTGTTAGTGTAGGGAGTGTCCTGAGTAGACGGTGTAGTTTCTTAGTATATTCTTCAGTGGGATCTGAGGGAAGTGGCCTGTAGAGACAACCCTGACATCATAATCAAAGAGGCTGATAAAGGAGGTGCTGTTGTCATCATGGACAGGTCTGACTACCAAAAGCAGGCTACCAGACAACTCTCCAACACCAATTTCTACAGGCACGGGCACGGAGGAGTCCCTGGACGCATGCAGCCAGGAGCTCTTCTCAACCCAGGAGGGCAGCCAGCCACAGTGTCCGGCGGTTGCAGGGGCCAGCTCATCAGTGCATTGCGGAGGTAAAGCTGCTTTTCTATGGGGAAGGCAGGCAGCTTGGGGTGGAAAGAGATGCTTGCATGCTTGCCTACATGTGGAATAGAGCATTGATGTAGTCTATCACCTCGCGGCAGTCATCATCAGTAATCTCTTCAAAGGTCTCAATAAAAGCGCTTGCAATGCGCCTGCGCAGGTTTCCTGGGAGAGCCAGCGTGGCCCCCGTCCCGCTCACAGTCACTAGTCCCCGCCACTGTGCTACAATGGGTGGGGGGAGCATTGCTGCACATAGGCAAGCTGCATATGGCCCTGGGTGGAAGGTGCATCTCATTAAAATCCCTTCCCTTTGTTCCTCAGTGACTCGAAGCAACGAGATATCTTCCAGGACAAACACCTATGGAGAATGTTGGAACAGTGTTCAGAGTAGGGCTCCTGCCACTTCCTGGCACTTCCCCCACCCCCGCCCCCCGCCACAGCTTTTCAGGGTAGGGAAGAAATCCTTCCCCCTGCCTGCTGCTCAGAGTGGGGCTCCTGCAACTTACCGGCACTCCCCACCCCCTCCCCTGGTACAGCTTTTCTGGGGCAGGGAAAAAATCATTTCCCTTGCCTCTGGAGTGCACTCACCATGGCAGGGGCTCCATTGCTGTATCTGTGCTCTCTGCAGGACAGGCAAACGGGGAATGCGGGGGAATCATAGGCATGTCTGCTCTTTACAAGGGAACCACTGTGAAATGTATCTTTTTATTTTAGAAGGGTCGTCCTTGAGCCCTGTGCCATCGCTCTTATCAACAGCAGAGAGACTGAGGCTACTGAGGAAGCGGCCACGAAGGAGCAAAGAGGACCTTGTACAGCAAGTAATGCAACAGGCTGTAACGGAGAATCGAGTTGCACAGAGGTGGAGGGAGAACGAGAGCAAGTTGAGGGAGAAGGCGCGGAAGGATAATGCGATTCACCGCCGGAAAAGCACCGATAAGCTGTTCTCATTACTGCAGCTTCAGTTGGAGACTATGCAGCGGATTGTCACCCTTCAGGAGGAGAAGCACCGCGCTCTCCACCCCAATTATCATTTGCCCCAAATCCCTTCCCCTTCTGTGCCTCAGTACCCTCCAGGCCACTATCATCAGCTATATGGTTATCACCATCCACAGCTGCCTCCAACCCCTCTGTCTTCACCGAACAACCCCCAAACCCCGGACCATTGTCCACTGCAGTCAACCCCTAATAACATGCCTTACTGCCCTCTGCAAATGGGGTTCGGGGGACATGGCCACTGTGAGAGCACTGGAGACTCAGAGACCCGGACATACTCCGATCTCTGACTGACCCCATGCCACCCCCATTGCACCTCCCCCGGCTTCCCCCTCACACGCATCACAATATTTTCTTTCAGCAACCGAAGTACCTGTTCAATAAATGAATTGTCTTCTTAATAAATGGGTTTCTTTATTAAGTGTACATACATTATTACAGGCTACAGAAAAGCAAATGCCTGTTCCTATTAAAAGAATGCTCTCTCCCTCCCTCCCTCCCTCCGTCTGCACCTCACTTTAGAACTGGCTTTCAGCCTCAAAATGCTCCCTCAAGGCTTCCCTGATCCTAACAGCCTCGCGCTGGTCCCCTCTAAGAACCCTGCTCTCTGGCTGGGCATATGTGGCCTCCAGGCGTTGAACCTCCGAGGACCATGCCTGAGTGAAGCCTTCGCCCTTCCACTCACAAAGATTATGTAGGGCATAGCATGCAGAAATAACCGCGGAGATACTACCCTTGGCCAAGTCTAGCCTCCCATAAAGACAGCGCCAGCGTGCCTTGAGATGCCCAAAAGCACACTCCACAGTCATTCGACACCGGCTAAGCCAGTAGTTGAACCTTTCCTGACTGCTGCCCAGGCTCCCTGTGTAGGGTTTCATGAGCCAGGGCATTAAAGGGTAAGCGGGGTCGCCAAGAATCACTATGGGCATGTCCACTTCCCCCACAGGGATCCTCTGGTCTGGGAAAAAAGTCCCGGCTTGCAGCTTCACGAACAGGCCGGTGTTGTGGAAGATGCGTGCGTCATGCACCTTTCCAGACCAGCCAGCGTTAATGTCAGTAAAACGCCCACGGTGATCCACAAGCGCCTGGAGAACCATGGAGAAGTACCCCTTTTGGTTAACGTACTCGTCCGCTAGGTGGGCGGGCGCCAGAATAGGTATATGGGTCCCATCTATCGCCCCTCCACAGATAGAGAAACCCATTTCTTCAAAGCCAGCAACAATGTCATGCACGTTACCCAGAGTCACGATTTTTCGTAGCAGGATGTGATTAATGGCCCTGCACACTTGCATCAGTACAACTCCAACGGTCGACTTTCCAACCCCAAACTGGTTGGCCACCGATTGGTAGCTGTCTGGTGTAGCCAGCTTCCAAATCCCAATAGCCACCCGCTTCTCCACCAGGAGGGCAGCCCTCAATCTGGTGTCCTTGCACCGCAGGGCGGGGGCAAGTTGAGCACACAGTCCCATGAAAGTGGCTTTTCTCATTCGAAAGTTTTGCAGCCACTGCTCGTCGTCCCAGACTTGCATGACGATGCGATCCCACCACTCAGTGCTCGTTTCCCGTGCCCCGAAGCGGCGTTCAACGGCCGTGAGCATGTCCGTTAATGAGACAAGAAGCTTCGTGTCAAACGCATTCACCGCTTCGATCTCATGTTCAGACTCATCACTGTCATCCTGCATGTCAAGGATTAACTCCACTGCACACAGAGATGTGCTGGCGACAGTCGTCAGCATGTTCCTCAGCAGTTCTGGATTCATTGCGGCACACGACAATGGAAGACGGAGCGCGCCTTGCTGAAACCGTTGAAAGATGGCACCGGAGCTGGAAGGAAACACAGGGATTGCTGGGATATGCCAAAAAGCATCATGGGTAGTTGAAACAGGATACAGAATGCCCCACAAGTGACGCCCCCCCTACCACAAGGCATTGCGCCAGATCAGGAAGAGGTGCACTGTGGGATACATGCCCTAATGCGCTGCTCTTAATGCCGCATTAAGTGCCGCAAATGTGGCCATGCTATACTGCTGGAGCATCTCAGTGTGGACATACAATAGCGCTATTCATATTACTGTATAAGGGGACCGCTATAACCAATAGCGCTATAATCTTGTAAGTGTAACCATGCCCTCACTTCCCAGAGGAGTCTGAGAACTGATTTCTCTGTCCTCCTTGAAGTGTCATTCTGGGTATTGGCATCTTGGCAAGACTACAGTGTCTTCTATTACAATAACCTGGGTTTATTTTTAGTCAAGTGGTTGTAAATACAACTGCCCTTTATTTGCAGTTATATTGATTTGTCTGAGTGCCGCCTCTCCACTTGTATGATTCATTTTCCTCTATTCATGTGGTTTTACTTTCTAAGTTTTTATCTTGTTTATTCTTTGTGCTGTTAATTTTGCTCCCAGGCCCCTTGAGTGCTGTGGCATTTAGGTTCCACTGAAGTCAAAACAAATCTTGCTGTGATTTATTAATACATCAAATCTCTGAGTCTGTTTCCAGTCTTGGAATGAAAAAAAATAATAATTTCCAGTAAAATACATGAAGTAATGGCGTGGTTTGCTGGAAAGCTCTGGGCTTTGGTCTGGCACAGATTTGACATGTTTTGTTAGGGTTCTCCTTAATGTTTGTAATGTAGATGCCTTGCAGTAAGCACCTTCTGAGTGGATGAAATAAATAAATGAAAAGACTATTGCCTCCTGAAAGCCCTTCACTGAAGTGCTGAAGTGTAAAGTGACCTCTGGAGCACTTAGCAGATCTGTAGTTTGAGCAGAGGATGGGATGACAATTTCCACATGCTGTACATAGATGGAGAGCTTGTTATTTGCACTATTCCGCCTATTGGAGGATGCCACTATTGTTCCTGACATTGCTGACCATGACCTGTTGCCGGTTCTCTGAGAGCAATACCCTGCCTCTCCAACAGCCCCAGATAAGTGTTATGATGTATTGCTAGATGGACAGGGTTTGCCGTGCTTCACGGTTCTGTTGATACAAAATGCCTTTAAGATCCTGCCTTTCCCATCCTAATCTACAAAGGAAACAGGAAAAAGGAACTTAAACTCCCTGTACTCAGACAGCAATGAGACTGTTATAGCCCACTCCAGCACTGCGATTTCTTGCCTCTGACTTGTAAACAAGAGTCCTCGTACCATGCAAGTGAAGAGTCACCATGCTTTACCCCACTGAAGGATAACCCTAACCCCATGAGGTAGCTGTGGAAACTGGATGGATGTATTTTGGAAAGCATGGACTCTTTAGCACATTTAATTCTCTGTGGATTCAGCCTGATGATTTCAGGTAAGACTTTGCTTTAGTTACTGAGTTAGTATTGCCGAGCTGCCGTGGCTTTACTGTTTCTCACACAATGTACGGACAAAAGAGCCTGATCCTAAAATCCACACTCTGCTGAGGTACCCTCCTAGCATAATTCTCCCATTGACTTCAGTGGAATTAGTTGCAGAAGTAAGGATAAGGTAGCAGTGTTATGCCCTGATTCTTTGTCAGAAGGTGGCTGAATGCATTTGGGATCTATAAATCCTTTTTAATCTAGCTGCTGTTTGTTCACACTTACAAAGGCTACAGTGTGGATTCCTCAGCTGAGCTAGTTCACTTTTTCTCTGAGCCAGTTGTTTGGAAATGACCACCCCAGGTTTGTTTGTAAAATCTGTTGTAAATGTTAACTCTTACTGTCCACCTCACAAATATCGAGGGGAAACACAAGCTGACTGATAAAAAATCTGATATGTGTTCCATCTAGTATTTATTCTTAGCTAGTCTCTTCCAGCTGCTGAGTCTAGACACTAATTATTGGATATTGAATCTTGAATTCTATGCATTAAATACAAAAGATTGGTTCCTTGCAAATACTATTTAAAAACAAGTCTGAATCAATAATATTATAACAAGACATCATTTGCTTGTCCAAGTAGTGCTAATTGTAAAGTACGGATTTCCCATAACTGATAAATGGAAATTTATGATTTTATTAATACAAAGTTTATTTCTTAGCATTAAGAGCCTTACGAGTCAGAGATGCTTTACTCAAATACTCATTGTTCTGAGTATTATCTTCTTTCCATGTGGTTCTCGCTCAGCATTGAAGTATATGCTCACACCACTAGTGTCTCTATCTGACTTGTTTCTAGGCAGTCTCCTCAGTGTAAGATACAAAGCATAAACTTGATAAACCTAGAGATGGGCCTCAAACCAGCACCCCAGATTTGAATTCATCCCTGAAAGTGTAACTTCAGATTTCATTTTTCTGGCTCCAGGCCATCTACAGATAAAATGCAATGTGCTATATAGCTGCAGACTGCTACAGTAAGAGACAGAAGGTAGTAACAAAAGAAAACAGTATTTTTCACTGCAATATAACTTATTTTACAATCTCTTGATCTTAATGGGTTTCAGAAATGTTCAGAAGTACGATGATTGGTCAACAAAAGGGTTTGAGGTTTTGAGGGTTTTTTCAGTATCTCTAAAGATCTGTGGTTATATGCAAGCCAAAAGTTTACATAAAATGTGGTGAGTGTGTGTGTACTGTTATGTACTTATTGCTGTGTTAGGTTGTAGAGTGTGTATTCCTCTTGTGGTGTGGGTTGCTTGCTTGTTGTAGATTTATAGCAATGCATCCTATTTGACTATCAGATCAGTACTGACTTTTCACTTTAGAGGCAGATAGGCTATGCACTAAGTGTTATATACAGAAGATAAAAAGAGAGCTTTGTTAACTTGAACCGAATGGGACAACACAACCCTTTTTTCAGAGTCAAATTTCCCCTGGATCCTCCTTCCTTAAAGCTCATAGTGTATACCTGATTGCTACAGGAAGCAAGTAAAATCCATGAAGTCATGTGAATGTTTGAGAAACAAAAGCAAGCTGCACGATTAGCAATAAACATGGACAGTGTGCTCATTTGAGTTCAGTGTTGACGAGCTACCAGTCACAGCCCTTTCCACAGGACTTGACCAGTTAGGTGTGTATTGCAGTCACACCCATCTCAACAGATCTGTCAGCTTTCCCGCTTTTGTTCAAGTGTGATATCATGTTTCCTGGGGCGAGTGGTGGAAGACAATGCTAACCCCCTTTCCTCTAGATATAACAGGCGGAGTTCAGGAAAGCAGTATTGACATTCCCTAAGCAGGGGAGACATTAAAGTCAATGCAATTGGCAGACTGTGAACTGACTTAACCTTGTCCCAAATAGTTGTGGGCTTTTGTGGGAGAGCTGCTGGGTAGGCAAAAATGTACTCCACCCTTGTTCCAAGGTGGGGACCATCCCTTTGGGCTTGACTCCTGGTTACATTAAATGCCCTGTAATTTCCTTTACTTCATCATCATCAAGAGCCAAAGACTCGATTCCCAAAGGTGCTGTTGAAGTGAGATATAATATAATGAATGTCTCTCTCCAACAGTACACAATCCAAAGTAAGTCTCCACTGTGCTGACAAAAAAGACAGGTTTCATGCTCATGGTAAAGCTGAAGCAAAACCAGGATTGTGAACACTCTTGCCTCCTGTGGAGGTTCTGTTCTACATTTTGCACATGGCCCTTAGTATCATGATGGGCTGAACCAAAGCCCTGAAACAACCCTTCCCCCTGCCGAACCCCTCATGACATTTATAGAATTTTGATTCAATTCCCAACTTCATGGCTCAAGGCCATCCCAGTTTAATTCAGAATAGGAACAGTTTTCAGTGCTCTCACATTCACTTTAAAGGACCGAGGAGGGGTGTTATTAGGAATAAACATTATAACTTGCCCTTGGCCTGTTAACTGGATTCTGAACCAACCTGGGAACTTATTTACAGTCTCTCACACTGGGCTTCAGCAATGTTAATGTCTGAGCCTCATTTTAATAGCCGTGAGCCTGGACAAATCAACAGCAATTAAAACCCAGTTCTAATACATTTTGCCAACAATTGCAGGTGGATGCGTATGAATTTTCAGACTACTAGGATTAGCAACACTTGTGACATTTTGCTTTCTCCCAAGCATGAGACAATCCAGAGGGTTCTTTAAATTTAGGGACAATCCAGTGGGTTCCTAAAACTACTAGAGTTATTTTTTTAATTTTATTTCAATCCATATATGGTGAAAGCTGACCTTCAAAGGCTTTCAGCAAAAGCATCTTTATAGCATAACTATAATTCAGAGTGTGTGTGTGTATAAAGCTAAACAAATATAACCCAAACATATCAAAATTATATTACAAACCATATTGTATCAGGGGTTCTTCAAAATGAGGCATAATGAAATTAAAGGAAATGAAAAGACAAATAAGTCCTGTTTCTCATCAAGTTTGTTTAGTTGCATAGACTGGAAAGTTGTAACAGTTTGGGGTTTCAAGAGCTCTTTTTTTTTGTTTTGGGAAACATCCCCCCCCACTTAATTTAAACAACTGAATTTTTCTCCCCAAGGGAAATTTAAACAAACCCCTCTGTGGTATCTCTCAGCAAGAAAAGCCTGTGCTATTCAACCACAAAGTTTGTCACAGGAAAGTCATTCTTGCCCTGCTTCTCCAACTACTTGGGATATAAACTAAAAATGCACAGCACTCCAAATCATGTGTGTTAAGCCAAAGCCAAATGGAACTGGAACCTCAAGCGCTTTGCGTTCTGTTCTACATGTATAACCATAGCTTGTTCTAACTAAAACAAATAATTGAGGCAACACTTGGATTCACGGTCAGTTATTTCAGTATGATCATGATGCTATACCAGACTTGGGTCTAAATCAGCTCCTCTAAATGCTGAAGGAAGTTCTCACCTGGAATATCTGCTAAAGGAGAAACAGGGCCAGGGTGTGGGTGAGTTACAGTGTCTAATAATTCTTCCTCTCTGCAGTACTTGGATTAGTTACAGCAGGTGGCGGCACAGCGTCCTGGTATTTTTCTAGTGGCTTCAGAAGTTTCTGCATAATTTAAACACTTTGTCAAAGCTAATCCAGAAGTTATGGGCTTGATGCAGAAGTCATGGGGTGACATGCTCTGACCTTCTGGAAAGCAGTAATTTTATACAGGAGGTCAAGCTAGATTAGGGGTGGCCAACCTGTGATGCTGGAGCCACGTGCGGCTCTTCAGGCTCCTTGTATAGGCACCGACTCTGGAGCTGGAGCTACAGGTGACAACTTTCCAGTGTGCCGGGGATGCTCACAGCTCAACCCCTTGGCTCTGCCCCAGGTCCTGCCCCCTCCCCTGAGCCTGCCATGACTTCACTTCTCCCCTTCTGATCCTCCACACCACAAAACAGCTGATCAGGAGGTGCGGGGATGGAGGGGGGGTGCTGATCAGCGGGGCTGCCGGTGGGCAGGAGGCACTCGGGTGGGGAGCTAATGGGGGGCTGCTGACGTGTGTCTCTTTGGCAATGTACATTGGTAAATTCTGGCTCCTTCGCAGGCTCAGCTTGGCCGCCCCTGATCTAGCTCATCATAATGGTCTCTTCTGGCTGTAAAATCTGTGGGTTTGGGTTTTTTATTAACTTTCTAGGCATATGTGTGTGAAGAAAACCTTGCAAAGGTGACGTGATGCAACTACTGTCTGACCCTGCAAATAGGCCGTTTGAAACAACAGCCCCACCTCTTCAGTCAGTGCAGGCTGCAGTCAGCGCATAACCTAAGGGGTTGCAAAGGTGGCTTTGTGTCACCTTGGGGTTGCTGTGTGTCCGCAGTTGGTGTAAGTTAGAGTGGAGCTATTCTAATAAGAGGAGTTCCAGCAGGTGGGAAGAGCTAGAGCATGGAGGCATTGGGTCAGGCCTGAACCCATCAAACCCATAAGAGAGTGAAGTGAAATCCCACGGTAATCCGAATGAGAAGGACATATTGAGTCATGAGGAGAGCTAGTCAGAACATTGTTACTGAAATTGCATTTTGAAATGGCAAAAAATGCTGATTCATCAAAGCTGTCACATTTTGTGGGGATGTATCAGTCGCCCTGAAGCTTTCATCAGGAAAGTTTCGGGTCAAAGAAAGAGAGACACTGACTATAGTTTAGTGATCTGGGCCTGGGCCATGGAATACTCAAGTTCCTCCTCGGCTTGATTTGTAGAGGTCTGGGATGAAAAACTCTGCTCTGAATCTAGTAGAGCAGGGACTAGAATTTGGGTCCCGCAGGCCACTGCACTACTCACACATAAAATAATTTATTTGGGATTCGCTGTGATTATAATGAAGCTCACTGGAAAGTGACAGACTAGAATGCAGGATCTTCAATGAAGCAGTTCAAACGTGTAACTTTTTAAATATACATTTATGATACCCATCCTCCAGTTAATTCTGATAACTCTGTCCCAAAGTCAGCAAATACATTAAGACTTGCAAGATAAGGGTCAAATACAGAGAAAAGAGCAAGCTCACCAAAAAGGGCTGTATAATTCACCAACATATTTGCACATCTGTTTTTTCATTATCCAGTCAGCTCTAGTTAATGACAAAACCTTACATTTTTAAAATGAAATAATTTCAACGATGGGTTTTCCTTTTCACCATTTATGCTGTTTGTTTACTTTTTGCATTTTATTCAACCCGGAAAGTGAAATTACACTGGGTCAATTTCAGTTTCAGTTTCCAGCACATGTCTCTCTCTGGTGTTCATGTGCCAGTACAATACTGTTATGTTTGTGTTTCTGACAATGCAAAAGAGTGTTTGCATCTGAAACAACTGTTTTCCTAGGTTTTTCTCTGTTCGTGTTGTGAAAACATTTGTATTCTCTACAGATTTTTATACTCCCACCCTTTATTTTTTGAAAACTGAAATGTGGGACCTGAATCAAATTATACCAGTGTTTCTTTGAAAATCAATTTAGATTAGCTTTTCTATCAGCTTAAGAGATCACACAGATGACTAATAAAATAGATTAAAGTGTATAGGAAGCTGAGGGATTGATTCTCCTCTTATGTCAGTTTTATACCAGGATAATAACTGGATTAACTTTATGGAAGCTATTCCTGAATTACACCAGAGCAAATGAGATGAGAATCAGACCCACTATGTACAAGTGACACACCATTCACCTTAATTTTCTTCATCGCTGGTTTCAAAATGAGACTGTCAGCAATTGCAAAGTGCTGATCCACTTTTCACCATAATGCAAATACTATTTAATGGTTCAGGATCCCACCCAAGTCCCTCCCTTACTGTTGGTAGAAGAACTCATCTTCTGCGAGGGTATCTTTGTCATCACCACCATGTTAGCTTATAAAGCCCAGCAGAGGATAGCACCAAGCTCCTCCTGTTTCAAGAGCAAATCTTCAGTAGTGTGTAAGATATACTCAGTCCCACAGAATCTGGGCATCAGCAGTATATGAGATCCATGCTTTACATAGAGCACATAATTGTCTTGGGGTCGGTGAATGACTAGGAAGAAAGCAGAACAGGGGAATCAATTGATGTCTATATTTTAAATGGTAAGTTCTTAAATCAATGGGACTCTTTCCATTGACTATAGTCAGAGGTGTCAAGTTTTGTTCCTTACTGCTATTTATCAAAGATAGCTTTGATTTTATTATTTCTGGCTGTTATATGGCAGAGACAGGCTTGAACAATAATGTATTTACAATGCTGTATCAGCTTTGCCTTTCTGCCGAAGCTGAGCTTTCAGGGGGATCGTTAGTTTAGTGGGGGCAGTGTGGTCTTCAGGCTACAGCACTGGATGGGGACGCTGAAGACCTGGGTTCTCAGCCTGGCTCTAGCAATGGCTTGCTAGATGACCTTAGACAAGTCACTTTGCCTTGGTTTCCCTCTCTCTGATGGCCTTTGTTTACCTTTATGAAGTGCTTGGAGATCATTTTTTTACCTTTGTGAAGTGCTTGGAGATCAAAAGAGCCAGGCCTCATTGCCTAGAGCTAGGACAAGAAGTAATGGGCTTAATCTGTAGCAAGAGAGATTTAGGTTAGATAGAAAAACTTTCTAAGTATAAGCTTAGTTAAGCACAGGAATAGTCTTCTAAGAGAGGTTGTGAAATCCCCGTCATTGGAGGTTTTTTAAGAACAGGTTGGACAAACACCTGCCAGGGATGGCCTACATTTGCTTGGTCCTGCCTCAGCACAGGGGGCTGGATTGATAATTTCTCAAGGTCCCTTCCATGAATGGAACTCAGATGCAAGAATCTGACCACATTTGGGAAAATATCTGGTCAATGTTATCTTTTAGTCACCAAAAACGTTTGGCATTTTTAATGGCACCAGTGGACTTTGGATTCCATAAGATGGACTCTGGACACCAGAGTCCATAACATTCAGTAAACACTTTTGTAACCCTTCTGCCCATCAGAGTTGGCAGCAACAAGGGCCGGGTTCAGTATCCAGGGGTTCCATTCCAATAGCACAATACAAAACTAGCTCGAGCCCCCCCACCCAGTGACCTGGGACAACCATATACCACCCCTCTGGGCATCTGTCAGAGACAATACTTCCCCTCTTGCAAGCACGGAGTCTGAGTGTACCAAAAACCTTTTAATAACAGGGAGAACCAATGTGGCATACTATTGGGGAAACACCACAAACAAGGTTAATAAACCAAACCATGAACCAGGAGCCCCCTCCCAGCAAATAGGCCGTGGCCGTCCCTTTGGCTCTTGAGTTCCACAACCTCAAAAAGTCCCTCAATAGTCCAAAAAGTCCAACAGCCCAGGAGTCTCTGTTCTTGGTCAGTGCAGAGTTCAAAAGTCACTCAGCAGAGTCTTACCTCCCAGCCTGGGTGGAAAAGGAGGGTAGGACAAGGGGCACCTTACATGGTCCGAGGCCAACTGCGCCGCCTCTCTGTGGGGTTCCACTGCAGCCCTCACTGCAATCCGCTCTGCTCTGCTGGCCGTCCCACGAAGTGCTCTACTCGCCGATACTCGAACCACTCTGCAGCGCCAGTCACTCTGCTAGCCCGCCCTGCTAGCCGACACACAGACAGCTCTGTGGTGCCGGTCACTCCATCAGCAGCACAAATGGCTCCGCTAGTGAACACACAGACTGCTCTGCTGCGCCAATCACTCCGCTAGCCCGTCCTGCTAGCCAACACATGGGCTGCACCAGCCACTCTGCACTATGTTCAGGCCCCCCAACTTGAGACAGTGCCTAGTGATTTCTTTAGCTCTTAGGTGATTTCAGCATATACCAGGGAGCCTAAAGTGATTTCAACTCAGCAGCCCAAACCCAGGCTCCTAATAGAAACAAAATTTAACTCTGACATTCTACAGTGGAAAGAGGCAAGGTGCGATAGGCTTGTAGGGCCCTCAAACAAAGGCCTCACCAAAAGGCATAAGTACTTGTCCCCAGCCTCTCTCAATCTCAGAGTGTTCTGAAATGCATGGCCCTTGCCCAGTGAGTGCTACCTAGATGATGGCGAGTCCCTCCATCATAACAAGGGCCAAGTACGTGTCCATAGTCCTTCATTCACAAAATCAGGATAACATCACTTTATATTTCCTGCCCCAATAACATAGAAACTGGGGCTCCCACATCAGCCGAAGTGACCATGTGGGCTGCTGTGGGCTCAGGCTAGGTGCAGTGGGTGTGTCTATGCAAATTGATCAGCCCCAAAGTTATTTTCCATAACTCACTGCAATTCCCATAGTTCGCCACCAGGTGTCAGAATATATCTCATTCCTGACACTGCTTACACTTTAAATTAAAAATAAAAAAGAAGAGAGAACTGTTTGTCATGAACCTCCACTTATGACCTAATTCTGAGACCCTTATTTATGTCAGAAGTTCTTATGGTTCACTTCAACCACTCCCACTAGTTAAGGAGATCTGAAATTCTGAAACTGAAGTTGAAAATCTTGACAACACTTTTAGTCAACATTTCAAATTTTGGCAACCATAGAATCATAGAAATATAGGGCTGGAAGGGACCTTGTGAAATTATCAAGTTCAGTCCCATGTGCTGAGGCAGGACCAAGTAAAGCAGACCGTTCCTGACAGGTGTTTGTGTAACCTATCAATAAACTTCCCCTCCGTCCCAAAAATAACAGGATGGTGTTCTTTTCCTCTGTTTGCCAGAAGCTGGGAATGAGCGGCAGGGAATGGATCACTTGATGGTTACCTGTTCTGTTCATTCCCTCTGAGGCACCTGCCATTGGCCACTGCTGGAAGACAGGATACTGGGCTAACTGGACATTTGGTCTGACCCAGCATCGCCATTCTTATGTTGTGTTCTTATGAATTTTTTGTGAAAATTTGAATCAATTTTTCAACTACCTCTATTAGGAGAGATTGTTCTACTCTTATAAGCAAATGTGGCAATAAAGTCCATAATTGGTTCATTTCTTTGTGAGGCCCAATGAAATTATAACTAAATTTCAGTATTGGTTAATTTAGTACTGCACTTATAATAATAAATAAAATACTGCATTTCATTTTAAAGATTTGTTAGAGGAGCTGTCAGTTTTGATTACTGTCTTTAACAATATTGCCAAAATGATATACTTCTTGGTTTCTAAACAGATTTAGTAGTACAAATAATAATATGAATTTGTTTAGAGCCATCAAAGTACCAATATACTCTTTTCTGTACAATACACAAAAATAAAGACAGTCCAAAGAGTTTTCAATCTAAAACTTAGAAACCCTGAGAAATCCAGAGGTGCAGGAGACTTAGTGGCTGGGGTTTGTTTTAGGCGATAAACTCACTTTTGTGGGCTTTATGGAAGAAATGTTTTTTTAAAGGGACCTGAAAGAGGTGAGGTTGATGCCTTGGCCAACGGGGCTGTCTGTTTTCAATATACACTAAATCAGTCTTAAACCCCATAGTTGCATAATGTCATATAACAAATACATAGCAGCAGGTCCTACATTCAACTGCTAATGTGTTATGCTGTCTATGCTGGGGATGAAGGCCAAGTACAGATTTTGGCCATCCTATTGCTAGGGTGTCCATTTGGCTTATATTCATATCCCCAGGCGGGTCACTAGAAAAATTAATTTAATTTCCCAACAATAGCAAAGGCCTGTATAAATCCAGCCTAAACGTTTGGGATTTAGTACCTTATAATCTCCGTTTAATGACACAGTTTCTACCCAAGATGATAAAAGGGTTTGATGTGTGTATTGAAGTGATTCCTTGGATAAGTTACAAAGGTTGTGGAAGGGTTCTCCACTACAAGGCAGGAGGGTGGTAATTGGAACAATCAAATTACCACTATAATAATACTTGGCATTTCTGCAAGTTTAACTCCAGGATCTTAACATAGTTTACATACAAATACAAATAAAGACAATCTCACCACATCCTACTCTCATCTCATTTTACAGATGGGGAAACTGAGTCACAGAAAGGTTAAGTAACTTACCCAGGAAGCTCATGGCAAAGCAAGCAATCTATCTAATCCAGCTCTCTGTACACTTCCCTGTCTGTGTTTTAATCATGAGATCTGTTCCAAGCTGATATCTTACATGCAAGAATCTAAGCTTTCATTTAAGAAAAATAATACATTTCTAGTCTGCACTGAGAGTGGCATCTCAAGAGGGTAGAACTTATTTTGCGGGTTTATTTTTGCCCCGTTCAGTCCCTGATTCAGACTGATGGCCAGATCCTGGAGAGTGTTCAGTGCTCTCAACTCCCATCGAAGTTCAGTGGCTACGGGGGGTGTTGAGCCTCTCTCTGGAGCAACTTAGCACTTCAGGAGGGGCTTCTTTCTACCTATCCAAAGTGCAGGAGGAAATGTGGGTTCATGTAGGCTCCACGTACACACAGACATTGCCTGCATCCTTAGGGATATGTCAAGAGCCCCATCCAATAAAAGTTTCATGTAATTAGTGCCAGCTGTTGCCTGGGCTCAATTTTTTTTAAAATGGTTGTTGATGGCTCTAAGACTAGGATTGAGATCCTGGCCCCAATGGAAGCAATGGGAGTTTTGTACTAGGCGCTCCAGTCATGTTGCCTGAATCCATTTGAAAATTCTTTCAGGATATGGCCAATTTTCCTTTCCAGAGAGGAAATTCTCTGCCAGGGCTTCCTGAGCAGCAACTTCCTGCCTCCGATTTCTCCTTGGAGGAAAGGAGTTAATTGTGTTTGAAGTGTGGAGAAATCCAGCCTACTTGGTCCTCATGTGCTGAGCACAGCCCTCAAAGGCAACTCTCCCTATAAAATCAGCAGAGGCCTCCACCTCAACAGGGGACAGAGGTCAAAAGAAGCCAGGAGATCAACTTAATACCAGGGGGAAAGAATGAGAAAAAGGGGAGGGGTGGGCCAGAGTGTCAAAACAAGGGGTGCAGAAAGTGATACAGAGCAGGGAACGCTGGACAATGCCTACTGCTCTTGGAAGAAATCTGCCTGGATATGGGGTCAAAATAGGCCGCAAAGTAACAAAGTAACCCAGAGCACCAGGGAAGTTCCTGGACCTTGATTCCTAGTCCACTCCTCTCCTAGGTGGATGCTGCATGGTATTCCCATAGCCACCTCTCTCTTGGTATAGCTCTTGTTATTTCTGTTTTGCTTCCTTCCCTGCTTCTCTCATTGCTTCATGATAATGCTACTGAATAAATAATGAATGCACTTATATCGCACTTTACATGTTCAAAGCACTGTACAAACATTAACCAATTCTCAGATATGGGGTTAGGGTTTTTGTTTCCTCAGAGCTCTCTGTTGGTCTAGCTCCTACAGCTACTCTGAGTGACTGCTCTTATGAAGAAAGCTAGGGACTCCATATTTAAGATGATCGGGAAATTTTTCAAAGTGCTCTCACGTCCCCATGCGTACTCACATTCACTTGGAAATTACCATGTCTCATCAGGCCCGGGGGGAGGTTAGGGGTGCACATTTGGGATTATTGAGTCAAGGGGCTCTGTTCCAGAGGTACGTTGCCAAGAAATAAAGACTTGTCATTACATTTATTTCAGTCTTATGATATTTTTTGCACAAGCCTGTGGCTCAGACTATGGCACTGATCTCCCCCAGATCACCAGATCAATTTTAACCTCAGCTAGTGTGTGGGGCAGCAATCTTTAAAACATTAGCAGAGAGGCTTTCTAGGTCTGCAAGTTGGCGTGCATCTGGGATGAGTGCCAGAGAATTCCTCTGAGCCAGCTCTTCCAGTTACTCCTGAATGAGCCTCGTTATGCACAGTGATGAATGCTCCCCACACTTACTTGAGCAATAGCATGGCACAGAGGACTGGTGGGCAGTTTGTGAATGCCATTGCCAAGGAGGGGTTCTGGTGGACACTTAGAATATGCAAGGGGTTTTGAGGCAAGTGCGGCACCCAACTCCCGCATTTGGGGAGGCTGGACATGAGCGCTGGAAGCTTCCTAGAAATGTAGGGGGGGGCATTGGCACCCGGACCTTGGTCCCTTCCCCTCCCCCACCCCTGTTCGGCCTCCACCCCCGAAGCCTCACCCATTTCACTCCAGGCCCTGTTTTGCCCCTTCCCCTAGGCTCCCTCCTTCCCTGAGGCCTCCCCTTCTTTTCCCTCATCCCATGAAGCCCCAAGTCCACCCAGACAGGGCAGAGGGACATGAACAGTGGGTGGGGGGACTTCAGGGGAAGAGGCGGAGTGGGGCTGGAACAAGGAGCAGTGTGGGTGGAGCCATGAGGGAAGAGAACAAGAAGAAGGGGGGCAGAGCACGGGTGGGGCTACAGCCCGGGCCCCCTTTTGGCCTCCAAAGCGTGCTGCACTGCATCCTGTTTGTGGAGGCTTAGCCTCCTCTGGCCTCTTATAGCCACCACCCATTTTCTTCTTGGCATCCCTCCTGGACTATCAGCCCCTAGAAGTGACAGTGAGGACTGTGCTGACCACCTACAGTATTCCCTGGCTCCATGCTGCTAGACAGCCTAGTGAGCCTGTGGATGAGGCTGCCCATGCGTTAGTTGTGCTCCAGTGGAGTTGTGCTTCTGAATCTGCGTGGGCAATTGCTGTCTCCACAGGGGCAGACGTAAAGTGGGGCGGGGGGGGGGGGAGGAGTGGAGTGGGCTGGGATAGTTCAGTGGAACAGATGTTACTTTAACTCTGTATTTCCTTGTTAGCGGAGGATTAAGTTTAGCCACACTCCCTGTTCTGCAAGGGCACAGTACTGCACTGGGCCATGACACAGCCATAACTCTGTGTCAATCGTCTTTTGGCAGTGAATTCGCTGTGAGTTACACCTCCCATTTCCAGTGTTCGCCGCCTGCGAGTGCCTCCTTTTCCCAAACCCCCCTTTGCATACACAGCAAATCGCCTTCCTGCCAAGGTCAGCCCTGCAAGGAGAGGGCAGGAGTCAAAGGATTTTTTCAAGGAAACACAGGGGATCTTCTCTGATACAGAGAAAGGCTGTTTCCTGTCTCTGTTTATTGTGTTCTCAGAGAGCTGACTCCTTCAGTCACAGGTTGAGCAAAACGCCCATTGACTTCAAGGGTTAGTTTTGCCTGAGTTTTGCCAGACTAAGGAGCGGGAGTTCCTCTTGAATAAGAATAGCAGGATTTGGCCATGAAAGAAGGCTAAGGTGGGATGCTGTAGATCTAGGGGCAGGCAAACTAGAGCCCGGGGGCCACATCCGGCCCTTCAGATGTTTTAATCTAGCCCTCGAACTCCCACCGGGAACAGGGTCGGGGGCTTGTCCCGCTTCGGCTCTTCAGCCAGGGTTCCGCGTGGCTCCTGGAAACAGCAGCATGTCCCCCTCCGGCTCCTACACATAGGGGCAGCCAGGGGGCTCCTCACACTGCCCATCCTCCAAGCGCCACTCTCTAGCTCCCATTGGCTGGGAACCGAGGCCTATGGGAGCTGCAGGGATGGCGCCTGTGGATGAGGCTGCACGCAGAGACATACATCTGCATAGGAGTCAGAAGGGGGACATGCCTTTGCTTCCAGGAGCTGCTTGAGGCCACCCAGAGTCTGCACCCCTGACTCCCTCCCTTCCCCCAAACCCTTGCCCCAGCCCTGATTCCCCTCCTGCCCTCCAAACTCCTCGGTCCCCCCAACCCCTCATCCTGCAGAGCCCTCACCCCCCTCCCTGCACCCCAAGCCCTTATCCCAGCCTGGAGCCCCCTCCTGCACCCTGAACTCCTCATTTCTGTCCCCACTCCAGAGCCCGCACCCCCAGCCAGAGCCCTCCTGCCCTCCCACACCCCAACTCCCAATTCCATGAGCATTCATGGCCCACCTACAATTTCCATACCCAGATGTGACCCTCGGGCCAAAAACGTTTGCCCACCCCTGCTGTAGGCAGTTGGCTTGCAGCAGAAATCTCCTGTATCAGCACTTTCTCCTAGGGCTATGTCTGTATGGTCAGGTACAACACTGCAAGCTGGGCTGTAAATCTACCTTGCACTAGCCGCTCTAACACAGTGGCTCTCAATCTTTCCAGACGACTGGACCCCTTTTAGAAGTCTGAGGTGTCTTGCATACCCTAAGTTACACCTCATTTAAAAACTACTTGCTTACATAATCAGGCAAACAAATACAAAAGTGCCACAGCCACACTCTTATTGAAAAATAGCTGACCTTCTCATTTTCACCATATAATTATAAAATACATCAATTGGAATATAAATATTGTACTTACATTTCAGTATAGGGGACATAGAGCAGTATAAACAAGGCATTGTCCGTATGGCATTTTAGTTTGTACTGACTTCACTAGTGCTTTTTATGTAGCCTATGGTAAAAGTAGGTGTTGCAGGGTACTCGGGGTCCCGTAGGAACGAGGCACACACACAGCTGCTGAATAGAATTAGTGAGTTTATTGAAGGCAAAAGTGACACACCCGCAACGGTGGCTCCCTTCGTTGCTGCCACTGAGACAGGGAAAGCCTGATGCACGGAGCAATGCTCGTGGTGAAGCCCACTGCGCGTGGGAACACAGGCAGAGAAATAACAGGAACATTTGCATCTCATGCATACCTCATGAATAACTAATACCTTATTTCTATCTTGTTAGTATTGCATAATGCAAGCAGGTGTCTCATTAGTATTGCACAAGGCGAGCAGGCAATGAAAACCAAAGAGCACTGGTATGCAAAGTATGCAATAACAAAGCAGCACCCGATAACAGAATTGTGACCGATAATACCCTTTCTTTCCCTGGAGTCGAGGGGGAGAGCGCTCCTAACTGCCCATCGTTACAATTTCTTCCGGCCTCCTACAGTAGGCAAATGTCCAGTTGAGCTGATGTACTCCATGGTACCCTCTGTGTACCACCAGGGGTACACATACCCCCCCGCCCCCGATTGAGAGCCACTGTTCTAATGGACAGTGTGGACTCTACTTTGGTCACGGAAAGTTCCATAGTGCACTATGACCTACTCCAGTTTCAAAGCGCCCTATGGAACATTTAATGCGGGGGGATGTTCTCTTCATTTCTATCTTTTGGACTTGAAAACTGTTTTTGTATAAGCAAATTACCTGACTGCACATTAAAGTATGTGTGGGGGAGGGGGTGGGAGTTGTCTGGCTTGTCAGAAAGGTATGTGCCCCTTTAAGGGCCAGAGATACAGAGAAAGATTTGCTGTGGCAGCTTCAGACTGGATCAGCATGGGTATGCTGACCCATCCTACCCCACAGGTAACCAGAAAAGGGAGGGGGTCCATATTTGTGTCCATGCTGGTGCTATGGAAGCCCTCCCCTCTCGGCTATATTAATGCAGTTTCCTTCTAAATTGCAGCCTTGGGTTAAGCTCCATCACTCCAGGGGAACAAGTTACGTGTAACAATCCCCCTCAGCCATGGAGTAGGGATCCTGATTTGAATGCGAATTTCACAAGAGTTTGGGGAAATTAGGATCCAGTGTTTTGAGTCAGGCCCATGTTTAGTTATGCGTTGCCAGAATATGGACCGGTTCCTCCGCTGCTCCCTTGACTTCTATAGACTTGCCCTACCTCCCTTAACTTCCATAGAGATATGCGTCTTTTCATCAAGCACTCAGTGCTCTGTAGGAAACACACATAGACACCGCTGTAGAAGCTTCATCCTTGAATATTGACTTCAGTGGAGTGGCATCTGATTTACTTTCTGAAGACCGGCACAGATGAGAAGAGATTGCAAGCTGAGACCCTCTGTATGCAGTAAATAAAAAATGAATAACATGCTCACACCTAACCGGCCATGATTGTCTTGTACAGCTATTTCACTTTAGCTGTACTCAAACATTTCTGTAATGCGCTACAGAATGACTTGACTTCTATGACCCTTGGCTTTACGCAACATTTATTTTAATGGCTGTTACATCCTTTCCAGAAGGTTTTATTTCTCTGTTATGTAACGTGAGTTGTCTGGGTTGGCACATGAAAGAGTGGTAACTGCGGCACTCTGGCTGGGCGGGCTGGGTGTCAATGTGTCTTAAGATACTGCATTCCCCTGAGAAGCTGCTGGCATTGAATGCTGCAAGGTACCTCCTCCCTTGGACTAAAGCCCAAATACACACACACATGCATTCAGAATCTACAGAAAGCGCTGGTCCCCTCTGACCTCTTTATCTAGGGCTATATGCCTTGCTTCAAATCTGAAAGCTGTCTGCAGCCGGAATGGCCCAAAATACTGATTGCGGGGAGGCTGCTGGTATACACACAAACTACTGCTGGAAAATACAGGTGATGCTTAACCAATATTTGTTTGCATTTTAGCTGAAAAATGACAGCATTCCTCTACTCGTTATGCTTATTTCCAAAACTGAAAGCACTGAGCATAAGGGGTTCTGTATCTCACTCCCTCAACAACTAAGACTTAAAACACTTTGCAAGAGAAAACATTGAAATTATGTGTCTCTCTTTCTTTCTCTCTGTAATTTTTAAACAGTACCTATAACCATAGTATTTCAAATCAGTTCAATTTATTAAAGGGAGCCTTGTCTATTGGCAAACACACAAGATTAGGAGTTGGAAAGTCTGGTTTCTATTTCCTTCTCTCTGGCACAGACTTCTTATGTCCTCTGGAATGTCACTTAACCTCCTTTTTGCCTCCGTTTTCCAGTCTGTAAAAATTGAGATAATAATACTTACATCTTGACCATGCTGTGAGTCTTAATTGGTTAAATGGTTGAAAAGCACTTTCAGATCTATGGGAGACACCTCAGATGTCCAAAGTATTTGGTGTGCTTCCTATTATTAGTTCCTATGGCTATGTGACATGTCCAGACTGTCAAAATGTAAGTAATATTTACTTGTTGGAAAGCCAGTAAGCGTGTGCTGGGACTGAAGTGCTTTCTTAAATTGGGGGTCTTTAACTGTTGGAAACACCAATCACTTCAGGTACTTTATTGTATGGAACCTCTGTAATTGTGTTGTTTGTTGTTCTCTTTGGGGAGTTTGCATTTCAAAGCAGCAACCACCAGCCTGTAGATCAGTGGGGGGTGGAGGTAAAGGGAGAGAGTTTAATTTTTTTAGTTTTAAAGTTATTTTATGTCTGTACAGCACAAAACAGCCAACATCTCATTAGCAATGTTAGGGTAAGAAAAGGGGGATTTTATTTGATGCAAACAGAGGTCTGATTCTTCACTGCCCTGCACCTTGCCTAGCCATTTGCACCTTGCCTAGCCATTTGCACACAGGTGCACAAAGTACAAAGCAGTGGAGAAGCTGGCTCAAAAATTTGAAACATGAGAGTATGATGGACTCATAGAGGCATATTTTCTGATACTGGTCTCCGTTTTTCCTGATACAAATTCTTCCCATAAAAATGAAGGCCCAGATAAGACCAGGCTGCAGATTTGGCTGATAACGTCCCTCAGACCCAGGGACAGATCCTTTCTTTACACCAGCTGAGGATCTGACCCACAGAGTTTAAATCATTCTCTTATAACTTACTACAGCCCTTTCAGTGGGTTTGTTATTACATCATATGCATGCTAGCTTCATTTAAGATCCCATTTCCATGATAACTCCCTATTTTCAATCACTTAAAACTTTACCGGGGGGGAAGAAATTCCTTTCAGGCTAATGTTTGGTACAAATTGTTTCAACCCATGGGTCATGTTTTTCTTCACATTTGAAACAAAAATGAGTTTTCTCCTTATCAGTTTAGAACCCAATATCACGGTGTTTTTGATCTAGTGTTGTGGTTCAAGACTACCTCAGGTCTTCACAGAAATGTCTCTGAGTGTATTTGAACTGAGGGCATGATATCCCATTAAATGGATATCGCACAATCCTAATACATAGAATGGGTTCTTAGGAGAAGACATTGAGATATTAGAGGAATGAATTTATTGCTGAACACCAGGTGCCATTTGCAGTGTCTAGCAGGGTCTTTATTGAATCTGCAAGCTTATGAATGATAAAATAGATGCTATTATTTTTCTACACCAGTAGACAGCTACTTGGAGCAAGTGTCTGGCCATTGATCCATGCATGCAATTATGACACAACAGTTTCCCTGTGCCCCAGATTCTTAGAGTTGATCTTAAAGGATGGTCCATAGGTTTGGATGTATGATCCTTTGCATCAACCCTCACCATGAAGAGGTGTGAGGTAGAGGGTCTGTGTTGCCAGAGAGGAGGCTCACTTCCCATTGTGCACAAACTAGGGAAAGCCACAGTGAAGGGTCCTCTCCTACGCACATTTCTAAGGCATAATCTGGGCTCAGGGTTTGTTCCCAAAGTAACTAGAACAGACTATTTACATGCAGCCATTTTATTTTAGTTCAGTGAGGTAATACTGGGGAAGTACTGAGTGTGAGGCATTACTTCAAAAGCCCCATGTGACCAATCAGAACTAAAAGAAATACTCAGACTCTGCAGAAAAATCCTTTCACTTATTGTTTGTTTGTAGGCAAAGTGGAGGCAGCGCTGGACCTGATGCTGATCAATTCACTCCCTCTAGTGGGCAACTCAGAGACATCGCTTATCTGTATTGCAGCCAGATGGAGTTCCCGCGAGTCCGTCACGATAGGACGAGACTATGAGGCCTTGATGAGCCAACACCAGGACCCTCTGGAAGTTACTGAAGATGAGAAGAGAGGAACCGCCAAAAAAGTGGTGTGGAAAAGGGAACAAGCTAGTGAAACTATCGGAGCTTACTACTGTGAAGGGAAAGTCAAAGATGAAGTGATGAGGATACGTACAATGAAGATGCCAGTAGGAGGTACCGTATACAGGTCAGACCAGAGATGTGCGAGCCCCACTAGGGGACATCTGCTAACAGTTTGGCTGCTACCCTTAAATAACAGGAGCAGGTACAGTAGTGGATCAAGTGTGGGCAAACTGGCCTGGATTCATTAAGAACTTATCTGGCCCAAATCCAAACCAATCTTTTCTCGGCTTGCTCAGAAACAATTGGTTAATGTTCTTCGTTAGTATTTTTCTCTTACATTTTTGCATGTTCTGCCCATTTCTGGTTATACCAGAGGAACAAAATGGAAGCAATAAAATATGACAAGAAAGACCATTCTGGCCTCATTGAACCCACAAAGCAGTAACTACAGTAACTTACACTGGGTCTTTCAGCTTCAAAGTGCTTTAAATCCTACCCCAAGTAATTTCTGTAATCTGAGAAAAAACAGAGGGCTTGTCTGCACAGTACAGCAAATTGCACTCTAACTTGTTACACTCTAACTACCCTGTGTAGACCCTGCTGGTGCACTTTAAAAGGTATCAGGAACTAGGTACCTTTCAGAGTGCACCAGCAGGGTCTATATGGTGCAGTTAGAGCACAACACAGCACGCTTTATAAACCGGATTCCTCTAGTGCACTTTGCCATGCTGAGTAGACAAGCCAAGAGACTCCCCAAAGTCCACCAAGAATTTCACTATTGCCAATGTCTTTTATGTGGAAGGTGCTCTGATACCAGTGTGGTAGGCAACAGTAGTAGATAGATAGATAGATAGATAGATAGATAGATAGATAGATAGATAGATAGATAGATAGATAGATAGATGAATTTAAAAGCTGGGAGCTATTGCTATGCTCTGATTCCTAGGCCATGGCTACTCATACTGGAAATCTCATTTGTATCTTGATCTCATGAGATTTCCAGGCTGAGTTCCAAAGCTTGGCATAAGCTCCAGAGAAACATAAAAAATTTTAGATAATTTTCTGCACTTCATCAAACATTCAAACCTTTCAAAGTTCACCCATTACTAATATTTAGCACAATATGTTATGGTACTAACAGTTCAAACACCAGCACTCAACCTGCAAATCCACTATTGTGCACAAATACTGTCAGGATAATGGAAATTGTGGCATGAACATATAACAACACTTCCGCTTGCTCTGTCTCCCCAGTGAGCAGGGCTGAAGGTTCTTTGTTGTAATGTGATGTGAGCAGGCCAGATAGAAGAAGTGGATTTTGCATTTTGCTCTGAAGGTGATAAGGTTTGTGGTTGTTCCGACGTCTTCTGGGAGTGCACTCCTGATTCTCAGGCCTGCCACCCAGAAAGTTCTGTCCCTTGTACTCATAGATGTCTCACTCTTGAGGTTGCCAGTTCCATTGTTCTGTTCAATGGGGTTTGGTTTTTTTCATGATCAGGCAGGTGAAGCAGACCCTCAGGTAACCATCTACAAAAGACTTTGAAGGTAGGGGCCAAAATCTTGAATTTGGCCTTGTATCTAACAGGAAGCCAGTGTAGATCGCAGGTTGTTGGGATGATGTTCTCTTGACTTCTTGTGTTCTTCAGCAGATGAGATGATGGGTTCTGAACCCATTGGAGCTCTTTAAGGTCAAAGGCTACATGCCTGGGAACGGAAACTTACAATAACCAAGACTTGAGAGCCCAACATGTGGCTCACCCAGGCTAAATCTGTTATATCCAGAGGAGATATAATCTTCTTACCAGCTGCACATGGATTTAGAAGGGCCATTTTGGGGGTCTTGATTATTGCATTTCTACTTTTCAGATGATCTTTGATAAAAGGCTTGGCTGAAATGGTTTGAGTTTGGATCTCATCAGAGAGCCTGTTCTGTGCTCTGACTAGTAAGTTTCTGGATAGGTGAGAAAAAGACACGGTAGAAATTCTCAAAGCTATTAAAGGCCACCGGGAGAGGAAAGGAAGGTCAGGGAAGGTCTGTGAGGTTTGGTGAAACTACTGTAGCTAGCAAATAGGCTTTTTTCTTCTCCACGGTTATTGTCTGAATAATTTTAAATGCTTCTGAATACATAAGGGTTGCTTCTGACCAAACGAGTTGAAAGGTGCGCTGTTTGCCTAATTGAAGACAATGGGAGCTGTTGGATGGGTGGCAATTTTGAAAATCTAGCAATTGCTTTGGGCTTCTATCCATCATACCACTTAAGCATATGCTTAACTTTAAGTATACGAATAGTCCCATTGACTTTAATGGGATTGCTCACATGCTTAAGTACATGCTTATATGCTTTATTGGGGCCTATGTGCCTAAATATGGATGTCAGAGCCTAACTTAAGCTATTCATTTTTGAAACTCTTGGCCATTATAATCTGAAAATGTAAAGGAAGAACATTTTTCTGCATGACATTCTCAAAGTAGAGGGTCAGTTCTCCTATACCCTGTATACTCTAGTAGACTTGCAGACATACAGTATGTATAGTATAAAATCTATTCCTAGAGACTGAAGGAGAAAAAATTTTAACACAACAGAATCTCTCTACAGAGGAAGGGATGGTTATGGATTTGTAGAAATGTAAGCCAAAGAGAGCTGTGGCACTTCTACAGCTCACTTCCATTGTGTCTCTTTAAGGAGCGGGCTCAGATTGTAAAATAATTAATTAAATGCAGATCACAAGCTAAAAAATACATTAGAACGGACCCCACCAGGAATGTGGGTTCCTTTCCATTGCAACAATGCTGTGAAGAAAAGGTCCCATGGATAAACTAAACAACTCACACAAAGAAAATAGAAAGGAAAAATAAAACCTGACTTCTAAAGCGAATTTCTCATGAAAAACAACAATTAATAACTAGCTGTCTACATTTAAAACAACCAACCCAAACAACCCAATGCTTGGAGATAGGGTGCAAGTCCCAGCTAGCACGGACATATTCATGCTAGCTCTCAGTGAGCTAGTTGCACTAAAAAAGTAGTGTAACCATGGTAGCCTAGGTAGTGGCTGGCGGTGACAGGAGCTATCAGCCCTGACTACAATCCATACTTGGGCTGGCGAGCCCATACCACTGCTGTTTCCAATGCTGCCAGGCCTACATTAGTCTTTTTACCTCATGAGTTCAGTGATAGCTAGTGAAAGTATGTCTACATGTGCTGGGAATCACGTCCCCAACTCCAGCTGTGGATGTACATAGTCTTAGGGTCAAACACTTTAGAACAGCTGGTTAAATCACTGTTGCAAGAAACTTATTTTTTGAAATGTTGTTTTATTTTCTTTTCACAAATAGATTGCAGTTTTAGAAATGGATTTGTTACTTGTGAAAGCTATTGAGTTGTCTACAATCTGGGCTTGTTCACAGTTTTGTTGGTTGTAGGAAGCAGTCATTTGATTATTCAGTTCTTGGAATTCCCTGTTAGGCTGTGTGATTGGCCAGGCAAGTCCAGATGTTAATGCCCAGATAATACTGTGCAAGGCTCCAAACATGCAAACGCTTATGCATGTGTTTAACTTTACGCACATGAGTAGTCTCACTGAAGTGACTAGAACTACTTGCATATAGGTAGGCACATAGGTACTTTTATACGGGGACCTAAATATGAGAGCTGTGCAGAGGGTGCAGACATTTTGTTTCACAAAAGATTTCAAGATTTCAGAATTTCTCTTTGTTTTGATGGAATCAAACCCCATAAAGTTAGAAATTCTGCAAGAAGGATAATTCACAGTTTTTGTTTGTATGTTTCAGGCTGATCAAAATGTTTCATTTCAACATACCATTACATGTGGTGTTGCATTTTAAAATGTTATATTACCGGATATAATTCAGAGAAAAGGTGGATGAGGTAATTTCTTTTATTGGACCAACTTCTGTTGGTGAGAGAGACAAGGAGTGACACTCTGAGTTAGTTTCCCAGACCTGAAGAAGAGCTCTGTGTGGCTGAAAAGCTTGTCTCTCTCATCAACAGAAATTTGTCCAATAAAAGATATTACCTCACCCATGTTGTCTCTCTAATATTCTGGGACCAACATGGCTACAACGACACTGCATATAATATAATATAATACAGCATTTAAAGTGTTTTTATATGTCATTTCAAAATGGAAAATCAAAACTTCTCATTCTGAAAATGTCGAAATGGAATAGATTAACATTGCCAGGACTTTTTTGTAAGTTTTCTTCTAAACACATTTTGGGGAAAATCAATATAATTTCTCAAAGCATTTTTACTTCAATGGAACTTCATTTTCTGATGGAAAAATGGTTCCATCTAAGTTTTTTGAGCCAATGTACTAAATACCTGAGATAGATAGAAGGAGACAGAAGCTACATGTTATTTTTTGTTGTTGTTTTTGTTCTTTGGTTTTTGTTTCTGACCTCACATTTATAAACTAATTCCACTTCCAAGTAAAATGAATTTAATTGTGTCAGTAAACAAATTTCAGCCACAGGCCCAAAATTTGCTTTCCACAATCTTTGGTACAAACCAAAATGTGCTTGCTTGAATGTTTGCACAAAAGGTGGGGGCAAGGGGAGTGAGCATAGCTGAATGGCAAAGTATCTGAACAATTTACCCCATGATTCATACTAGTCTGTAGCCCGCACATCCTTTACTCTAAGTAAAATATCCCCATAAGTGGTACCGCAGTAGTATGGAGCCCAGAACATATGAGCTTATATCATTCTTGAGTGATTCCTCCAGCAGAGACTTAGATTGGCTTTGGCAGCTTCTGGAGGGGGTAAAATTCAGCCCTTTTGGCCAGGGGGAAGGTGATTGCACTGGAAGACTTGGAAGTAGAAGGTGGTATGGGAGGGATCTACCCAAAATAAAGCTAGATATCCTTGTGGCCAAATAAGACACAGAAGGGAACAGTAAAACACAATGTCCAGTCCCTCTGAGAGTGTACTTATTGTCCTCAGTAAAAATGGACCTAAAGTGTGAGGTTTGGGGATATTCAGATTGAGATCTGAATATCCCCAAAGTTCAGTTTGAAATATGAGATTTTTTTAATTTGGTAAGATAGCTTTTATCATGGTTCCCCCCCCCCCCACTCCATATTGTATCTAAGAAAGAGTGTGGCCTAATATCTTAGATTTAGAGCTAGTGAGAAAAATCCAATTTTTCTCTCAAAAATCCCAAGTTTTCCACAGGAATTTTCAAATTGAAATTAAATCAAACTTGATTTAATTTCCTATCAAAATATTTTGACAACTAAATTTTTGTGTAATTTTGACCAAAAATGTCATTTTTGGGGCTTTTTTCATTATTGGTTTCTGGATTTTCAGGTTTCTCACTCCCCTACTCCCTTTCCTCCACTGGTAAATAGGCAAGAAAGGTGAAAATGGTGTGAAAATGAATGAAACTCACTTTTCACACATATTTACTGTTTTCCAGCTGGAAAAGATTGGAAAACAGCAGGAAAGTGTGTGAAAGTAGGTTTCTGTTTTTTGCATTTTTTTGCTTTTGAAATTTTCCAGTTTAAGAATTTTTAAAATATGTATTAAACTGAATATTTTCCCATTGAACATTTAGATTTTGATGAAAAGATATATTCAGATAGAAAAAATTTTGGTTGAAAATGTTGGCCAATCCTTCTCAGAACACATTTATTCTGTTGTCCTCAGTAAGGAACGGTGTCTTTCAGTACTTGAGGAAAGTGTGGTGAGCTAATTTTGAGCACTACACCGTGCTATTTCTGTCGTCCAGTAGGCCCTATATGACACTGATGTCCTGACACTTGAACAATCCCTACTCAATCTATTTATAAATAATGTCCCTAGGGTTAAAAAGACTTGGGAAGTTATTCTACAACTGGTTGGCTCTCTTGGTTAAGAACAGTTTTCAGTTATCCAGCCAGTATTAATATTATTAATTTCCTTGCTTCTAGTTACACCTCCTTACTGTTCAAGCACCTACATGACCCTTCCCCCACAATACCACTGCTGAAACACAGAGCAGGGGCTGCTGATGGCAAAGGAAATCAATGTGCTCTTGCCAGAAATCTAAACAAATAAATCACCAGTGTTGATTCTGCTGCAGATGATCCTCCAGCTTTCAGCCTAGGGGAATCACAGTCATTGATAATATTTATAGTCACTGATCCCATGTTTTGACCATTTTTATTTTAGCTTCCTTCCTCCCAGTGGCCTTAACTATTACAGTGAACAAGGGAGAACATGTGAACATTTCCTTCATCAGAAAGATTCCAAAAGAGGAAGATGCAGTGATCTACAAAAACGGTAACGACTCTCTCTCTCTATTTCCCCTTCATCCATCACTCTGATATCCTAGACCTGCACCTGTGTCACTTCATTCAAACAATTACTGGTGATGCTCTTGCTGTGCAATTGAAGGAAATATTATTTCTTGTGCATTTAGTGCTCAGAGAAGGAGCCAGAATACCAATCCTAGAAACAGAGTTGATCAAATTATGTGCTTTACCTCCACAATCCCTTGTACTCTCCAGTTCCCCAGTTGCTGTGGCTTTGTTTTTAATCTTACAACTCCCTGCCCTTATATCTCTGCCTTGCATCCCTCAATATCTCCTGTGCCATACTGCTCTAAGTTATTTTGCCCTACTTCCTCTTTCTCCATTTACTAGCTGTCTTCCAAGATCTCTTCCTCTTCCCCGCTCCCCTCCCAACTCTCCCTGAGACTCCAGAACCTGGGCATCTGACTGAGATCTCTCTCTGCTACCTGACTTAGATTCCCATTGCTACATAGCTTACCTCCTGCCCGAGCTTAAGGAACGGAGACACCAACAGGATTCCACAAGGGGGTAAGGGTCTGTGTTGTGAATCACTTTACATGATCAGGGCCTAATTAATGGGCAACACTTATATATGTATGAAAGTGTGAAGCCTGTGATACATCATGGCCAGAGGGCAGCAGGAGAGTGTTAGAGGGAAGCCTTATTCCCTGCAGAGGAAAGCAAATTTTCTAGAAGTTGGTTGGAGCCAATTAAGGCACCTGAAGCCAGTTAGAGTAACTGAAGCCAGGCACATGATAAACCCACCCTGCTTCAATCAGACAGTTTGAAAGGAGCTGGAGCAGAGAGCAGTTTGGAGGAGTTGGAGCAGAGAGCAGTTTGGAGGAGTTGGAGCAGTGAGCCGTTTGGAGGAGTTGGAGCAGTGAGCAGTTTGGAGGAGTGGGAGCAGAGAGAAGTTTGGAGGAAAGCACAGGAGAGTTTGAAGAAGTGCTGCAGTGAGCTAAGAAGACCCAGACCGTAGGTAAAGGGACACCTGGCTTGTGCAGAGAGAGGGCAGGAGGCCCCACAAGCTGAAGGGTAGGAGAGGGAAGTAGCCCAGGGGAAAGAATAGCTAGTTCAAGTAGTTTACTGCTATCCTCAGGGCCCGTGGGCTGGGACCCGGAGTAGAGGGCAGGCCCGGGTCCCTCCCTTTCCACTCCCCTACTCTAGGATACTAGTGGGGCAGTTAATACCCTGTTCAGGGGCAAGAAATGGTGTCCTAAACCCCCCACAAAAAGAGAAAGTGCGGGACCCAACATAATAGTGCAGGCAAATTTGCCACAAGCCATAGAACAGAGGCCATCCAAAGTGACCTTATTCATAAAAGAAAATATTTGCAAATATACATACACAGGTACTATGCCACATGAATAAGCAGGTGTCTGACTAGCTACAGCACAAGGTGAGCTGACCCTCGAAAACAAGCCGAATTCTGCAGTTCACTGATGGCACGAGTGACTATCCTTGCAGCTACATTCTTCAAACATGAATTCCTGTGTTGTTCAACTGCTATGCAGTGGTGTCTGGAGAAGAGGCAAAGAAGAGGTTTTGTCCCCCAACCATGTCATGGTCAACAGATTTGTTTTGCGTGGTAGACAGCTTGTTTCATCTGAGATGCCTTCTCTCACTGGCTGACCTGAGCTCCTCTTGTGAAGGGAAGAATGGATATTCTGCTTTATTCTGATGTTTTTTATGCTCTTCTCTCAGGTACTTTCATTCACTCTGTGCCCAGGCATGAAGTGCCAAATGTGCTCGAAGTGACCCGCTCGCAAGCCGAGCTACAGGATGCCGGGGTCTACTCTGCCAGATATATAGGAGGAAACACCTTCACCTCTGCTTATACAAGGCTGATAGTAAGACGTAAGTTTCCCTCTTTTGTGCACTGATCATTCTTCGGTTTTGTGTTTTGAAGCGGTGTTACAATAAAATGGAGATCCAACCTTTGTCAAAGCAAAATAGGGGCCAAATTCTCAGTTCATGCAAACTGAGACCATTTGACTCAAAGCAGGGATTTTGGCCCAATCTACCTACTGTGTGCATGCTGATGCTGCTTTTGAAAAGGTGGGAACCCAGCTTTCAAAAACGCTGTCTTGGGCAGCTCAATCAACAAGACTCTGACCCAGAGTTTGGTCTTTGGGGTTTCCTAGTAGCTGCCAGCCAGTAAAAATTCTGTTTTGATGTCTAGAGGACTTGGGGACTCTTTTGACATCCAAATGCCACATTGACACATTAAATGCAAGCTTCAATCTGAAAATTCCAGCCCAAGTCTGGAGTTCTCTAGTCATGTTTCTCTGTTATTGAAGCTGCCTCAAGAATTTTCCATCATCACCTTCACAATCCTGGCTTTGCATTAGAAGAATCTGTGAAGATTATAGGAAGCACAGTTACTCAGAGAAGGTCACATGCAGAACACTGCTAAGCCCTAAGAGCTCCCTGAAGATCCTCCAGCATCTTGCAGGGACAGGTCTAGCATACACACTCTGATGTTCACGCTTGTAATGGAGTCTAGGGCCTGGTCTTTGCTCCTCTTGAAGACAATGACAACATTTCTATTGGTTTCCAGAGTTCAGAAACAGGCCCTTCGTAGCTTATCATCCTGGGAAATGGTAAACAATGATCAAGACAGAAGTTTGTGTTTACACTTCTATTGATTATTTTTTAACAGTTTATAACGATAACAGTGGGCCATATTGATCCCTGGTGTAACTCCAGCAAAGATAGTGGATGAATTAGCCCTAATATGTTTTTGTCTCCTTGAAAGAAGAATACTGCTACAGAAATTTTCTCAGATTGCCAACCACAGGCACAAAGCCAGAAATGTTGAGCTTAAACCTGCTGGCATATTATAAGCACCACATCTTTCAGACCAGATGTAACTCTGAGCTCCTGCGTATTTGTAGTCAAAGTCCTTGGCATTTATCAGACCAGAAGCGTTAAACATAACGTCCTTGCCCAGATACCAGACAGTGCATCTCTTCCTGCATTAAATCCTCCCTGCCCTATTCCACTGGAGAAGTGACTGTATTTCTGTAGCAAAGTGACGTTTAATATACTGTGTGGAGTTTGTAAGGTTTTTAAAGCTCTTTAGGGTCCCTATGAATCAGAGGTGCTATATACAAAGCCAGTGTTACCGCTTTGATCAGACAGAGCATCGTGGTTTGTATAGTTTGCGAGTGTGTAAGAAAGGAAACAATTTACAATTATACTTTTTGCATGAAAGGCTGTGCAGCTCAGAAGTGGGGCCCAAGCTGCAGCTCCATCTGCCCGGTATGCGCGAACAGTGGCATCTGTCATGAAGATACTGGAGAATGCATTTGCCCTCCAGGTTTTATGGGGAAAACATGTGAGAAAGGTAAGTACATGCTTGCTCTTTAGATTTCTACACAGCAGCCCCAGCCCCAACCACCACGGCTTTAAGGGCCTGCTTCTCCCAGGAGAGAGGGTCCACGGTTGCCTTTGAGTCAACGTGCCTGATGCTGCCTCCTCTAACACGTGGGATGCATGATAGAAAGTTCAGGCCTTAATATTCTGATTGTAGTGCGGTCCTGCAGACATCAGAATTGAACTACAGTAAGATCTGACATCTGAGCTACAGATACATTCAGTCCTCTAATTTCAGGAAAATAAAATCCCATTTTTTGCCCTGATGTTGCAAACACTTACAAATATACCTAACTTTAAACAGGTAAGAAGTCCCACTGAGGCTAATGGCACTACTCACCTGCTTGAAATTAAGTGTGTGTGTGTGTGTGTGTGTGTGTGTGTGTGTGTGTGTGTATACACACACACACACACATATATATATATACAGAGATTTTGAGAGAGAGAGAGAGAGATTAGGGCTGTCGATTAATCACAGTTAACTCACATGATTAAAAAAAATTAATCATGATTAATCGCAGTTTAACCACACTGTTAAACAATAGAATACCAATTAACATTTATTAAATATTTTGGATGTTTTTCTACATTTTCATATATATTGTATTCTGTGTTGTGACTGAAATCAAAGTGTATGTTATTTTTGATTATATTTGCACTGTAAAAATGATAAACAAAATAAATAGTATTTCAATTTCCCTCATACAAATATTGTGCAATCTCTTTGTTGTGAAAGTGCACCTTACAAATGTAGATTTTTTTTGTTACATAACTGCACTCAAAAACAAAACAACGCAAAACGTCAGCACCTACAAGTCCACTCAGTCCTACTTCTTTTTCAGCCAATCGCTAAGACCAAAAAGTTTGTTTACATTTACAGGAGATAATGCTGCCTTCTTATTTACAATGTCACCAGAAAATGAGAACAGGCATTTGCATGGCACTTTTGTAGCCAGCATTGCAGGGTATTCACATGCCAGATATGCTAAACATTCATATGCCTCTTCATGCTTCAGCCACCATTCCAGAGGACATGCTTGTTAAAAAAATAATGCTTGTTAAAAAAAATAGTGTGTTAATTAAATTTGCGACCGAACTCCTTGCGGGAGAAGTGTATGTCCCCTGCTTTGTTTTACCCGTATTCTGCCATATATTTCATGTTATAACAATTTTGGATGCTAATCCTGTACCTGTTAAGCACTGGAATAAATTGCCTAGGGAGGTTGTGGAATCTCCCATCACTGGGGATTTTTAAGATCAGGTTAGACCTTGAGTGCAGGGGATTGGACTAGATGACCTCTCAAGGTCCCTTCCATTTCTATGATTCTATGTTGTTCATTTTAAGAATACTTTCACTGCAAATTTCACAAAACGCAAAGAAGGTACCAATGTGAGATTTCTAAAGATAGCTACAGCATTCCACCGAAGGTTTAAGAATCTGATGTGCCGTCCAAAATCTGAGAGGGATGAAGAGTAAAGCATGCTGTCAGAAGTCTTAAAAGAGCACTCTCTGATGTGGAAATTACAGAACCCAAACCATCAAAAGAGAAAATCAACCTTCTGCTGTTGGCATCTGACTCAGATAATGAAAACGAGCATGCATCAGTCCACACTGCTTTGGATTGTTAACGAGCAGAACCCATCATCAGCGTGGACTCATGTCCTCTGGATGGTGGGTGAAGTATGAAGGGACTTATGAATACTTTGTGCATCTGGCACATAAATATCTTGTGACACAGGCTATAAAAATGCCATGTGAACGCCTGTTCTAATTTCAGGTTTGTCTGAACGATTGACTGAACAAGAAGCAAGACTGTGGAATTGTGACGCTAAAGTTTTACATTGTTTTGTTTTCGAATGCAGTTGTTTTTGTACATAATTCTACATTTGTATGTTCAACTTTCATGATAAAGATATTCCACTATACTACTTTTATTAAATAAATTGAAAAATGTTTTATACAGTACAAATATTTGTAATCAAAAATAAATATAAAGTGAGCAATGTACACTATGTATTCTGTGTTGTAATTGAAATCAATATATTTGAAAATGTAGAAAACATCCAAAAATATTTAAATAAATTATATTCTATTATTGTTTAACGGTGCAGTGAATCACAACTAAATTTTTTAATTACTTGAGAGCCCTAATATATATATATATACACATATGCATGTTTTATTCTGAATTACAATGGCAGATCTGGAGGTTTTTCTTGACCCTTTCATTGACTTCAGTGAGCCCAAGATTTCACTCGAGCTCAAAAACATCCAAAATTTCAGCCATAATCAAGTTCTGAGGAAAGTCCTAGCTCAGCTCGTATAAGCCAGCATAGCTTCATCAAATTCAAAGGGGTTACAGTGATTTGCACCAGCTGAAGATCTGACTCTGAATATCCAAAGCACTGGATGTTCTTATATTTCCTCACCTTAAAGAAAATCAAAGGTTGTTTTCATTGCTTAAAGTTATCTTCCCTGCAGCAGCAGGGCAGGGTATGCCTGGAATCTTGCCTGATGATTGACATAGTTATGGATTTTAATTGACCCAATCTTTGGGGATAAAAATATTTATTTTCCATTTTTTATCTAATGATGTATCACTGGAAGAACTAGCACTTTCATGGCCTTGACGCTCTGGGACATTTCTCCCCCACTTCTATAGCTTGCGGCGAGAATACATTTGGCAGAAGCTGTACAGAGCGCTGTAAAGAGAACTCAGGCTGCAAATATTATATGTTCTGTCTACCAGATCCATATGGCTGCTCCTGTGCTACAGGATGGAAGGGCCTGGAGTGTGATGAAGGTACAGTCACAGACACGATGCATTGAAAGGGTTTGCTGCTGCTTAGTGTGTGTGAAACACAAAAAGAGAAGCAATGGCAGTGGGACAGAGCCAAGCTGTTAATGCCCCGCCCACAGACCATCCATTTCCCAGTCTATGAACTAGAGACAATAATCAGATCTACCCCAGTGGACCATATGAGGTTTGCAGATGAAAGGTGCGGTGGTATAAGTGCAAAATATTGCCAGTATCCCAAACATTAACGGATTTTGTCACTGAAATTTAAAACATTCTATAACCTTGAGTACATCGGTGCTGGAACTGTCGGACCTCCTGGGTTAAAGTGATTTCCATTATATACAGGGTTTATAGTCTGGTTCAATGGCTCTCAGCATTCCCCCCCAGCCTGCCCCGTAGAAATTTTTCCAGCACCCCAGCCTTGAAGGTCCTCTCCTATTTCTAGGAATAAAAGTGGGTTAAGTCAGTACCCATTCCTGTAAACACTCAAGCATCTTCAGCTTCCATTGACTCTATGTTAGACTGTCATCTCTTTAGAACAGGGACCAAGTTTTCCCATATGTCTCTGCAGCATCCAGCACAACAGTGCCATAATCCTGATAGGAGCCTTTGGGTACTAGCACAACTCAAATAATAATGGCTTCCCTGGGAGTCGAAGATGCTTGCAACTTCACAGGATGACACGTACAGAAAGAGATTTGTTCTGTTTTGTTGTTGTCATGATCCTTGAGACCCTGTATTGATGCTTTAAGCACGAAAGCCTTCAAAAACTCAGTCTCTAGATCGGTGGTAGACAACCTGTGGCCTGCGGGCCACATGCGGCCCGTCAGAGTAATCTGCTGGTAGGCTGCCAGACTGTTTGGATGCCGGACGACGCTTCCCGCAGCTCCCGTTGGCCGGGAACAGCGAACCGTGGCCATTGGGAGCTGTGGGCAGCCGTGCAAATTGTAAACAAACAGTCTGGTGGCTCACCAGCAGATTACCCTGATGGTCCGCACCCACCCCAGAACTGGATGGAATAAATTCAGCCTCAGGGTCCTATCCATAAGAGTCTGAAGTAATGGAGGAATATTTGTAGCATGCAAAGTAAGTTGCTTGTATTCATTCCGTGTTATTAATGCTTACCCTAAATACCTGTGCTTGCAGAGTGCCAATCTGGTTTCTATGGGCCGGACTGTAACCTCAAATGTAATTGCAACAATCGGGGGAAATGCGACAGATTTAAGGGCTGCCTCTGTCAGTTTGGCTGGCGCGGTCTACAATGTGAAAAAGAAGGTAAAGCAAGGTAACACTGTAGTAAATGGCCTCTTCCAGTGTGATTGAAACAAATCTTCATGCTGGTGTAACCTCTCCACCTGTGACTGATAGCCTATGGCAGCTGCCCCGTTTCATCCTGGAAGGCACAGCACCTGTTTCCAAACTGTTGCTCTAGTGCAATGGCTGCTAGCCTCTGTTAGGCACACCCTGTCTTGTGCCTCAGGTTCACGAGTACTAGTCTAAGATACTTCTCCCTACATTAGAGCTTGATCATGCAACGCTTCCTCACACAGGCTTTGATTCTGACATTAACCTCAGTGGACTACTTGTGTAAGTACTTACTGAGGTGGGTAAGGGGTGCACATCTAGTCCTTACTGATGACTCTCAGGGCTGGGTCATGGGGCACTGCCACTTCCTTTGCCCTATTCAACTGGGCATGTTCTTTCACCAAGTTCTCTAAACCTCAAGTTTATCATGAGACTGGGATCTGAAGCAACACTAGTTCCGCGGGGCACAGCTGAATGGGAGACAGTAGGCACTGACTGACACAGGTGAGTCAGGAGGCTAAGCTCTGTGCCGATTCACACTCTGTGGAGTTGTCCAGGGTAGGAATCAGCATGGAATTTGCCTTTAACCTGCTAGACTGATAGAGTAGCCCCAAAAGATTGGTTTCAGTCAAGGGTGCCCGGATGTTCTGATATTATCAGGACCATCCTGATATTAGGAGTTTTGTCTGATATACGCAACTATACCCTGCACCCTGCCCTCCCCTGCAAAAAAGTGTCTCAATTTTTCACACTTCCTATCTGGTCACCCTGTTGTAGTCCCACAGTAGCCTTCATATCCTTAGGAGACAGGAATGAGCTGGCACATATTGTTTTATAAAATACCCCATGCATATATTGTTCCTGGCTCACAAGGTCTTTCAACCTCAAGAAGTGTGGGCCAGTTGAGATTATGATCAGATTGTAGCACTTCTGCCCAACCCAGATTTCACTGCTGTCTTGTTATGGGCCTGGACAGTGATGAGCCACAGGGGTATTTCTCATTAACTCAGAGAATGCAATGTATGGTTTTGCAAAAGCTCTATTGTTTGTGCTTGGTATATTTTGGGTCTGAATCTTTTCTGACTTAGTTTTACACTGTGTGACACCTCGGACTTTGGTGGAATTTTTTATGATTTACTCCTGTGTAAGTAAGAGGAGAACCAGGCCCACTGTACCTAAGGTCTTCAATTTGTTCAGCATATGCATTGAATTTGAATTGTAGCTGCTTTTTTTTAACATCTTAGCCTGCTCTGTTTTATCTCTGAGGGAGAAAAGCAATCAGCAGATGTCATGTTGTGAATATTGGGTTCCTTACACAGGTTCAGCTGACGTCTCACCTCAGATAAAGCACTTGCCAGAACATGTGGAACTCAATTCTGGCACAGAGTTTAAGCCTATTTGTATAGCAACTGGCAAGCCACTTCCTGTTATTGAAGAGTTTAAACTGTTGAAACAAGATGGGACCATCTTCAAGGTAAGTCCCTGGTTGGTTTCTACTCTTTTTTATTTTTATTGTTATTGTTATTATTTGTTAGTTATTGCACACTGAAGACATTTTGACCAAGTGCACTTCCTTGGTGGTATGAAACTGCCACGAGATCTTCAGGTCCAAATTTTCAACCAGCTTCTATGAACTTGCCTAGACTCAAAGAGGCACCAGTTCAGGAAACTCTCCCTGTTCCACAAAAGCACTTAACACATAGTCGTGTGTCTAGGATAGACTTAAGCATGTGCTTCAATGCTTTCCTGAATCAGGTCCAGAACTTGCTGTATAATGGTGAAAAAGTGTGTGAGCATTTGTTCAAATTTCCACTGGTTGCTAAGTGCCACAAGTATTCGTCATCTTTTTTATTCACTGATTCAGTGCGAACAGGCTTCTGTTTGCACTATTGTTTGGGGGAATGTCTATCCTTCATACAAATCCCCCTACTTTGCATACAAACCATGTTATTTGTCTGTGAAAAAGCGTGTTTGCTGTTTGCTATTTGTTATTCTCTCTCTGTCATTCTTAGGGTGAGCAGATGTCCTGATTTTATAGACAGTCCCGATTTTTGGGTCTTTTTCTTATATAAGCTCTTACTCCCCCTCATCTCCTGTCCCAATTTTTCACATTTGGTGTCTGGTCACCCTAGTCATTCTTCATTTGTTTTTTGTTTTTTTCACCCTATTTAAATAGTTTAAGAGGTAGTAAAATAATACCATGTGACTTGGATGGCTAGCCAAACACAGTGAATAATAAATAGCAAATGACTGAAATTAATTGTTCATGAACAATACGTAGGCTCAGAATTCACCACCCAAACTATTCAGCAAAGACTGAATAATTAACGTTCTTGCAAAACTCAAAACAGAAAAAGGGCTGAGTTCTTTGGATGATTTACTAGTAGTTGCTAATTCAACCAGTTGTAGCAGCAAAACTGAGGAAAAAACACTGATGTGCAATGGCTGTTAAATTTCCTTCAGAGTTAGCTACATTTTACAGATGGATGAAGAAGGCTCATACATGCAGAGCAGGAAATCAATGGAAGTTTTGCCACTGAGGCCAATAGAAGCGAGACTTTCTCTGAAGTATTTTGGGATTTTTTGGGAGGACAGGTATTATAAATGGAAGCTATATTTATTGTTGTTCCATGTTAAAAGTTACATTAAAGGAAAGTGAAGGTTGCAGAGTGTAACATGCAGTAGTCAGGAAATAACATAGCTATAGTGAGATCAAAATCAGAAGTTACCAGGGCCATTTTGTCTGCATTAGAAAACTCCTGATGGAGGTGTAAGATACTATATGTAATGACTACATGCAGTATACTAAAGGCTTGATCCAAAGCGCATTGAGGTTAATGGGAGTCTTACCATTGGCTTTAATGGATTTTGGATGAGACCCTAAATTAGGAGGAGGAGTGACTTGGAGGAGGTTTTTCATTGTTCAGGTTTGTCAGACCCTTGTTATGATTTGTCATTTCAGGCCGTCTCATTTGTTAGCAATCGCACAGAGGCAAAGTTTCATATCAATAGAATCCAGCCCCCTGACTCAGGAATATGGGTTTGCAGTGTTCAGACAGTAGCAGGGATGGCAGAGGAGCCTTTCCGTGTTACAGTTAAAGGTAAGGTTCTCTGAATCATGTGCTTTTAGATGTCTTTGTGTCCCTCTTTTAACCTGGGCAAACGTACACCATTAAATGTCCACAACAATCTTGAGATGCTATCTGTCTTGTAGCAGTTTCTGTTCAGAGATCTGATAATGCATTGAATTGAGTCATGAGCCCATTTCTTTATGTCATGTTAATGTTTTTGTACAAATACTTAACCCTTTCCATGTATATTATCCTGCTCCATCATTTATGCTCCAGCTATGCTTAAAGGTTGATTCAATTGCATATCATGTGGTTCAGATCCCTTGTCTTTATAGTTAAGAGGCTATCCCACCCCCTCCCCCCATTCCTCCCTTCCCCAGTACATTCATGGCTTTGTCTATCTTTTATATAAATATACCTTCATTGTTTCTGCCTAATGACCAGGCTGGTCAGACAAATAAATACAGTCCCATATCTAAGGCAGACTGCGATTATTTCTAGCACATATCCATAACTCTTTGTACACACCCATTCCTATCTCATGCAAGAATATTAATGATTGGTGAGTTATCAGTTTTCCAGTGATACATTACACGCTACCTTTTGGTTCTATATCATGATGACAGTGTATTAGGTGTAGTGAGTATGTCAGGCTTGACAAGAGTTGCTGACACAAAGAAATGAACCACGAATGGGCCTCTGTGTCTCTCTCAGCAGCACTAAAAATCAAGGTGTGTGAGTAAGTGCTACTCAAAGTGAATAAGAGTTATAGAACTAGGACCCTTACCGTAAGGAGACACTATCTAGATCAAAACCCATATTTTAACAGTCTTCCTTCCTCTTGATAGTCCTACCTGGGATTATTAAAGATGAAAGAATTTTAAAAATCTGATGTATTTTCATTGTGGATAATGTTTGTTTACTTTCTTGGCATTCCACGCAGCCTGGACAATGTTTCCAATCAGTTTCATTTTCCCGTTCTCGTAGACTGGCACAAGATTGAAATGGCTTTTAGTGACAACGCTACAGGGAAATGTTTAAATAAACATTCTCATTCAAAATATTAAATCAGTTCTACCTTAAACAGCCACCTCCAGCATTGTAATTTTTATGAATTGGCACAAGAATGGGATGGTAAAAATTGAAAAAAAAATCCAAGTGTTTGGAAAGCGATTTAAACCCTGATGCTTTAGGATGTAATCCCTCTTCTAACTACTGGGAGTTAGGAAGAAACTTTCCCTACCACAGAGAAATGCTGTTAAAGCAGCTGTCAGAGACAGGGTACTGGAGTAGACAGACTATTGCTCTGTTACAGTCTGGCAATACCTGTGTCCCTGTGAATCCAAGTCGATGCCACAGTTTTATTAATACAGACAAATAAAATATCTGGTCTAATAGTCACCTTCTTGCTCAGTTCCTCCAGTGCCTCAGTATGCTCCAAGGATGATAGACAGTGGACATAATTTTCTCACCATCAGTATCAATGCTGACTCCCATACTGGCGATGGACCGATTGTGTCAACCAAGCTCCTGTATAAGCCTGCTAAAGGTTATCAACCCTGGATGTCAGTGGAAGGTAAGGGTCAGGCCTTTCATTCCATCCGTCCTACAGAAACCTCAGCTACAATCAAGCAGAAGCAAAATTAGAATGTGATGTTTGCGCTAAAGTAAATTTCTGTTCTGAAAAATGACTTCTACTTATGCAGAGCTCAACAGAACCTATGGCTGCCCTGGCAAGTGCAATTCTTACTTAGGTTTTAAGCTAAAAAGATATTAAAGCAGCAGCAGACACAAGTGGCCTCCTACTTATTTCTCTGTCTCAGGTTTTTACAAGGCTCCTATCATTGTGGTACCCGAGTACTGGCTTCTAGGACTTCTATAGACCAAGGACCAAGTTCTGAAGTGAGTCAAGTGAATTTAAGTAGCCTAGAGGAGAGTATGAACTGATGTAGCTTACCACTTACTCCAGTCCCCTCAAATGGACATTAAAGTCATGTAGACTTTTTCTAGATTTCCATAGGCTTACATGGGCTCACATACACTTTGATAAGTGTGTGAGTACCTTACAAACACACACCTTACATATCAGCTCTAAATTTGACCCATTGAGTGCAAGGGAATCTAAACAGATGTATTACAGACTCTGACAGGCCAGGAGCATAGCTAAAAAAAACCCAATGAACTGCAGGATGTAAGAAGATGTAATCTAAAGCAGCCCCCATCCTCTTTAACTGACACCTTCTGACTCCTCAATGTGTAATTTAGGCCAGCTTGGTTTCCCTGACATATCAATAACTGGATGCAAATAGACCTAAGGGAGTATGCCTGACTGTATGGGAATCTAACCTATATCACTTTACACATCATCTTCATTAGACACCAAGTCTCTTTGCTGGGATCTCTTGATGAAAAGAAACATAGATACATCAACACTGAGGATTCTTGAGCCTTTAGCCAACACGTTTAGGGTATTCGGGATTCCAATTTGTTCTTTCCAGGCTTGTATGTTACATCCATCATTGTGTTATCTGAACTCCTAGTAGCTAGTCCAATGACATCATTAAGTCTCCCCAAGAGCGGAGAGGTCTGCCTGCACATATCTGACTAGAGGACCATAGTGTAGGATCTCTGGATTCGGGCCAGCTCATTTGAGGCCAGATTTTCAGAAGTGCTTAGTGAGAAGTGAGAACCCCGAGCACTTCAGTGCTTTTGAAAATCTGCCCTTTTGTATCTCCTGCAAGGCTGGGCACATTGCTGGTGCTTTCACCTATAATAAGCAATACTAGCATAATCGTAATTAACATGTACGTCTAAACAGCTCATCCTAGAGCAGTGGTTCTCAAACTTTTTGTATTGGTGACCCCTTTTGAACACTGAGCTTCTGACCGCGACCCCCTCTAGAAATTAAATACACATTTTTGATACTGAATACTGTTAAATACTAAATGTAAACCCTATTGCTTAAAATGGATTTACCTTTTCTCACTGCTTTTTAAATTAAGACTAAAACACATTTTTATTGAATTAAAAATAAGTGGAAAAGTTATTTTTAAATAGAATTTTATTTTAAAACTTGACAGCAATTAATGACCTGAAGCAGCCAAAAATCAGTGAGATGGATGATGCTGTTTATTTGATACAAGAAGTTTTATTCTTGGTGTTGTTTTAGAAAGGGCGCATCTGATGTCATCCTTCACATCAAGCTGGTTTCGAGATTTTGTCTTTATTGTGAGAAGGCTGGAGAATACACTCTTGCATTCGTAGGTAGTGGGAAATGGCAGAAGGACTCTCAGGGCCATTTGAGATACCAGTGGGTATTCACTTGCAACTGAACACCAGAACTGGTCTGGAGGCAGCTGTGTGAATTTTGCTTTCACTTCATCACTGATCATGTCAATAAACTGTTCCTGTGTGTGAATATCATCAGTAGGTAACTGCTCAGCTATCACACTGAAAGGGTTCTTCACCAGGGAATGAAGTGCTTCTGGCAGTGCTGGGAAGTAATGTGAGAACTCTTCATGAAGGGCTCTCAAATGTTTACTGATCGCGGACTTGAGAGCACTATCAATGTTAACTTCCTCCTCCTTGTTGAACAAAGAAAGTGTCGGAAACATGCCATATCTGTCTGTGTCCAGCTTCCTGCACCACAGATCCAACTTCATCTGGAAGGCTTTGATTTTATTAGTCAGGTCTATTAATGTTGAACATTTTCCCTAAAGTGACAGATTGAGATCATTAAGGCTACCAAAGATATCAACTAGATATGCCAAGCAGAGAAGCCATTTCTTGTCACTGAATATTTTGTTCAGCTCCTGTTTCTGTTTTCGCAGGGAAAAACTCTTCCATCTCTTCACGAAGTATAAAAACACGCTTTAATGCGCGTCCCCTAGACAGCCATCGGACTTGAGTGTGGAAAAGCAGAACTTCATATTCACCACCCATTTCATTGCAGAGCTCTCGAAAGAGACGACCATTCAGAGCATGAGCTTTAATGTAGTTCACTGCTCGTATAACAACATCCACCACAGCATTAAAGCACATTGGCAATGTCTTTGCAGCTAGGACTTGATGATGGATTCCACAATGAGTGACAATCACATTAGATGAGACACACTTTATCTTCTGCTGAAAGCCAGACTGTGCACCCATCATTGCTGGAGCACCATCGGTACAGATACCACAAAGATTTTTCCATTCAATGCCATTGCTTTGAAAAAAGGCATTCACCTTATTGAAAATGTCCTGTGCTGTTGTGGTTGTTTCAAGCTGTTCACAGAATAAGAACTCATCCTTAACATCTCTAGCATTGACATACCGTACGAATGCTATCAGCTGTGCGCAGTAAGAAACATCAGTAGTTTCATCAAGTTGCAGGCTGAACATACTGAAAGCAGAATGTTTAATTTCATGTACAACTTGTTTTTTGATATCTTCAGACATCTCACATATTCTGCATTTCACTGTATCATTAGATATGGAAAGCATATTCAGTTTTTTGGCAGTATCATTGCCAATCATAAGTGCCACAATATCTTTGCATGCTGGCAGAATAAGCTCCTCACCTACTGTATGTGGCATTTTGGTACGGGCAATCCTTAGAGACACAACGTAAGAGGCCTCCACGACTGAGGACTTTTGCTGTTGGAAACTTCCATCAGCGTCAAGCCTGGCCTTCTTTGTTGCTTCTTCTCTGCATTTGAAAAAATCCACATTTCGATTTTTATGCTCAGGATGTTTAGTTTCAAGATGTCGCTGCATTTTGCAGGGTTTCATTGATTCAGCAGACAAAACTTCACTGCAAATGACACATTGCGTTTTTTCAGTACCAGAGATGATGCTACTGGTAAAGCCAAGTTTAATGTAAGACTCGAGATACTTTCGTTTTTTAGCAGTTTTAGTAGTACAACTGGCCATTATTTTCAGCAGAAAGTTTTCACTTATATGTATGACAGTTTATAAAAGTACCTGTTCAGCTGCAAATGTTGTCTCCTTACCAGGGTCAGTCATAGGCAAAATGGTGCCTGACCAAACTTCCATTTGGCGCCCTTTGTTTGGAGGTGGCATGGAGTTGGGGATGGAGCTGGGTTGGAGGAACTTAGGCCCAGCAGCCCACCACAGGGGCTGGATCAGGGCTGGCACAGCAGCCCGCCACTGGGGATCAGAGGTGGGGCTAGCAGCCTGCCCAGGGGGGTCAGAGATGGGTCAGTAGCCTGCTCCCAGGGTCAGGGTGGGAGCCTTCAGCCCACCGCGTGGGTCAGACCTGGAGCCCGCTGGGGTCGGGGCTGGGTCCAGCAGCCCACCAGCGGGTCACGGCTGGAGCCAGCAGCCTGCCCCGGGGATCGCAGCTGGAGCTGCAGCCCCCCGCGGGGTCAGGGCTGGAGCCTGCCGCCCGCTGGGGTCGGGGCTGGGACCAGCAGCCCACTGGCGGGTCATGGCTGGAGCCGGCAGCCCGCCCCAGGGATTGCGACTGGAGCCGCGGCCCCCGGCAGGGTCGGGGCTAGAGCCCGCCACCCTCTGAGGTTGAGGCTGGGGCCGGCAGCCCCCCCTGGGGATCAGGGCTGGAGCCGGCAGCCCCCCGAGGGGTTGGGACTGGGGCCAGCAGCCCACTGGCAGGTCGGGGAAAGAGCCGGCAGCCCGCGGGTATCGCGGCTGAAGCCAGCAGCCGGCCGCAGGGGCTGGGTCGCCCGCCTGGAGATTGGGCTCGAGCCAGCAGCCCGCTGCTGGGGTCGAGGCTTGCGACCCCCACATAAGGAGGCCACGACCCCCCGAGGGGTCGCGATCCCCACTTTGAGAACCAATGTCCCTAGAGTAATGGGGTTAAAGCAGAGCCTATAACCTTGACCTCTCTCAAGAGCAGACCCAGCTGTGATGTGGGATTCAGAAAATCCCTTCTTTGAATGGAATAGAGGGTTGACCTGTCTTTCTCCTTTCATTCCCAGTAAATGGAAAGAGCAAGAGATTAGATAATCTAGAACCCAAAACGGAATATCAGTTCTGTGTTCAGCTAAGCCGGCAAGGGGATGGCGGAGAAGGGCATCCTGGGCCACAGGCAAGCTTCACAACAGCCGCACTTGGTATGTAGGACTTTTGGCCTTTTACATGGGGAGCTTTCAATCAGCCTCCTGCATTTTCTCTGCAATATGCACAGCCGCATTCATCTGCATGCACACCAAAGCCCACTGAAATCAGTGGAAGCCTTTCCATTGATTTCAGTGGGTTTTGGACCAAGCCTCAAAACAGTGGTTCTCAAACAGTGAGAGCTGGGAATATTCAGATCCTTTCAGAGGCGTCTCAAGCAAAGCAATGGAAAATGGGGGAAGAGGGGAAGAATTGCAAAAGTGGCTAAATATCATTCTCCCCATTTTACAGGTGGGAAAACAGGCACAGGGAGGTTAGGTACCTTGCCCAATGCCACAAAGCGAGTACTCAGCAATGTTGGGGATAGAACCCCTTCTCCTGGTTGCTAGTGATGGCTCTAACCATTAGATTATATTGAATTCTTTAAGGTTAAGACTATTTGAAAATCAGAATCTCATAATGAGTCAAGGAACAGGAAGAAATCAAATACTCAAGCACTAAATAAATGACCTCTTGTTTACTGAACCATTAAAATGGAAATGACTCAGCAAGAAAAAGAGAGGCCCCTGGCCCCTTCCTTATATTTAAAATCTTCCACTTTGCATCAGTAATCTTTCAACCCTCCTCCACGCCAGGGAAGGACATGAGACAAGAAAGATACTTTTTTTGCTGACACCCGCCCAGGCCAACAGTTCTTTATATGGAGCTTGTGCACACCAGCAACCAACCAGGGATCTACTAGCTGTGAAGCATTAGCTTTCTTCTCTCCACCCGATCTCCTTCAATCTCATTTGAATTCCCAAGTCTATTATTTCTATCCCCACATAGTCCCATAGCTCTGTTGTTTTGCTTAACCATACACAATAGAGTTATTCAGGCCTCTTTGTTCTCCTTCAAAGAACTTAGGTAGTGAGAGGGGCATTAACCTTTGCTATTCTGATCTAGCGAATGTGACCATGGCCAGGAAATAAAGTGCCAGGGTCTGATTCTCTTGCACCATGTGTAGTCATTTACACCCAGGAACGCGGATGTAGAATGCTGCCAAAGTGACACATTAACCTTTTACATGCACTTTGTAGCACTATAAATGATTATACATAGTGCAGGGCAATGGAGAATCAGGCATCAGGCCCTTGGTTTCTTACCAGCACTCCTGTTTGTGAAACCTTTATCCCCAAATGTGAGAAGTAAATAATCTTTCACAAAAACAGAGCAAATGAAGCTACATGAATCTTTCAGTCCAGAAGGGAACATGGCTGGAGGAAGTGGCTGGAGAAATTCCAGATTTTCTGAGAAACAAATGGCATTGCAGAGAAAATGAAGATCTGAAATCCACTACCCTGCTACTTGTGGCAGGCCCAGCGGCATCACAGACTGACAGTACTTTCCAGTGGCACCATCAAGGGCACTGCAAAATGATAAAGTCATTTAAAAATATCAGTATTGTGATCCATGCAAGGATGCCATGTCCCTGAGAAGCAACTCAAAACATGCCAGGCTTGGGCTGAGCATTTGACCTCAACAGCAATTCTAGCCTCTGCTAGGTCGGGAGGACAACCTTTGAACTATGGATGACCTCCGGCCTCACTTGGCGGTACAGAGCATTAACCTCTAACCTAGAAGGCCAGTTCCAGATTATTGTTTTAATACCAACCTTTGTGTGCAAGTATCCAGAAGACATAAAATAAAGTTTTTTCTCTTTCTCTGTGGATTCTCCAAGGTCTTCCTCCACCAGAAGGTCTCACTCTCCTTCCTAAAAGCAAGACATCTCTAATTTTGTCATGGCAGCCCATAGCACAGAAGCCAAAAGATGACCTTCTTCTTGAAGTGGAAAGGACACGTGTGAATGACAACAGTGGTGATGACAACCATGTTATCCGTGTGCCAGGAAATATATCCATCCTGGTTATTGATGATTTAGAACCTAGACAACAATATAGGTGCAGGGTGCGTGTGAATACCAGGTCTGATGGAGAGTGGAGTGACTATCTTTATGCATGGACTTACAGTGACAGTAAGTGACTGGATTTATTTGACTTTATCCTTTTTCTTCCTCTTCCCCCTACCCCCCGCCCCAAGCAGGATTCTGATGTTGTTAGAGGTCTCTGTAAAACAGGTGGGCAAACTACGGCCTGCAGGCCACATCTGGCCCGTGGGACCTTCCTGCCTGGCCCCTGAGCTCCCCAACCCCCAGGGAGGCTACGCCCAGCACCTCTCCTGCTCTTCCCCCTCCCACACAGCCTCAGCTCACTGCGCCCCCGGTACAATGCTCTGGGCAGTGGGGCTGCAAGTCCCCAGGCAGTGCAGCTGCAGAGCCGTGGCCGGACCCGGTGCTCTGTGCTGCACAGTGCGCAGCTGCCCTGTCCTGGTGCAGCCGCTCTGCCAGACACTGGTGCTCCAGACAGTGCGGTAAGGGGGCAGGGAGAGTTGGATAGAGGGCAGGGGAGTTCAGGAGGTGGTCGGGGGCGAGGGTGTGGATAGGGGGCAGGGCAGTCAGAGGGCAGGGAACAAGGGGGTTGAGTGGGGGCAGGGATCCCCGGGCGGCAGTCAGGAATGAGAAGAGGGGTTGGATGGGGCGGCAGCGGCCAGTCAGCGGTGGGGATTCCGGGGGTGGTCAGGGGACAGGGAAAAGGAGTGGATGGATGGGGCAGAGGTTCCGGGGGGGCAGTCAGGAAGGAGAGGAGCTAGATGGGGCGGCTGGGGGTAGTTAGGGATGGGGGTCCAAGGGCGGTCAGGGGACAGAGAGCAGGGGCTGGGGAGAATGGATGAGGCAGAAGTCCTGGGGGGTGCGTCAGGAAGGAGAGCGGGGTTTGGATGGGGCAGGAGTCCTAGGAGGGAGAGTGGGGGCTGTCAGGGGGCAAGAAGTAGGGAGATCAGATAGGGGGTGGGGGCCATGTCACACCTGGCTGTTTGGGAATCCATACAATTTCGGACACCCAATGTGGCTCTCACGTCAAAAAGTTTCCCCCCGACCCTGGCATAGATGCTTATCCATGCTGGGAAAGGTTGCACAGCCGGGCCCTGAGTGTATTACAAACATGGCAGCGGTGACTTGTGTCTGGAAATATCACCATAGGTATGTTATTCCGAGGAGAGCTTGTCCTGCCAGCTGTGGTTGTGGCCACCAGCCAAGGGCTCAGTCCTACTCCCATTGAAATCTGTGGGAGTTTGCCGTTGATTTCTACCCTTCCTAACGGCTGTTGGATGGACAAGGAAAACAGGCCTTAAAAGCAATGAAAAGTAAGGGATACTGGAACTCCAGGGGAATGCTGATCCAGTTGGGAGGTAAAATTATGCTGCCCTAATTCAAGAGGAATCCCTTTGTCTAGGATAGTAGTACCTGGAACCGTCTCTTCTTTTTCCTAGCAAGGATAGGGAATACCATGAGGATCTGGTGGAAGGGTTCAGTATTGCAGTTGTTGGTGCCAGAATGAAATGCACCATGTCAAGTTTATAAAAACATAGTCAAGTTTCATTTGCTGTCACCCTGATCCTGGTTCTGTTTAAGCCAGTGGGAGCATTGGGGAGAGGACTGGTGCTAAAAGAAGGAGCAAAGATGGATGTCAACTGGAATGTGTTCTTTTTTTGTTCATAGGAGTCCCACCGTCACCTGACAACATCAAGATTTTCAACATCACGGACACTTCTGCCATCATCTCTTGGTCAACGGCTGTGGGACAGTCCATCTCCTCCATCATCATCAGCTACAAGATTTATGGCAAGGCTGAGTACAACCACTTTGATGTCACAATAAAAAACACAACCATCACTCAGTATCATCTCAAGGGCCTCGAGCCGAATACTGCGTATCTGGTTCAGATTTCTGCACAGAACAACATTGGACTGAGCAACCCAAACCCTTCTCTTGAACTGAAGACTCTCCCGGAAACAAAAGGTTGGTTACTCCCACACTCTGAACTCAAGCCAAACCATGCCTGGGTGGTCTGGGAGGCCATGTGGATTAGCAAGTTGAGAACAGAGCTGGGGACTATGAACACCTGCGGTTTTATTTATGTGTTACTCTGAATTTTGCTGGATTTCAAGAAAAATATACACAATGCACATCCAGACAAAGGCCTTAGAATGTGAATCCCAGCCCTGGCCTGGGGCAAGTCACACAATTTCCAAAAGTGGCCTCTGACTTTCAGTGCCCCAATTATCGAAGGCCCAAACTTTCATAGATTCTTAGAGTTTAAAGCCAGAAGGGACCATTAGCTCATCAAATCTGATTTCCTGCATGACACAGGCCATGGAATTTCACCAGCCTGGCCATCCCCGGACTGTTTTTCAGAGATGCTGCGCACCTCCAGCTCCAGCTGAAATCAATGGCGCCATGGGTGCTCAGCACTGCTCAAGATGAGGCCCAAGTTCTGGGTGCCACCATTTGTGTGTCTGTAAAATGAAAATGCTCATATTTACTTCCCTCAGAGGATTGTCAATGTTAACCAGATGCTATTAAGTGCCATTTTCCCCTCCACAGCTCCGTATGAATCGAAGGGAGGGAAAATGCTGCTGATTGCTATCCTTGGCTCAGCAGGGATGACCTGCCTAACAATCCTCCTGGCCTTTATCATCATGCTGCAGCTAAAGCGAGCCAACTTCCAGCGCAGAATGGCGCAAGCCTTCCAAAACGTGGTGGTGGGTTTCCAGTTTTGCTTTGTCGGTGCAGTTGTTCATCTCGGCCTCGTCTGTTGTCTTTTCCTGATGGGTCCCTCCTCCTCCTCCTCCTCCTCCTCTTCCTACTTTCCAAATAAAGCTGCCCCCTAATGCATGTGTTAGCATTAATAGTGTCAAGCTTTCCTACCACTGACCCAGAGGTGAGCAGGGGATCACAACTGTGGGTTAAGAGTAGAGGGTCCACCTAGAGGTGGAAGGCAGCTATGTACTATGTCTCCCCTTCTGCTTTGCTGCTTCTGTCTCCTTTGCAGCACCAATTTGTGATCTGATGTGTGTGAGGACAGGAGGTCTGCCCTGCCGGACCAGAGAGAGGCTTGTGAACACACTACTCTGTGTGGTGTGGTCTCCATTTAAGCTGCACCGTGGGTTGAAAATGCAGTGCAAGTTACGGCTACTCTGAGCCTCAGTAACTCCTCCTCCACAGTGTTTAGAGATGGGCACAGCAGGCCAGGAGCCAGCCAATGGCAGCACCTCACCTCTACCAGCTTCAGTGAATAGCATGGGCCATGATCACCCGTTGTTAGGTTCCACAGAAACTCTCCCTACTCTCTTTTCTTCCACAGAAGCAAATCCTATGGGGATGCATCAATGAAAGTGAGGATAGCCCTTCAAACACGGCAGACTATTTGATGCGCCACAGCCTGATTAGGCCAGGGAGAGAGTGGATTTAGTTGCTAGATGTAATCGTTTGCTCAGATGTTTCGCTTTCTCTTCTTTCTTCCTCAACACTGCAGTAGAAGCTGCTCAGCACAAAGAGGGAAGTTTACCCAACCCTGTAGCCTACTTTCTGTCAGCCTCCTCTACACTATTATAAAAGTAATCCACAAGTTCTGACACTCCTCTCATTTAGATAGTATAAACCAGGAACTACTCTGCAGAAGACAATAAGCCAAAGAAAGCTCAGCCCCCATATGCTTATATTGAGTGGACAGTGAGTTCTGTGGTATTACTCCATATGGTACAAACAACCTCTAGTAACACCTGGTTAATTTTTTTTCACAGAGAGAAGAGCCGGCTGTCCAGTTTAACTCAGGAACTCTCACGCTGAGCAAGAAAGCCAAGAACAGCCCAGACCCCACTATCTACCCAGTCCTCGAGTGGAATGACATCAAATTTCAAGATGTGATCGGGGAGGGCAACTTTGGACAAGTCCTTAAAGCTCGAATTAAGAAGGACGGCTTGCGAATGGATGCTGCCATCAAAAGGATGAAAGGTCAGCAGTTTTCATTAAAGAATGTAGAGTCTTTGAGGCCAGGGCCCTATGTTTATCCGGGTTTGTACAGCACCTGGCAAAAGGGGACCTAGATTCCGAGTGGGGCCTTTGGCTGCTACTATAATATATATGCTAAATAGTAAGCATGAATAATAAGATCACTTCGGCTTTTGCCTGGCCAAGGTTTGCATCCTGGTGATGGCTTCTTTTTCTCTCTGTGTGTTTTTTATAATTTAACCTGGTATCATTGAGTGCTGACTCTTCCATGTGAATTTCAGTCTGTTTAATGGGTCACATGAAACACTCATCATTTGCTACTCCACCGGTATAATGGCACAGAGCCTTTAAAACTTGCCAATGAGCCCTTAAATAAATAGATAAAGTTGCAGTATATTTGTAGGGTCATTTAAATTTCCCTCTGTTTATTGTTAGGCATCACTTCTCTATCTAAGGTACTTTTAAGATGCTTATCCGCATGGTATCTAAGTTCCAGAAATACTAGAATACTGCCACAATAGTGCCTGGAATACAGCAGATACTGAGATGTTGTTACGCGGCTCTCGAAGTCATTATCCAAGGAAATTGGCAATTGTTTAGGGTTAAGGTCTTGTATCATCCATTCTTAGAACAAGAAGAGAAATGGTTGCTGCTGCTGCTGCATGGAATGGTGAATACTGAGTTTTTAATGATACCCATTGTCACTGGAATCACAGGGGAGCTGACCGAGGTCACTCAGTTAGGATGAACTGCAAAGAATGAGGCAGACAATCCCCAAAGCTGGTGGATATTCCAGTACTTAGATTTACCAAGCCAGCACAAAATCTTCTATAATACCTCACTGGTCATGCGTCACACCCGGTGTGCATCTTTTATGGATGAAAGACTGATCTAAGTATGGATAGCCCAGCAGGGCAGTACCACATGCCAGCTACAATAGACAAGTAGAAACAGGGACAAGAAAAACTTATAGATGGTAAATCAAAACATAAGTTTAGGGGCAATGCTCCAGCCACGCTCCCAATATTTATAACATATCTTTTAAACAGAGAGATCCAAGCATCGCTGATTTTGCTCTTTAGGGATTATTAGGCTCGATCCAACTCCCAGTAGAGTCTTTTGATTGACTTCAGCTGGGGTTAGACTGGACCCTTAATTAAGGACAAGATGAATCATAGCTGAAGCCAAGGTTTATTCGCTTTGCAGGGTAGGTATAAAACCAGGCATATTCCACAACTGTGCTATGATGCTTCAGATCACATCCTCATTTTTAGATGTTATAAGATCTTTTCATCATAGGTAAGCAGCCGATGGGTTCAGCTGATTTACTACACCAGACTTCACAGAAGTCTTATTTTGTGCTGCATTAAAGTCATAGAATATTAGGGTTGGAAGAGACCTCAGGAGGTCATCTAGTCCAACCCCCTGCTCAAACCAGGACCAACCCCAACTAAATCATGCCAGCCAGCGCTTTCTCTAGCCTAACCTTAAAAGCCTCTAAGGAAGGAGATTCCATGATCTCCCTAGGTAACCCATTCCAGTGCTTCACCACCCTCCTAGTGAAAATGTTTTTCATAATATCCAACCTAGACCTCCCCCACTGCAACTTGAGACCATTACTCCTTGTTCTGTCATCTGCCACCACTGAGAACAGTCTAGATCCATCCATCCTTTCGGGTAGTTGAAAGCAGCTATCAAATCCCTCCTCATTCTTCTCTTCTGAAGACTAAACAAACCCAGTTTCCTCAGCTTCTCCTCGTAAGTCATGTGCTCCAGCCCCCTAATCGTTTTTGTTGCCCTCCGCTGATTCTTTCTAATTTTTCCACATTCTTCTTGTAGTGTGGGACCCAAAACTGGACACAATACTCCAGATGAGGCCTCACCAATGCCAAATAGAGAGGAATGATCACGTCCCTAGATCTGCTGGAAATACCCCTGCTTATACAACCCAAAATGCCATTAGCCTTTTTGGCAACAAGGGCACACTGTTGACTCACATCCAGCGTCTCATCCACTGTAATCCCTTCAATGAACTCCAGTTCTTTTCTGCAGAACTGCTGCCTAGCCTTTCGGTCCCTAGTCTGTAGCAGTTCATGGGATTCATCCATCCATTGTAAGTGTGCTAGTTGAAAAATATTTCTGGTGTACGATCGCATTAGCCTATTGATGGATTTTGGAATAAGCTCTGTTGGCAACTTTTATTATCCTTGAATTGGATGCTTTAAGGCCTTTGGTATTTGGGGACTTCAATATCAAGATCTGCTCACTCTCTTTTTTATTCTGATGGATTTGTATAACCTGCTAAGGCATATTGTGTCTCCATACCATAAGAGGAGTTACATATTGGGTGTGACTGTTGAAGACATTATGATGCCTCTAGGTGTTTGATTGAAGAATGATGTTATTATTTAGGTTAAAACTGGAGTACCACGGAGTTTATCCCTTTTCAACATCAACCAGTAGTCCCAGTTCTTCTCTTAATGAACAGTTGCAACAGCGTGGTTTTAACTGCAGTTTAGATGAGTACATAAATAAATGTTTCTTTGATTTCCAGAGTATGCCTCAAAGGATGATCACAGAGACTTTGCTGGAGAATTGGAAGTTCTTTGTAAACTTGGACATCATCATAATATCATAAATCTTTTGGGAGCATGTGAACATCGGGGTAGGATATTTTGTTTACATGGATTTAAATATTATACCATAAAATGAAATATAAAACTACATATTTGTCCAGTCCGGAAATTCTCCTTATATTAAAGTAATTATTGAACACAGAAAAGGAAAGATGGCACTCCATTCATAACATAAAATATAAGCTGATTTTTACATAAAATTCTTAGATGCACAATAAACAGAAAACAGGACATAGCTGAATAGTAGTCTGTGGACTACCTGTGATCAGCAGAGCTATTTTTGGTGGTTTGCAGAATTAATCTGTTTGAAAACCAAGCAATGGGGTAATTGGACAGGAGGTTCATTCATAAGCCATCATTTACCTGGAAGGATCACTGAAGTGAATAGATCTACATCAGTTAATGATCTGGCCACGTACTGTAGTAGAACTTTAGAGTTACAAACATCAGAATTACAAACTGACCAGTCAACCAGCACCTCATCTGGAACTGGAAGTCTGCAATCAGGCAGCAGCAGATACAAAAAAAAAAAATAAAAAAAAAAATAGAGTACTGTGTTAAATGTAAACTACTAAAAAAATAAAGGAACAGTTTAAAAACAGATTTGACAAGGTAAAGAAACTATTTCTGTGATTGGTTCATTTAAATTAAGATGGTTAAAAGCAACATTTTTCTTCTTCATGGTAAAGTTTCAAAGTTAAGTTGTAAACTTTTGAAAGAACAGTCACAGTGTTTTGTTTAGAGTTATGAACAACCTTCATTCCCAAGGTGTTTGTAACTCTGAGGTTCTCCTGTATTCCACATTGTGAACTGCTGGGCTGCAACATTTCTGGAAAATTCTTTTTGAACTATAAAATCACAGGAACTTTTCTGAAAAAATGGCCATCATTGCCATCTCCTACTTCTGCATCTGAGAGATATAAGGTTTGTTTCTTTGAATCTTGTGTGGCATTATACTGTCATAGTGGAACCCAGTCAGGGGAAATGCATAATCACTGACTCTGTCTCCATTTTTAGTTTGTTATGTAGTTTGTTTGTTATGTATATTTGTTCTTGGCCTTTTGGCTAAGAAAGCATTATCTAAAAAGTTATACCTGCTCTTTCTGTTTTACATTAGGATATCTTTACCTGGCTATTGAATATGCTCCCCATGGAAATTTACTCGATTTCCTGAGGAAGAGCAGAGTGCTAGAGACAGACCCAGCATTCGCTATTGCCAACAGCACGGCCTCCACACTGTCCTCTCAGCAGCTTCTGCATTTTGCAGCAGATGTGGCCAGAGGGATGGACTACTTAAGCCAAAAACAGGTCAGCTCCGAGCTCCTTGTCTTTTAAAAACACAGCACTTTATTTTTTAGGGATTGATCTAATTTTTGTCACCTCTGTTCAGTATGTAATGTTAGCGCTATACCTCAAAACTGATATTTTATACATCAGTGAGTTATTTGTTCCTCCAACTCAGATTTTTTTCTTCTAGAACATGGATCTATCTATCTATCTATCTATCTATCTATCTATCTGTCTATCTATCTATCTGTCTATCTATCTATCTATATGTACTCACTACCATGTTTATATGGCCCTTGTCACCATATTATCTGAGCACACATACAATACTTAAAAACCCACAGTTGTAAATCTGAATGAAACTCAAGATTGTCACCAAAGAAGACCTTTTAGCTTAAGCATTTCTTGCTATAATCGGTTTCTTTCCTTTTTCTTCTGAATGCCTTGTATTATCTCATAGCTTAGAATATGAAAGAGTAATCTAATGGAAGGGCCACCTCAGCACAATAAATGTACTGCTGGTTTGCCTGCTCTCATGCACTGGGAATATCACCTTTTGAAATAGTGACATTCCAGTGGAACATGGCTGGTTAAAGCTATACAAAAGCAAGCAGCAGAGATCAGCAGGGAAATCGTTAAGCTTTACTAGGCTAATGAGCACAGTATAAATACTAGACTGGGTCAATGTTTTTCATTCAAAATATTTTTTCAACAAAAATGCCCTTTTTCGAAACCAAAATTTCTACAAAAAATGGTCAGATTTTTTCAAATTTCCCACTTTTTTGTAGAAAACAAAAATGTTTCTAAACATATTCATTCTTCCCCCTTTTCCCTACTGAATGCAATAGCATGAATGATGTCAGGTGGGGGCTTTTGTCTTTTAAAAAATTTTCTTTCTTTTCCTTTTTCCACGCTGTAACTTTTCCAAAATTGAGGAGGATTTGAAAAGTTGAAGTCTGGCAAAAGTTAACGTGATTTTTTTTAAATGAAAAAAACCCTGGACATCAGAGGCTAGAAAGCAGGCTGGGGGAATCCAAAATTCAAAATTTTGAAAGTTTCAATTTTAACATTTCAAAACATTGAACTTTTGGGGGGAATGTATGAGAAAAATTTTGAACAAATTAAAAATGGTTCCATTTCAAACTCTATGAAATGGAAATAAATTCACAAGTTCAAAAATTGTCATTTATTTGTTTCCTCATTTTTCCACTTCCTCAAATAAATACCTTGGTAGACAGTGACAGATAGATGCCACCCAAGTACAGTGTCCGTTCTAAGTGGGTGAGAAGACCACCTTATAAACTTCCTCCCTCTCCTAAAAAAGTGTGTGACTTTCTTGTTATTTTAAATTGTAGCCATTGATATTGACAGAAAATTACTAGCACAAGTTAAACAAGGGTTGAATTTTGTTGTCATCCTTAAAACTGTTCAGAGAGGGAGCAGTGGGATGGAAATTCCCTGGTTTGCATCCGTCTCCCCTTGAAACTCCTGGACATGCCATTCTCCAGAGCCTCTATGGCTAGAGTGAGAGAGGGCATTTCAGAAGGGTATGGGGAGAGGATTAGGTGGCATTCCAGCCCAGGCATATTACTGTAGCCACTGGCAAGAACACTGGCACTAGATTGCAAGGATGTGACTGTGTCTAGGGATGTGAGCAGTTCAGTGCTAAATTTGTGCCAGGGCTGAGGCCTCACCCTTCTGGGCTTGTCACTTCATATCCCTGGCACCTCTGGCCTTGTCAAAGATAAACAGTTGCTTGAGCTCTGGAACCACTTTCATTACAAATCAGGCACTGGAGCAGTTAGACTTTGACCTCCATTTTAAGGCGGCTCTTACAGCCTTTTCAGGTGCCCAGATGGAGGCCAAATTTGTTAGGTTTCTGTGGCTTTATGAGATCTTTTGGCGTGCATGGTAATTTATAGGGGTTTAGGCATTTGCAGTTAACGCTCTCACTGTTTTCTTCCTTTTCCTTTTTCTCTATTATATCAGAAGCTTTAATCACTATTTTCAATATATTGTCAATGGATTGTTTCCTTTGCCATTTTTTCTGGGTTTCTGCATTTTGCAGTTTTGAATGTAGCACATAGTATAATGCAAAACCCAAGGGTCATAGGTGAGTAGGAAGAGACCCTGAGACATAAGCCCCTGCATCAGAGTCCTGCTCATTGAGTCTGGCAAGAACAGGGCTGATATTGCAGAAATACATATTCCTAAGAAGTGCTAGTCACAAAATACTCATGCAAACACATCCTGATATTAAGTGGAAACAGAACACTCTAGTATCAAGGATGGTACAGAAACATTCCCCAAGGATAACAGGAACACACCGACCCCTCCTAAAAGATAAGGTCATGATGACAGTACATAATAGAGATGTTTTGAATGAATCAGCATGAACAAGGTGATAACTAGCCCCATCAGGGGACAGTGATTAACTATGTCAAAGGGGCAGTACTAACTTGTTTGCAGCAAGGCATAAAGATGTATCTCAGCGGGAGTATCTTCGTCCAGCCAAGAGGGGACCAGAAAGTCCCGCCATTCACTGAGCTGCGTCCATTGTCACGGGCATACAAGTCTTAGTATCCTTGTACAGTCTACTAGGTGCTGTTACCGTGCTTTGTCAACAATAAACGTGGACTGATGCCTTCATGTTTTAACAGATCTTGTGGCCATTAGGTGGTCCGCTCGAGGTCTGCTGTGCCGGCTGTCTGCGCAGAGCTGGCGCAGCACACAGGGAGAACACCCACACACATGCAACCTAACATCTAACCACACTGGGTTACCTGAGAATTTCTCCTTTCTTTATTGCAGTTTATTCATCGTGATTTGGCAGCAAGAAACATCTTGGTTGGAGAAAACTATGTTGCAAAAATAGCAGATTTTGGATTGTCTAGAGGTCAAGAAGTTTATGTTAAAAAGACCATGGTAAGGATTGAAACAAACGTGTTCAGTGTGATCATTCTCTGAGACAATCACACCTCATCAGGGGTTATCACTATGTCATTTTTTAGAGGTGGGGCCAAGAGACAAAGTTTGGATCTTCACCTTCCTGAAGCCCAGGGAGCTAGTTGCAAAAATCGCATGCAAAGTGTAGGGATATTTGGATGTAGCCTTTTGGCTGAGGCCCGTCACTAGCCTTTTAAAAAAACATCTTTGGACTATAATCTGTATTCAGATGCCTTAATTCTATTGACGTAGGTGGAACTGTGTCAATTTACATCAGCTAAGGATCCCATTGTGCAAAACAGATGTGTTAAAGCAATGGCAAAACTGTATCTGTACAGATATTTGGATCAGAGTAAATGTTGGTACATATGATATTTCAGTGGTTTTAATAATAGCATGACACACATAGAACAAATACAACAATTATTGTCACGATTAAGAGTACTAAAAATTTAATTAAAAAAGGAAGAAAAAAAAACTATTCACAGGCAGTTTTATCTCACAACTGAAATAGTGAACTATTAAAAAAGAGTACAACCACAGACAACTGTCCACATGTGCAGAAGGAGTTCTGGGTTATAACACCATCATGCAAGGGATGGGAACAACTCTAGCTAGAATTGTCTGATTATTTTTAATGAAAGGCAGACTTATTAGAAGCAAATCATTTGCACAAACTGAAAGTTTGTACTCCAACCCTGGCCTTTGTATTTATTTCATGAATGTAATGAGGAAAAATGAAATAGGAGTGTAAAGGCACATAACTGATTCTTATTTTCCAATTTGATATTTACAAAGCTCATATATGAAAGTGAATCCCTCCATTATCTGCACTGGTGTAAAGCTGGTGACCTAAGATTAGGATCAGGGCTTGAGAAAGTAGTGAGACTGAATGTTGATGAATCATCGGCTGACAATATCTTGCAAGCTCCCCTTGAGGCTCCATTGAAAAGTGGGAGGGAGTGATGAGATGGAATCCTATGTTCAAGGCTTCTCAGGGAGGAAGACCAGTTCCCAGGCACTAAACCCTTGGAATCACTTGAAGAGGAAAAAGTGAACTGTCTAATGAGTCTCTTCATCTGATCCCACATGATTCTGCAGCTGAGTCAATAACACCTTGTGGTCAATGGGAAAGGAATGGTTCACAGGATGTGAGCCATCACACTGCAGCATACAAGCAGAATTGTTTCCATTTCATACTGGGACCACACTCATTTGGAAAGAACTTCTCTTTGCTTTATTGGGAGCTGTTCATCTGGGACCTGATTGTACAACCAATGCTCAAGTTGGGGAGCAAATACATCAGTAGGCCTATTGCCTTGAATGGGGCTACCTGTGTAAGTGCTCACTAATGTAAGTAGTGGTTGGTGTGGGTTTCAATAAGATTGTTTTGAAACAGCTATGAACACTACCATTAATGTAATAGCCTGTAATGCAATTCTAATGGCATCACTTCCAGGGAAGACTTCCAGTGCGATGGATGGCAATTGAATCTCTAAATTACAGTGTGTACACCACAAACAGTGATGTGTAAGTACAGTTCTTTAACATGTTTTTAATAAGCCTTTCTTTAATAACATCAAAGCTTCATAGGGGAAAGGGTTTTTTTGCCAGTGGTTTTAATCCTGCAGCTATTAATTCATGGGACTCAGAAAACACAAGCATATGTGTCACCGTGTGGACAGACAGCTTGAGCAGACTACAAAGAATAGTCTGGAAAAACTGAACCAAGGTAAGTTTGGGTCTGAGTCCAGATATGAGTTTCTACAAAACACATTGGATGTTTGGACATGGAGTTATTTCAGGGGCATCTCTAGTTTTAAATTCAAATACACCTTTGGAAGGTCAATATGAATACCAGTTTCTGCCAGCAAAGTACAGCAAGTATCCAGGAAAACAGCAAAAGTTCAGATCTGTGAACCCAGATAGAGTTGGCCAAGTTCTACAGGCTTGATCTAGCAAAGCACGTAAGCACATGCATAGCTGTAAATATGTGAGCTGTTTCATTAGAGTCAATGGGACTTCTTGTGGGGTTTAAGTGCCTTGCTGGGTCACAACCTGAGTGAAAAGGAGAAAGTAATCAGAGGAGATACCTCTGCTGAAATTTTCTGAATAGACTATAATGCTGGTTCATTTCTACGCGATGTCTGTAACACTTGGTCATTTTCTATGGAACTTCGTCTCGGTAAATCTTTAAGAGAAGAGATGAAAAAGAAGTACAGCATAATTCTCCTCTGCATGACAGTCTCTTCTGGAATCAGATAAATAGAATAGCAGAATATAATCATAGTTAAAAAAAAAACCTTATAAGGAGGTTTGCCAGAAGCTGGGAATGAATGACAGGGGATGGGTCATTTGATGATTACTTGTTCTGGTCATTCCTTCTGAAGCCCCTGGCATTGGCCACTGTCAGAAGACAGGACACTGGGCTATATGAACCTTTGGTCTGACCCAGTATGGCTGTTTTTACGTTCCTGATGACCCCTTTAAGAGCCAATTTCTGCCCACCTGTCTAGTGCTATTGAAGTCAGTGGGATAAATTCTGCTCTGGGTTACGTGGCTGTAAACCGGGAGTACTTCATCAAAGTCAGTAGAAATACTCTGGATTTATGCCACTTAACAGAGCAGAATTTGGTCCCATGGGCCTACTAGCATGAACAAAGGGAGCAAGATTTGCCAAGAACTTTCACAGGAAAGAAAAAATTTCCTTCTTCCCTGGAATGAGGAAATGTCTGCTTGTGGCCTGAGCAAACAGGGCATTTTGGAGAGAAAAGCACACACACAAAATAGTTTAGAATTAGAATGGAGTGAAGGCAGGGGGTGATGGGGGAAAGGAGTGATTCCCCAGGACGTGCAAGTGGAGCTAGGTTCTTTGGGTATGAAATGCACCAGTGTAAATCCAGTATAATTTCATTAACTTCAGTGAAATTGTTCTGGGTTTACGCTGGTGAAACTGTGAGAAAAGTTTGGCACTTTGTTTAATAAATAAGAGAGAGACATTGAGGAAATGGGCCAGATCCTCAGCAGGTGTAAATCAGTGTAGCTCCATCAAAGTCAGTGGTACAATGCTCATTTACCCTGCTGAGGATCTGGCCTTACATGTTTCAAAGTCTGGATCCTTACTCCAAAACAGAAAATCGATCAGAAAAACTGACGAGTGAATTGCAACTTATGTTCTCTGTATATTAGCAAAATGTCTTTTTAAATTCTCTGGTTCAATAACACACCTGTTCACTTTGTTCCTATCAAGCTATGAGTGCTTTTTCTTTGTCCCTGTTGCAGGTGGTCATACGGTGTCCTATTATGGGAAATAGTTAGTTTAGGTAAGTATCCATTTTTATTGGTACACAAATAAACCAGCACAGGATATTCCAGGATAGTACCCTACTGGGTATTCTGAGCTCTCAGCCTTGCACTCAGCCCACAAAGCCATTTCTCGCTTTCAAACATCTTCCACTGCTTTCTTTTGATTTATCACCTGAATCCTGCGTTGGTCCCAATACCCTTGAAAAAAAATCATCACAATTCCAACTCAGTCCAGTCCACGTTACCTGAGAGAGGTAGAGAGAGCCTCTTTTCATTATCCCATGACATGGAATTTACATCAGACATTTTCTTTTTAAATAACATATAGTCCAAGGCCTAGATTAATAAAAAGACCAAGGCACTTAACTGCCACTTTAGGTACCGACATCCCAGGCCACACTGGGATTCACAAAACCTCTGCTCAGCTGCCCCTGAAGCTTGTAGGCACCTATCGGCATGTGCACTGAGCATGTGCACTGAGCATGTGCACTGCAGGTGTCTGGATGCCTAAACCCCAGAGCCATACAGAAACCAGGAGCAGACAGACGTTCTTTCACCTAAGTCACCTATGGGGCCCAGTCTGGTAAGCGTGCTCAGAGCACGCCTGCTGGATTGGACCCCTAGAGGTGATTTTATGCAAAACAGCTGGAGGAGTAGGAGCCCACACTCCTCGGCTTGGCAGCTCCCATTGCCTATCAAAAGCATGCTGGCTTTTGTGAATCCCATTCTGAGGTGCCAATTTCTCTGCATTCATTGTATAGGGGGCCTCGGCGCCAAACTCAGGCTTTGTGAATCTCAGTGATTTTTCTAGGCACCTATAGTCAATGTCACCAGGCCTAAGTTTCTTTGTGTGCCCAGCCCTAAGATTACTCTCCAACTACAACGTAGGCCTAGTGTACACTGGGGTGGAGGGAGGGCAGTGCGGCAACCTAAGATACAAAACTTCAGCTATGCTGAAGTTGAAGTATCTTAGGGCAACTTACCTGGGCATCCTCACAGCGGCAAGTCAACCGCTGCCACTCCCCCGTCGACTCCGCTTCTGCCTCTTGCAGAGGTGGAGTACAGGAGTTGACAGGGAGCGCGCTCGGAGATCGATTTATCACGTCTACACTAGATGCGATAAATTGATCCCTGATAGATTGATCTTTACCCTCCAATCCGGTGGGTAGTGTAGACATACCCTTAGAGCCTGATCCTGCAAACACTTACTACCATTGGTCACATGGGGCCTAAGGCTGATCTTATAGCAGTGTAAATCAGGAATAACACTACTGAAGGCAGTGTAAGTGAGATCAGAGTCAGGCCACTGACTGTAAGAATTTTGGGAAGACACATTTTATCAATAGAGCTATGCCAGTTTACACCAGCTGAGGATCTGGTCTTTTACTTTATAAAAACACTGTGCATGGTTTTAGCACAGCCTAAATAATGACTAACATTATTATCAAATACAGTTACTCAGTAGATTGTATTCCTTCCTCTGTGCCTGCCTTCATCAAATATTTTGTTGCCAAGCCATCCTGTGGCTCTTGTGTCAAGCGCGGTTATCCTTACATGTGATAGCACCAGAAAAATTTGCTTAAGCTAGTTTTAAAATCTTGTGTTTTAGGTGGGACACCATACTGTGGAATGACATGTGCAGAACTCTATGAGAAATTGCCGCAAGGGTACAGACTGGAAAAGCCCCTCAATTGCGATGATGAGGTGTAAGCAAACAAGTTCATTCATTGTTATTTTATTTTCATTGTTTACTGCGAAACGAGCAGTTTTCAGGGAAGCCACAATTCAGCAAATGTGTGATTTTTTTGGTATTCAACAATATAGCTGCGTGGGGCCTGAATGCAATGTCGGTTACAGAATGGCAATTCACCTCCAAAGGTGCTACACTTTGGGTGGCTGTCCTTTTGAAGACCACCACAATTTTCCACACCAAAAAAACAGCATCAAGGAGGCCAAGCATGGGAAATTTAAGCCCAAATATGGCAGCTGAAAGAGTAAAACAAAGCATGTTTGAATTAAAATGGGTTTGCTCCTTTAACAGACATGGGCAACACCACTATAATTACCACTATGCTGGTGGAAGCTGTGGAAGAGATGATAAACATGGATACGTTCCACGCAATAAAGCCTATTCCTATGTGGGAATCTGGGAATGCCTAATGAGCATCTCAAGTGGTGAAGCACGGCTGTACCAGCTCCTGTGCCTCCTGCTTCCCCACCTCTGGTGCAGTGGATGTGTTCTGGGGAGGTGCGGGGAAGGGAGTGTGGCCATTCAATTCTCAGGGTGGTGAAAGGGATTCTTGGTGCACCTCTTAGAGGCCTGTCTGAAAATTCCAGCCTTAAACTGGGGCTGCTTGTCATGGTTTTAAGATGGAATCTGCCTGGCTTGTGTTCAGTGACGTGCTTCCAAGTCATCCTGGGGTTGTGTCCGATTTTTTAAAGGTTTGACCTAATGAGACAGTGTTGGCGGGAAAAGCCGTACGAAAGGCCATCATTTGCTCAGATCCTGGTATCACTGAACAGGATGTTAGAGGAACGAAAGGTAAGACTGAATATCTGTGCTAGCTTGAAGTCCAAAGGCTAAATCTTTCCATGGCATGGCATGTGTGTGTTAAGTTCATTGGAGGTACTGTAAACACAATTCGTGAGGTCTATACCCCCTCAAGAATTAGAGCACAGCTTGGTGTGCTTGAGAAAAAAATGCATTACCTACTTCACCCTTTCTTATTCTTTCAGACATACGTGAATACCACTCTGTATGAGAAGTTTACCTATGCAGGCATCGACTGCTCTGCTGAAGAAGCTGCTTAAGACTGAAAATATCTTCATATATTGAGTAACCATTAAACAAACCACAGACTCAGCCTTCTGGGGCACAGAATGGGATGTGCTGTGTAGAACTGTGTATAGCTCTTTGTATAATACTGTTGCACTACAGATAGCATTGTGTATATCTTACAGTAAGGTCTGCCTCCATAAACTGTAGGAATGTATATACTGTTTTGAGTAGGAATGGGCTAAAGTAATAAATTCTGAGCTACAGCTCACACACACTAGTATCTTTTTTCGGGAAATGTGGAGATCCTTACTTTAAATAGCCCATGGGGACACACGAATTGTAATGCACTGTTCATTGCTACCCTAGATATTTTCCAGGAGTTAATGGTAACAAAGAGAATATCTCATTAGCTAAATCTTATGGTGATTCTAACACAACACTCTTTGTGTAAGTGCCAAAACAGTGCCGTGTCTCCAGCGAACAGACAACACTGCCTTAGAAAATCAGCTGTAAAAGTGAGCCCTGAAAATAATTTGTTGCTAGAGCTTTTGAGCTAGCTGACATCTATGTGATATAAGCAACTGCTGGTTTTTGGTCATTCAGTTTAATAGCCAATTTCTGTATTAAATATCAATGTTTATCTTGATAATATAAATATTAGAGAGTGGTGTTATTTTAGAAAGTCATAGGGCCTTGATCATGAAGAATAGGCATTCATAAATGTATTACATATTGTAAAACACATTTCTAAAAAGTCAGTTTGGCTACAAGTGAAGCTTTTTCATTTTGTATTTGAGTCTAATAACGGACTGACTAGATCATTAGTTAACTATGAACAGGCAAGGTTCACTTACTTGCTTGGGATCACCCTATTCCTTGTGTGCCTGGCTGTAGTTTGCTGTTTGGCCTTTAACAAATAATGTACTAAAAGCCTTTGAACTATCTCTCTTCAGTGGCATTATTAAAAAGTTCTCAGCTCCTACACATCGTTCAGCTCATGTACATGATGGTCAAGAGGGCAGGAAATATTTTTACATGTCAGCATTAAAGCCTTCTGCATGTGTGTCTGACAACTGAAGCCGGACTCTCGTTGTCAGATGAAGATTTTTAATTTTAATTTGCTCTCAGCCATGGGTGGCAGGTCGAATAGGACATCTGGGCAGTGGTGGCCCCTCCCTGCTGCTGCTGCCTGGTGAATCTTCCTCCACTCCACACCCACCCCCGAGAGGTCTCTGCCCCTCTTGTGTCCCCTCCTTACTGTCCTTCCCACAGGGAAAGGACAGTGAGGAGGGACGGGGTGAGCCATGGGTGTGTGTGTGTCTGGTAAGGAGGTGAGCAGTCGGTGGGGAAGAGAGCAGCCGGGGCGAGGAGGGAGTGAGATGACCAGCAGATGGGGAGTTGAGGAGGTGCGTGGCCAGCCAAGAGCCAGCACGCCACCGCCAACTTTCTAACTGCAGAAAACTGAAGGCTGGCATGGGAGTGAGGAGGCCAGTGTCGGGCTGGGGTGTGAGGAGGGACACAGCAGGCAGAGGAGTGAGGAGGCAAGTGACGAGTCAGCAGCAGGTTGGGGACAAGGTCTGGTGCGCTGCAAGGGGGCAGGTTAGCAGGGGGTCTCGCAGCAGGGGGATGAGGAGGGACATGGTAGGCGGGGGGGGGGGCCCGGGGGGGGAATGTGGCAAGCGGGGATTTTGCAGCAGCCAGAAGGGGGTGCGGTCTGGTGAGGGAGTGATGAGGGATGGGGGGGCGGTGATGTGGCGCACAGGGAGCTGAGCACGGGGAGGCAGGGCCAATGGTGGAAGAGACGGACAGGTTTTATTTATAAAAAGAAAGGTGGGCGTTAAAATTGGTTGAAGGACTCAAATACATAGCGTAATGGCACAGTTCTTGTTTCAGGCTTGTAGCAGTGACGAAATAAACTGCTGGCTTATATCAAGACTCTGAAATACAGCCACACCTTGGATGGGTTATTCAGGCCTTTGTTCAGCGCTTCAGTTTGTAGCAAAGTTCCTCCAGAAGTAAGAAGCAGGACTGAAGGCAAAATGGAGGTGTTTCCAGGGCCTTTTAGAGCTTTTGCCATGTGAAGGGAATCCCATTGGTCTTGCTGTGGAAAATTTCACCAACAAGGTGGAGTTAGGTGTCACATAGTCAAGTCACAGGTCCATGAATTTTTGCCTAGTCACAGCAGGAAAGTGCATTGAGCAGCTCCCATGGTCAGTTAACTGTTCTTTTGTTGGGGTACTCAGTTTGAATAGTTCCTGCCAAGATGTGCTGCTATTTACTTTCTGGGTGTTTCCCCCAGTAGCAAACATTTGAAAACCGTGTATAGAATCAAGATTTATACAAAACTGATACATGCCTACAGATAGCATAATCGTACCCAGCAAGTCACACCCTTCTCATAGACACCTGACTTGACAACTTTTGTACAAGATTCACTGAAAATATATGATCCTGGTTGCAACAATGCTCTATGTGGTCATATTTTAATCAGATAACATCACTGTTAGGATTGCCTCCCCACTCTGAACTTTAGGGTACAGATGTGGGGAGCCGCATGAAAAAAGAAATAACACCCCCCGACCCCGCTTATTTTACCAGCTTGGGTTAAAATGTTTTTTTCCCAGAACACAACTTTTTTTGTATTTGGACCTGGTACACTGCCACCACCAAACTAGGTTTAGGGTAGTTTGGGACCCTTCTTTTGCTTTCCACTAACCCCCCCAAACTTTTTTGTTCCCTGGGAAGCTTGAGAGAAAAAAAACAAACCTCGCCTGCGCCTGCGAGACGTGCCCGATCCAAAAACCAGGATCTTACACAATGAAAAACAAGCAGTTAGCTTTTTAAAAGAAAGATTTTAATAAAAGAAAAAAAGACAGGAATAAATCTCTTATAACCATTAATAAAACAGCATTTACCATAATTAACAAAAGAATTTAAAAAACAAACCTCCCCTCCCTGAGGCAACTTTCTTTCACTGTTGATATTTTTGCTGAATCTTACAATTTCAAGAAGCACTCAGCCAACACTCACCACTGAGAATCCTTTAAGTGATTAAAAAGAAGGTAAACTTACTGACTACAGTACTTGATAGACTTTTATAGTTACAGTGAAAGACATAGCTGTGTTCATCCCACAGACAAGGTAAACAAAAAAAAAACCCAAAAAACTAAAACTTAAAAAATCCTTTGTCTTTTAAAAAATTTCTTATTGGTCAGTTGTCCACCTCTCAGGTTACCTTTAGCTTAACCCCTTACAGGTAAACACTAATTGTAGGCTACTTTACATTTATAACAGTCACACAATAGCCCAAAAATTATCAGCCCAGTTTATAGCTAGCTGGGAAAAGGCCACAGAGCAAGGGTAGGCAAACTCTTTTGGCCTAAGGGGCACATTGGGATAGGGAAATTGCTTGCAGGGCCGTGAATACAGGACTGGGCTGGGGTGGGTTGTGGGAGGACGTGTGGTTGGGGCTGGGAGGGCGGTGCTGTGTGCAGGAAGGTGCTGAGGTCAAGGGATTGCAGCACAGGAGGCGTGCAGGGTGTATGGGGTCGGGGGGGGGGCCTCATGGCTGAGTGTTGGGATGTATGAGGGGCTTGGGCAGGGCAGGGGCTGGGATGCAGGGTGCAGAGGGCTGAAGGAAGAGGGTGCCGGTGCAGACGGAAGTGCAGGGTGTGGCAGGGCATTGGGGTGTGTGGCAGAAGGCTGAGGGAAACTGAGCCCTCTATTGGCCACAGTTTTCCTAAAATGTAGCTCAGGGGATCTAATGCCACACACATGTAATAGTTTTAAAAATAATTGCTGAGGAATGTTAAAGCAGTTTAAGCAAATTGTAAGAGCCCAATACCTCTACTGCAGGGGCACATTGCACATTGGTTAGCATCCCACACTGGTGCCTTAACAAGCCATTTACAGCTCATCTTTTTTGGGGGCACACATTTGCAATTGGTTTGGGTGGGGGTTGGTAGTCTATTTAGTGTTTCAAAAATGCCTTGTAACCGCAAAGACCTAGGCAGATGCTCATGTTCCCAGATATATAAAGGACAACTATATGAAACCTCTGGGGGTGGAGGGAGAGACTTTAAAAGGACATATTCAAGGTACTTAACCCCCCCCCCCCCCGCAGTTATAGCAGTGTATAGACTTGCATTATTATGGCTTGACTGGGTACTTTAACATTTTTGATTAAACTAATCACATTTTAAAAGTGTTGAGCCCTCCCCCTCCTTCACACCCCTGCTCTGCAAAAGTCCTCCCAGACCCCCAAAGAGGTGCTTTATGCCAGACTCAGGACACTAACGGGGGGGGGGGAAACGGCACGTGTAGCTGTCCCATTAGATGGTATGATCGCTACATCATTCCACAGGCTGCCTAGTAAAACAAACCATGTCTTTATGTAGCTACAGGTATACACCCAGCCACAGTTATGTATATATACACCATCACTTTTTATAAGCCAATTATATGTTCAAGACAAATTTCAGAACTATGTGTATATTAACTCATATAATGATTGTTTTTTAACCATGTTATCAACCCCGTGTAGCTAGCCTTCTTCCAGGGGTGGAGGAGTTTGGAGTAAACATTTAAGATAAGAGTGGCCATACTGGGTCAGACCAAAAGTCCATCCAGTCCAGTATCCTGTCTACTGCCAGTTGCCAATGCCAGGTGTCCTGGAGTGAGTGAACCTAATAGGTAATGATCATGTCCTTTTTAGAAAGTTTTCTAGCATGTTGCTGTGATAGAAAGATTTTTTTTTTTTTTGCTGTTTGTGAATGCTGTGAACAAAAAGCTGTGGCCTTTTCAGAGGTGAGTGATCAGCTTCTTTTGGATGTGGCAAGCACCCATTCCAAGTCGTGCAAAGAACTGAGTTTGCAGAGTTTAAAACCTAGGAATTTGCATATACAGAAAAGCTGCTGCTAGCACAAGTTCAGCCACCACCTCTTCAATGCAGTGATAGTGTTGAGTGGTTGATTTTTTTTGCAGGCGGGAGGTAGGGGACAGAAACAGAGGGAAGACAAACCCTTTGCAATTTGATTTTAAAACTGTAGTCAGCTGTTTTCACAGCTCAGCCCTGTGAAGTTTGACCAAGCAGACAGTATAGATACATGATGTTTTTAACCAGGTTGGAAGTTGACTAGCAGAAATATTTTAAATGTGAGCATAAAAAACATGCAGTAGATACCCACCTGCTAACAATTTATCATATTAAAGTTAATTCCTATAGATGAAGGGTGCAATTTTTCTCATAGTGTGATTAGTGCATTCAGTTGCTAGTTGCACATTAGCAAATGTGAAGCATAATGAAAAATAATGGTATAATAGGTATAAACTTATATGTAAACAATCCTTTCTTACAGTAGGACCTCAGAGTTATGGGTCAATGATACGCCCATCTGGAACTGGATGTACACGAGGCAGCAGCAGAAACAAAAGAACAAAACAAAAAAGCAAATATAGTACATTACTGTGTTAAACTACTGAAAAAAAAGACCATTTTAAGATTTGACAAGGTAAGGAAACTTTCTGTGCCTGTTTCATTTAAAAGCAGCATTTTTTTTCTATGAAGTTTCAAAGCTGTATTAAGTCAATGTTCAGTTATAAGGTTTTGGAAGAACCACCTCCACTCCCATGGTATCTGTAACTCTGAGGTTCTGCTGTATATTATTAGAATAGTGCAATTTTTTTTCAGAAACATGTATATATATACAAAAATCACCATTGCCATAGCCCTTCCAGCATTTAAATGACACATGGAGTAAGTTTGAGTGTATACAAATTCTATGTAAAATTTGATATAGTGCACATACAGATGATTTGTAAATAGAAAGTGTGTATAGTTTATCTTGGACCAGAATGTCTATATTTGGGGGAAAAAAACCCTACATAGTGGTCGTATTATAGGTCTTCAATTTAGAAGGTTAAGCTTAACTTGTAATACAATCTGTGTGTGGAAATAATGGATTGGTGAATGAAATTGGACTCTTCTACAGGGAACCGCCCATGTTTTCCAGTTAGGTTTTTGTTACCTTTGGTTTGTACTGTGTGCAAAGAGCCATTTGTCATGGGGGAGTGTAGCAAAGCATTCTACCACATCATTTTTGTCAGGCACTTAACCTGGAACTGATTTAGAAGAGTTTTTACTCAACCCTCCCTGCACTAGCAGTGACAGGTTTGATGTCATTTTTTCCCTTTACGTTAATCTTTCACCAGAGAGTACATAAAATTACACTCCACATGACATGGGTATTCAGTTTGAACTGTAATACTGGAATGATTTCCACGCTCTCCCACGTCAGCTTTCTACCAAGAGAGAAATCATGCCACATATACTGCACAAGTTTCATAGTTTGTGCATTAATACTTCCAAAATCTGTAGCTTGTGCTACAGCATAAATTATGGATCAGGTTATGAAAGCACATATAGGTCTATGAAGAAAAAAATTGTAGCTTCAGGGGAAATAAGTAGCCAGCATGTCCTTTGCAGTGAAGAGTAACACCTTTAATCTGGATATTTTTTTTTGTAGGTTGTAACTGACAGCTTTATTGCTCTTAACTATTCTTCATTTTTAAAAAAGTAACCCTGCCCACCACCTTTACAAAGCAAGGTTAACAAAAACAGGTCAAAATAAAAGATTGAAACCATTAGGTTCTTCATAAACAAGAATACAGATTACATGTAGCCTAACTCTCTAGTTTAGCTGCATTTTACTTTTTAACATACACATTTCTTGGGGGAAACTGACTTAAGTGAGGAGGTTTCTCCACTTTATTGTTTTTTCTACACAACCCTGTGGTTGGAATGGAGACAGGATAGAAGAGGAGGAGAATAGAAATTGACTTTCCAGATGTGATTTGCAGACAGCAGCAGTGGCGCATTAAAGGGTCATGGTGATTAGTTTTTTGTTCTGTATTGCAAGAAATAATTTGGTACAGATTTTAAAACATGAAAAACCAAGTTTCATTTCTTATTCTTTAGATCAGCAGTGCAAAGCTGTCAGGTAGCAGGTACAGAACCCACCCCCATAACTAATCACATTTTTACCCTGAACAAAAATTACATGTAATAGCTAACATCCAAAGTTAAACAATTCTTGAACAAAAATCCTTACAGAGACTGTTTCAATAGTTAGTGGAGTGTACTTAATGTAATTACAGGGGGGTTGATCACTTTTACTTTGGCACTATTAGACATATTTTTGTGGTAGCACCCATTGACTGCAACACTGAAGGTAGTTAATAGTGAAATATTATGGAAAAGGAAGTGGCTTCATGTTGATTATGCTGTTCTTGAAGAAAGTCACCACTTTCTGCCCTTAGTATCCTCCTTTACTTTCCAAAGCATCAGTTCCATACAAGCAACAGCATCTTCACTGGAATCATGGCCACCAACTAGGAAGGAACATAATATATTCTTATTTAAAAAGTAGTAAACAGCAAAATTTTTCCATTAGATAGTGTCCATTACAAAGGGATACAGAGGAAATGAACATAACATTCTGAAAAGGCAATTATTCTAGGACTGTGATTCAGAGAGCGCAGCTTCACTACTGGCTAGTGAACTATACAGTGGAAAACCAGCAACATACCAAATAATATTTACATGAACCTGGGACATCTACAAGCGTATTGCGAATATAGGCATTGCCTTTAGAACAATTTAGTGACATGAGAAAATAGAGGATGGATGAGATGTAAGGGAAGGAAGAGAAACAGAAGTAAAAAAATCCCACAGGAATGGTGGTGTTGCAGAATTACATAATGGCATACAGCTGTACAATTAATTCAGGAATGGGAAGTTGGAGGGGCAACAACAGAGGGTGAGAGGGTTAGTGGCATGATCTGCGACATCGTTTGTGAGATAAAGCATCCCTGCATATAAACAAATATCACTGAAAGCTCAATTGTCTGAAGTATGCAGCCTTGAAAAATATTGCAAGATAAGTTTGCTTGTTACTTTGCCATATGCAGTTTGTTATGGCTCCTGGGTTGTTCTTACACAGCCTATCAAAAATATCAGTACCAAACCTGAATATCTTGTAGGAAACTGGTGACATAGTTGAAATTCAGAATTTAGACTGATGACAGGAATTTGCAAAAGCACTTCCATAGTAACATATATGGAGTACTGAACTCAACAGTAATAAGTTTAATTTTTCATTTAGATATTTCACTAATAAATAGAACTACCACCTCATACAGAATAGCTAAATTAAAGTTAGCACTCTCTCCCACCTTCTGTCAGGTGTATTTATCCAGGATTTTAGAGAACAGAAAAATGTTTGGACTGTACCCTACACTGGGAAAATAAAGTCTGGTATTCACATCCATCTATTATATCCTGACTGTCTCAGATCCTCATTGCACAGTTCAATTAATTTATCCCTTTGAAAGTTTACTTTAAAATGGAAACATCCAGCTGGGAAGGTAGGATAGTAATGCACTGTTTTTATAGTAAAACTAGACATCTCTGCCTCTGCCCCACACAGAATGCAAAGTTCAGCACCTGGCCTTAGGAGTGAGACCACCTGATAGAACATGCTGCTGGGAAAATTGAACTTCTATTTTTAAATTTGGCTCTAGCTATTGAAGTTTGAGGAATGTTCTGGAGCAACAAGTTTTTCCCCCACCAGATACACATTTGCAGCTCCTATTGACTTAGTAAAATTTGTTCATGCCTGTTTTCTTCTTTTTTTGGGGGGGGCGGGGGGCAGGGAGAGAAATGTTAAAGTAATGAATGTCCAGGGGCTGGTAGTAAGATTTTAGAAAGTTTAAGAGGCTGTAAAATCTATTCCTCTTCCAGTCTTCCTTGAAGCCTTTAAGCCTGCAGAACTCATCTCCTATTTGTCCTTCAGAACCTGCAGACAATATTCTCTCTCCTTGTCTTTCCGTCTGGTAGCATGAGGTGAGGTGATTAACAGGGGATGTTGTGCAAAGCAGACAGAACTGTTCGGTGTTTTGTTTCACGCTATATGCAAGATTTACAAACAGACAACAGAACAACTAGCACAGAAACTACCATATAAATAAGCCACTGTATAAAACAGCAGTGTTCAAAGGCTAGAAACGAGCTTTACACCTTTTTTAAAAAATAAAAAAGAATATGGTGCCATCACATGTACCATATAGAAACTACATCTATAGGGAAGAGTGATACAAGTACAAAAAGGAATTAATACCATTTGAGAACATGAGGTAGTTTGTTTTTTGCATAGCACCTGCTCAACTCACTGAAGTGGCAAAATTTCCATTAACTCAAAGAAAGCAGGGCCCAACAACAGAGGTATTGAATCCTATACTTTTCAGAGACACACTGGAAGAACTACAATTTGCACAAGATAATAAAATACAACAAAGTAGCTGCTCTGTAATTTTATGTTGTATTAAGTACTGTGTCATCTCCAAACAAATTCCTCTGTCATATCATATGGAAGCCTTTCAAAGACTTTTGTATCCTACACAAACATTTAAAGTTGTCTTGATCTCTGGCAAGCTTCTTCCATCAGAAAGCAGTATTTGATGGAACAGGAGGCTTTAACTTCATTTTCTAATCATTTTCTAGCTTTGTTGTATAAAAGTTTGCACTGCTAGTTACTTGTTTAATCACAGATTTATTGACTATTACTGAAACTCTCACTCAGAATCACCTTCATCCAGGATGTTGATACACTTAACTTGGGAGACCGAGATCTAAAAGTGAAGAATCCCTGTAAAAGCAGCACATACATACATACGATGTACATTTCTTTAATATGTATGTTCTAGGAAGGTTTGCAATGAGTTTAGCTATATGGAAAGTAAGAATGCCAACTGTTTGCTAAAAGAGAACCCCTCCCAGGGGGGGAAAACACACTGGAGAAAATACTTAGTTTCCAGTTTTAAAAAGTCTGATTTAAATCTAATTTAACAGATTAAGTTGAAAATTCCCAGAAGTTAAACATCAGGCACTATTCTGCATTCTTTGAATCTCTGCTTTAAGTGAAAAACTGAACCCAGCCTTAATGTAGAAATGCTACGGTACCTCCATAATTACAAAGCTCTAAGACAAGGCAGTAGCCAAGAAAAAAATTAACACACATAAGTTCAAAACATAAAAGTCATCTTCTGTCAGATATCTGCTTAGAGAAATCAAAGTAGAACTCAGGTAGCGTGACCAAATATCCTGATATTTGGGGCTTTTTTCAATACAGGCATCTATTATGTCTCACCCCCATCCCAATTTTTCACACTTGCTATCTGGTCACCCTAAACTCAGGTGAGGAAGGAATCAAGTAAAAGCAACAAGATCATGCCATTACTTTGGTCAATTATGTGCAGAAGTTTTCTGTTTGATTAGCTATTATTAAAAATAATATTAATATTACGTATTGATTCACATTTTGTAGGCACCACAGAAATTAAGTCTGAAGGAAACTATGCCCAATAACAATTTAATAATTTAAACTTGCACGGTACGTAGAATTTAGAAGCTAAGGAATGCAAGATCACAGAGCAAGAGTATCTTTGGAGAATATTTATCTTTACACAAACTAAATGTTTATTGATAGGAAGGCCTTCAACTAATCTCTAGACCACATGATCATAGACAGTTGCAAATTATGAGTCTCAGACCTGGAGTTTGAGTGCAAATACATTCAGATACAAGTTGAATTCAAAACTTGTATAGGTTCAAAACTTTTAGTTTAACCAAAAATGTTTGAGTGTAATTATATTTTAAAAAAGGAAAACCGTATATGTAAGCCTTACATTTAGTATCCCTACTGACATTTTCATCGCCCTCAACTGTTATGGCAGATTAATACAGATTCAGAGTCTAACATAACCTGCATTTTTTCCAAAGTAATTAAGATAAATGAGATCCTTCATGGTTTATTTTTAAGACAACACATTATTGGCTCCAGAGGATACCAAAAATCGTGCATCTAATGGTTCTACTCATTTGAGATACAGTCCAGCTTCCACACAATTTTGCAGCTTAAAGGGTGTGCCTGCTCTTCCTTGGAATCCCCTTTTCCTCCCCAAGCACCTTTATGCCTCATTCAGTTGGACTGCCATACAGCAAATAAAGGCACTCTGAAAATGAGAATGGACTGTCAGTCAAGACAGCATTTGAAGAACTGGGTTAAAGAGCTATATACAGAAGTGCTAATCTGAAGTACAGCGAGCAGTTAAAAACAAACTGAAGGACTTGAAAAAGTGTCTGGAAACTCAAAATAGTGCTTTCAATCATATGACTAAATTTACAGCACATCCCATTTTATTTTATAGAAATAATTGTACATGTACACTATGTATGTAGTTCTACTGATTTTTCTTTTAAGCCCAATTGAGCAACTCATTTTTATTTAAAACTGAAATCCAACGACATTTTAACGATGGTATTTTGTATCCAAACAAAAAACCTTGTGGGTCATGTCTCTAGCTAGCATGTGTGAATGTGTGTTTAAAACATGCAAGCAAAAATCTGTCAGCCATAACCCATTAGGGTTTCCATTTTGCTTTCTTTTTTTTTTTTTTTTTGACTCCCTCAAATTGGTTTTCCCTCTTTTAGTGCTACTTGTAGATAGCATGATTTCCGTGCTCATATGTTTCTATACATTTGATACATACATTGGTTTTGTATGAAGAATTTAATTTAAAAAAACCGTAGTCACTGTTAGAAATTTTCCCTCTAGGAGAGAGAAAATACTAAAAAATTACTGAATATTGCATTCGATAAATGGACTAGAAGTAATCCTCCAATATAACTGACATGTGCATGAATGAAAATGGCTGAAAAATAGGTACACAAGTTGCACTTTGAAAATTAATTCTGCTGGGAGAGAAAATGGAGAAAAGAGTCTCAAAAGTGAAGAAATGTTAAAGTGCAACCAATGTAAAATGCAATCTTACATAAAATTCTATACCTTAATTTGTGAAATTAAGAGCTGCATTCTCACAAAGAAAAATGATAGTTGGCAAGTTAAAAGGTGACAATTTTGCCTTAAATACTTCCACATCTAAACTTGCAGTATTTTATGTATACACTACAATGAACACTGCAAATACCACTGGTCTACAATTTTTTAGAAGTTGTCTGCTTCAGAGATAAAATGTGATATTTATTCTGTATTTTCATGTGCTGAATTCAAATATGACAAATAAAACAACTGATTGGCTACTGTTTCTAAAATATTTAAGTTTTTACATTTTATGTCTATGTATATTGTATAGAGTTTTAATCAAATTGTAAACCTAGGTCTTTTCATGTGTTTATGGTTGCTTTACATGATATTTCACTTGTCCTGTTTATGTAACACTTTAAAAATCAGCAAAAGGGTTATATAAACAAAATGTATTATGAAACAAAAGGCAAAAAAACTATTATGTACATAGTTTAGTCCTATTCAGTGTCTACTCGGCGCTTCTTGGCTTGTCTCTTGTATTCATTAAATGGAGCATCTCTTGTCACTGTCCAGCAATAGTCTGCAAGCATTGATGGGCTCCATTTGCCCTGACAGCATTTCTCCATTGTTGCAATGTCCTGGTGAAATCGCTCGCCGTGCTCGTCGCTCACTGCTCCGCAGTTCGGTGGAAAAAAAAAATCTAGATGAGTGTGCAAAAAATGTATCTTTAGTGACATGTTGCAACCAAGGCTTTTGTATGCCTTGAGGAGGTTTTCCACCAACAACCTGTAGTTGTCTGCCTTCTTGTTTCCGAGAAAATGTATTGCCACTGCCTGGAAGGCTTTCCATGCTGTCTTTTCCTTGCTACGCAGTGCATGGTCAAATGCATCATCTCGAAGAAGTTCACAAATCTGAGGACCAACAAAGACACCTTCCTTTATCTTAGCTTCACTTAACCTTGGAAATTTTCCACGGAGGTACTTGAAAGCTGCTTGTGTTTTGTCAATGGCCTTGACAAAGTTCTTCATCAGACGCAGCTTGATGTGTAAGGGTGGTAACAAAATCTTCCTTGATTCAACAAGTGGTGGATGCTGAACACTTTTCCTCCCAGGCTCCAATGACTGTCGGAGTGGCCAATCTTTCTTGATGTAGTGGGAATCTCTTGCATGATTATCCCATTCGCAGAGAAAACAGCAGTACTTTGTGTATCCAGTCTGCAGACCAAGCAAGAGAGCAACAACCTTCAAATCGCCACAAAGCTGCCACTGATGTTGGTCATAGTTTATGCACCTCAAAAGTTCTTTCATGTTGTCATAGGTTTCCTTCATATGGACTGCATGACCAACTGGAATTGATGGCAAAACATTGCCATTATGCAGCAAAACAGCTTTAAGACTCGTCTTCGATGAATCAATGAAGAGTCTCCACTCATCTGGATCGTGAACGATGTTGAGGGCTGCCATCACACCATCAATGCTGCAGGCTACAAGATCACCTTCCATGAAGAAGAATGGGACAAGATCCTTTTGACAGTCACGGAACATGGAAACCCTATCACCACCTGCCAGGAGATTCCACTGCTGTAGTCTGGAGCCCAACAGCTCTGCCTTACTCTTGGGTAGTTCCAAATCCCTGACAAGGTCATTCAGTTCAGCTTGTGTTATGAGGTGTGGTTCAGAGGAGGAGGATGGGAGAAAATGTGGGTCCTGTGACATTGATGGTTCAGGACCAGAAGTTTCATCCTCTCCCTCTTCCTCATCTGACTCAAGCGAGAATGATTCTGGTGCATCAGGAACTGGCAGTCCTCCTCCGTGGGGTATTGGGCGTATAGCTGATGGAATGTTTGGATAATGCACAGTCCACTTTTTCTTCTTTGACACACCTTTCCCAACTGGAGGCACCATGCAGAAGTAACAATTGCTGGTATGATCTGTTGGCTCTCTCCAAATCATTGACACTGCAGAAGGCATAGATTTCCTTTTCCTGTGCAACCACTGGCGAAGATTTGTTGCACAAGTGTTGCAGCATATGTGTGGGGCCCACCTCTTGTCCTGATCTCCAATTTTGCAGCCAAAATAAAGGGGATAGGCTCTCTTAACCATACTGGTTATACTGCGCTTTTGTGATGCAAAAGTCACTTCACCACAAACATAGCAGAAGTTATCTGCACTGCTCACACAAGTACGAGGCATCTCTGCTCACTTTGGCTAAACAGAAATGTGTCCCTTTGCAAAATCAAACACTGACAAATAAGAGCACAACACTGTATGATTTCTCGAGCTGAGATAAGGCAATTTGTTCAGCAGAGTGATGTAAGCTTCGTTATGATTGCATCATCCATGACTTCTAGGAATAACATGATGCAATTCATATCATGTATGACGCAATATCAACTTCAGATTGCATCATTCATTGTTTTGCCTAAAAAGCAAGTACAGTCCAAACCCAGTCAGATTTATTCATAGAACCAAAGATGAATTTTAGTCATTTCTGGTTTAAATTGAGATCCCTTCCCTTTATAACTCACTTATCCTCCGCCATTCCCATGTCAACGGTCATATATACTAACCCAATAGCATATCTTGAAAACTAGAGCCAATCAACAATTTTAAGCATCATTTTCATTCTCAGTGACCCAGAATTAGTAAAGTTTGACTACATTTATTTCAGAAGCATTTTGGCTGTAGAACAGTGACTTAGACAATTTCATCTAAAAACTTTCTAACTTTGTCTTAAAGGGCAACAAGGGTACTATTAGATTGATTGTTGCTTGATACTTTTCCTTTTATTATGGAGAACAACAATGGCTTATATAGAAACTAAAATAAGCTCCTACCATCATCTTGAATAATTCGTCTGAGGTAATCAGCCATTAGATTTCTAAGTGCTCTTTTATGAGGCAAGCCTAGCCGATGAGGAAACACCACTGCTGTGTCCACAACAGAGTTATGAATCAGCTGTTAAAAAAAATTGCAGTGGTCTATGTTAAGTACATCCGTGATCACAAGTGCAATTACATTTTTCCTTTACTAAAACAAAATTATTCTTAATTCTTTCATTGTTAAAGCACTACCTTTGTCACCTTTAAATTTCTTATAACCCATTTCCTTCCTTAAAACCTTAAGCTGGTCTCATCCTTTATTTCTTCATACTATTCCTGTTCTCTGTTTTATCTGGCTTTATTAGACTGTAAATTCTTAGAGGCAGGTGCTGTCTTTATATGTTCTGCAAAGTGTTATGTATATTACTTCCATGTTCTAGACATTTGTTAATTTGATGTACAGTCAACTACTAACAACTCTATTTTTAGGCCACATAAGAATATTTTACCACTGTTTATTCTTACCAGAACACTGTATGAAAAGCACTCTGATATGTTCATATGTAGTATGAAAAAATTCATAATTTTAATTTCTGGATATTAATCAATGGCAGTGACTCCTTACAAGGATTGCCAAATGCTTGTTTCTTTTACACATTTGGCTGAAATCTTTCACTGAGTGCTAGTACCTTTCACAGTTTTAAAAATAACTGTCAGTCCAATAAATCCTGTTAGAAACCTGAATACGTGCAGCAAGAAGTTTTCTGTTTAAACGATGCTTGCTTCAGCAGTGATTCAGTAGAAATATATGCTCAATTATTTCAATGTGCACCAACTGTTAAGGCAATTATAAGCAGTTGGTGAATTCATTAGAGTTTAGGCTAAAAAAAGCGAAGAGTAGCAGATTATCCCCCCATTTAATAAGGAAGAAAATATAATGTAAGGGTGATGTGAAAGTGCATAGTTAAAAGAACAAAAAAGGAAAATGAAATTTTCAGTGAAATTTGCTTGCCTGTGTTGTGTCTATGTATTGATAGCTTTTCTATTCTATATCTGAGTATGAAATGAATAGCTTTCATATCACTGTCATAATATACATGATAAACCACAACATGTGTAATGCTGACAAATTAATCTGCTAAAATCTTAATTTTTCCTATTTCATTATTTTAACTGGCCACCATTATATCCTGCAAGAAGTTCAATTCTATTCTAATATTTTCCTGAAAACAAATTGCTTTGAAGTTAAAGTTAGTGACAGCACAAGTTTAAAAAAAATCTTGTAAAATGTCAGAGCTAATGCTTAAATGTTGTACCTTAAGAGCAAATAAATCATTTTCTAAGCTGTGTCCTATTAAAATAGTATCTGCACTGAACAAGTTTAGCAATATTGCCTGCACATCCCGAATAGATGATGTAATGTTCTTCAAGTCCTCTTCTGTCACTCCAGAAAATCTAAGAGATTTAGAAGAGTTTCAGTAAGTGAGAAATAACAAGTGAATAGTGGGAAGAGGTAGTCTCTGGACTCTTTTTGTAGCATTCAAATTAATTCTAGCCAGGGTTTGGAAACTTAAAACACTGAACTTTGACAGTAGACCAATTTTTATGCTCCTCTCCAGCATACGTATCAGGATAATGAGGTTACTGGCTTTGGCCCTTGCTTTTAGAAAAACTACTTGACACTGACTGCAGATTGTCCAAAACCTGGAATGAAGGAGGATTTGAGGTACTGAAAGGACACAGGTCCTGCTACTGAGAGACTGAGGCAAGAACTACAGATTGGCATTGTCTGGGCTTCCTCCTCTTTGATAGTGAATCGGAGCAGGTAAAAAGCAAAAGTCTCTAAAAAGGTTGCCTTGCCGTAGACATTTGCTGCTATTTCAGCAAAGGCAAAAATCAAGACTTCGGAAGGGAATGCATGAGGATTCTGAGGAAATTGGAGGAAAAAAATTTGCATCCAGGATGGATGCCTTTTGCTTGACTGACAGGGAGATAGGACATACACAGAATCTGCAATATTTTGAAGTTTGTTATTTAAAGTTGTGAAGCTTCAGACATGGATCAAACATCTCTAGATATTTAAGTAAAGCCACATGAAAATGCAACTATCCATTTGGGGAGAAACAGGGAAAATTTACATAATGTAGAAAAGTTTGTTTAAGTTAAAGGGGGTAGCCAATTCGTATCCAAAAATTTACCTCAAATAAGCAGAAGAAACAGCTTTAAAAACAAATATAAAAAAATATATAGTGAACTTCTCAGAACTGAGTTTTTATTGAATTAAGGCTCTATCATCTTCAAATGTTAGTTTTTTGTAAAGATACGCATACCTAGTATTATAGTCTATGATTTCATTATCTGGTTTAACAAGTGTATCATAGGCAACCTGTAGGTTGGAATCAACCACTGTCACTCTAGTAAGTTCCAGACCTTGTGTTGTGTAACACTAAAAGAAAAAAAAAACAAGTGTTAAATAAGAATTTAAATAAGAATTTAGAAAGTATCACCTCTGTCTCTTTTGCTCTTTATACAGGATATGTAACATGAAGGAACACATATTGTGGGGTCCAAAAAATCTACCTTTCCTGCAGCCACACTTTTGAGAAGTTTTGTTTCCCTTCCAAAAAAGCACAGATTGCTGCAACAGTTAAGTTTCTGTATACTGATTCCATGTCAATCTTTCCTTAAGGAATGACCAGTCTCTGGATGTCATAACAGCAGCCAAGTTTTATTTAGGTAATACTAAACAGCCTCCAATTTGGTCTGATCCTTCATAGATAGGATGCACCCAGTTCATCCTACATCTTAATGAAAACCCATTCCACCACTTTTTATTCCTAGAACAGAATTATACACAGTATTTCCTATGAAGCAATGTTCAAAAGTAGTTGACAAATGTTTGGTTTGAGCTGAATATTTCAAGAAGCCAAAAGTTAACCATACCATCTCACAGTCGAGTGCAAACACACCATGATTTCCATCAGCTGGAGTTGGTTTGATAAATGTCTTCACAAAGCCTTCCAGGTTCTCCTTTCGGCCATCATGGACATGGAGCTGTGAAGTTTCCATTAGCATTAAAATGTGATTAGTAAGTGTCTTATTGCTATGCCAGCATAGCTCCATATTATACATGAGGGAAGGGGTTTTTCATATCAGTGTAGGACCACCATCTCCCCATCCAAATGTAGCTAGTTCAAAGGAAACATTTTTACATCAATCTAGCTGCATTTACACTGGGTAAGGGTTAGGTTAGCATAGCTATTTCGTTCAGCGATGTGGATTTTTCACCACTCTGAGCGATGTTAACCTACATTTTAAGTGTAGACTAGGTGTTATTCAAATTGCGGAGAGTGTAACTTATCTTTGATTCAGGCTAACTAGAGTTCAACAGGAAAGCCTTATTTAACATTCTCCACTCAGCCTTACAAATCTTAGTACAGAAGCATAAGTTTCTGGAAAGACAGTAGAAGTAACAAGAGTCCTGTGGCACCTTAAAGACTTACCAAAGCATTAGAGCATAAGCTTTCGTGGGCTAATACCCACTTCGTTGATGCATCCGACGAAGTGGGTATTAGCCCACAAAAGCTTATGCTTTAATATTTTAGTTAGTCTTTAAGGTGCCACAGGACTCTGTTACTTCTGCAATCCCAGACTAACACGGCTACCCCCCACCCCGATTCTTGTAAAGATAGTGGTTCATAACTGTGGTCTATGACAACCGGTGGGCCATGGATAACTGGCTGCCCACAAGGTGCTGTCTTTTTCCTAAAGAGAGAGATGAATGGAAAAGGGCGCATAAAAATAAGCAATATTAGATGCGATTCTCTTCCGAAAAACAATCCTAATTAGATTAGAAATAGCTGAAACAATACAATTACTTTCCTATTACATTTCCACGAAAATAGCTAAAGGGCTATTTTGGGATCAGAAGTACACACCCCTGCTATTTGAGTGGAAAGGGAAGTGGGTCCTTGAGAGACAGTTTCTTAAGATGTGATTCCCACTGAGAAAAAGTTTGAAAAAACATGCTAACATGTTCCTACCTTTGCAACCTGGCATCCAGGAGACCCAATTACTCCTTCACAACAGCTATACCGTGTTTCCAAGCCACCAGGAACTGCCATAAAAAGTTAAAGGAAAATTCAAAAACAGTCAGACTGCTGAAACAAATCAGTACTTGTTTGGAATAAGCAACTTTACTTTATCCTTTTGAGTCACAGATGGAAAAGTAAGTTTAGTTTTGGTTTCTTTTTCTACTTTGAGTGAATGTAAAAAATTTAGTTAAATGAAGTTAACTATGCCAGAAGTTCACCCATTTTTTTTCAACCACACAGACTTCCCACAGTCATTCTTGGGCTGAGACTAGAAGATTCGGTAAATGGTCACCTCTAGTTTATGCTAAATTATATATTTATTACCTACAAAACACCCTACATTAAAAAAAAATTTCTAGGTTGCAAAGACAAGGACTCAACATAGATATTGTCAAAACTAAAGGCTTCACAAGCAACCTAATTCTGTGTCCTTGAATGTATGTATTACAATATCTAAATATCAGTATTTCCTACCTTTTGAGTGCTTGATATTGCAACCTAGATAATGTTCTTTAATTTTTTATCATCTGCTGGGTTTTAAAATAAAAAATTTAAACAAATGATATTTTGTGCAACTACCAACCCTCCCCCCCCGTCATGCATTATTAGTTGGTTTTGAATCCTGAACCTAGGGCACTGCAGCACAAATTGAGCTACAGGATTATTCATATTAGCTGGCACCAGAATACAATGGAAATGGGCCACCTGCTCTCTCTCAGACAGAGCCTCGAGGCAGGCCAGGACCAGCTGAGCCTAGCTCTTTCCACTTCTATTGCAGGAACAAACAGGAGTGCCTTCCTCACGTGCTGCTCCTCAATGGAGAAATGGATGAACTACTGGGGCAATACACTGGTCTGGGAAGGGTTCAACCACAGTTGAAGTGATTAAAAGGAAATAGTGATTTTCAGAAGCTTCTCAGCCAAACCTGAACAGAAGTTCATGAGGCAAAGAAAAGGCACTGTCCTGACCCCAGGGCTTTCTCCCTCCTGAATTTCAAATGCCTGCTATAAACAATAGGGTACAGCTTCTCAAAAGAAATCAAAAAGATCTTTTAAAACTAACAGTATTAAACTACTTAAATAAAGGGGTCATTACCAGTTCCACCCGTAACACAACTTTTCTCAAGCAAGAGATGTTTTAATGCACCTGTACTTGATCCCATGGTGGTGTGTCTAGGTCAATAGAACCCAGGCTTCTTACACATGGAAATGTGATGTATTGCTAGGTATTCACAGTCCCCAGGGCAGAGCAGATATTTCTAATTTTATCTGCATCTCAATCCAAGCACATTCAAGGTTGTAAAGAAGATCATAATATGAAACATTATCAATTAAAAAGTTATTTTAAATGATTTTTGATAGTCGCTCACATCACGAGTGACCACCACCTATACTAACCTTTTTGTCTTAGAACTCTACCAGAATGGTAGTTGCATTCTTCTTTACGAATGTGCTTTCCAGAAGCAGTAACAGTGTACATTTCTCCACATCTGCAACATACTCTTTTTGAAGCTGAAAAAAGTAGGATAGTTCAATGACTACTTAAAATTCATCCTTGAAAAAATTCTGCTTGCCCATTAGAAAAGGTTTCCACACTCTGGACAAGTGAAACAAAATAAGATGATCTTCCTTTTCAATTATCAGGGTAAGTGACAGGCATACTAAATACTTGCTTAGCTAAGTAAATACATTCTTATGATAAGTTTTCCAAGGCTGGTCAAGTTATATGACAAAAAGCATTTTAGCACTAAAATAATATGAATTCTGTGGCATAATTCTGAACAAGAAAGTCTCTTTTTTAAACTCCTAAATTAAATTCTTGAAGTATCTTATTAATCCAACTACTTAAGTCAAAGACCCTCGAACCTATTTTATTTACTAATATGGCACTGTGGACAGAATATGCAACTCTGGGCAAGAATTTCACTCACAAATAGTTCTATTAAAGTTAATGGAATTATTTGAGAGTAAAACCTAAAGAATTTTATAACCAAAAAAAGCAGGGAAAGTAGTTACATAACACTATTGTACACAATTTCAATGCAATATAAACCAGATAACTTTTTTTGGAAATTTAAGAGGAAGAAGTTTTGTAAAAAAAATCATTTCCATATCAACTGTTATAGATATACATTTACAAATTCTGATTTCATTTACTTACCATCAGATACAGCTGTTTTTATAATGCCTTTACCTAATATAGCACTTCCAGGTTTTTCAGGATTTGGTTGTGGGTAGCCATTCTCATGCAATTGTTCCTCAGTCAGAACGTAGTCTTTTAGAATTCTATAGAGAATAATTCCTGTAAAATCTAATAGCATTTAAAGACTGGTTAGAGCTGGTAAGACAATGAATTGCAAAACGAATGTGATTTGGACATCTTAGATGCACATTTAAAGTTTTGCTTCAGTTATATTGAAGGATTTTAGTTTACCTGATCACTCTCAGTAATTACATAACTATCATGTCTCTGACAACCAAAATTAACAAAAAACCAAACCCTACATAGAGTAAGATATTAAAATGATTTAACACTAACAAAAAGTTGCAAAAACCATACTCTGAAAAGCACTCACTTTATAGAAATTCAATTCTTTCCTTGTGTTTAAAAACAAAATTAGAGTAATTTGAAAAATTAGAGTGATTTGAAAAATAGCATCCTCGTTCTGTTTTCGAAGTTGGTGGTATGTTGGTTATGGATGGCATTGGGGCATGATACTTAAAATCTATCAATAGGAGTAGGACCAGGAAACTCGGAATGAAAAAGTTGCCCCAGTTTATATGTAAATGGGGGAAATTACATATTTTAGGTAAGAACTAGCCGATTGTTTTACCATTCTTCTCTTCCGATTTTCTAGATCCTGTTGCATTAGTACATCTGCTGCCACAAGATTGCCCTAAAAATATAAAAACACTTTGAAAGGATTTTTAAATGCATCTTCCAAACTTCAGATTTCCTGTGGCAGTGAAAGTATTTAAGAATTAAAACATTGTATATCATTGACAACTTTTTAGAAGCATGTTTACACCAAAACAATTTAATTTAATTATCAGTAATGAGGCAAAATAGAATGATCTTTATCCTTGTCAGACATCACCACTCCTTTTCTCCCTCCCCATACTTCTGCATAATTTCTTACCATTTGGAGAGAGATTACCTTGATCCCTCAGCTTTTTAAGAGTGTTCACAGCTATGTTCAGATACATATTTTTACTGCCACAACGATCGTAAATTGCTTTTTCTTCTACCAATGCCTACATTTAAAAGAGCAAGACCAAAATTAAAGGGCATATAGCTTATGGCAAATTTTGCAGGACTTTGTTAGTCAGAGTCTAAGAAGTTTTGCAGTCAGAACTGACAACATTTTCAAGCTGCAGTGTCCAAGACACTTAAGTGCTACATTAATCATATACAACAAATAAATATTTGGAAGTAATATTTAGAAAAAACTCCATTTCAGGAACTAGAAAGTTAAGTCAGGCCCTTGAAAGTGAACACTCCTGACTGAAAATAAGAGTGATACTTTAAAACCATTGCTAAATATAAAATTATAGATAGGGATTACTGAAATCTTGTCTTGCAAATAGATGAAACTGAATAATATAAAGAGCACCATTATACAACTAAATGAAACACAGTTTAGAGTTACACTAAAGTCTGAATATTTTCTTGCATAGGACAAAAAATAGTCACGGTGTCCTTTGGCAAGTGGATATGATTTCCACTCCTCTTTTTCGAAGCACTAAGCAGTAAAGTCTGATCTCTCTCATTTCATTATTTACTTTATTATGTATTTTTTTATTATTGTCTGGTAGATTCTGCATGTCCCATTTCAAGGCAATTTAGTACTATGACACTTGGGGGCAGTTATAATCAATACCACAGAGCATCCCAGAAGAAGTCAGTAGATGCTATAACATTTTTAAGGCTAGCAAAATTTCTCAAAGCTCCCTCCTGCAAAGGTGTAGTGGAAGAACTTGAAAGACATCAAGCAATTGGACTGAATAGGAAAGAAGAGCTAATGAGAGGTTTGTAGATTGAACCTGGCTCTCTGTTTTGGAGAACACTTGACAGCAAAAATTTGTTCCTTTCAGAGGCAAGTTACCTCCCTTTTCCTTGGTTTTACACGTGGCAAATTGAGGATGGAATCAGTAAGGGACTAAGGGCTTGTCTTCACTACTGGGGTAAGTCAACCTAAGTTATGCTACACTGGCTACATGAATAGCGTAGCTGAAGTCAACATAGCTTAGGTCAACTTACCCCGGTGTCTTCACTGTGCTGTGTTAATGGAAGATGCTCTCCAGCGAATTCCCTTCCTCCTCTTGGAGAGGTGGATTGCCAGGGTCAATTGGAGAGTGCTCTGCCATCAATTTAGCAAGTCTAGTGAAGACCTGCTAAACTGACCCCTGCTGCATAGATTGCAGCAGTGTCAATCTTCCTGTAGTAAAGAACATCGCTGAGGGTAGGAAATGAAAGAATGAAACAGTTTAAGAATAAAGGAAAGACATTAGGAAAACAGAGCACACCAAGGAAAGACCGAAAACAATAAGCATACTAGGAGAGAACAAATACTGGGAAGACACTGAAGAAAGAAGAAATACTTAAACAGTAAAGAAATATTATACCTTAAATACATATAGTGAAAAAGAGAAGATACATCAAGGTACACAGTACTGTAAAAGGAATACAGTGAAGGGAAAAAAACAGGAAACAGAGCAAGTTATTTTATTTTTAAAAGTACCATCGAGATATTACAATGTATGTTTTCACTAGAAACTGAACAACAGGCATTTATCTGGGACCCTAGCAGAACAGCTTCACAGAAAGCCTCAAATTTGCAATAAGAAATCTGGATCACACTGAAGATGTTGTCCAGGCTGTTAATGCCCATGAGCCACCTCTAGAGTAAATTTAAATGTATTTACTTGGGGGTGAGGTGGGGTGAGGTGGACAGTATAATAGAATCTCCAGGGAAAACAATGACCTGGGCCATTGTGGCTGCTTTTTGAGTGAGGATTGTTGCCAAACAGGTGACTACAAACATGAATAGCACTAAGGTATTAATTTCTTCACCAAGGAGCCCCCCTCATAAAAGATGTAAATGCTGACATATTTTAAAGGAAACTGTTTTACTTTATGATAGCTTTCAAGCATTTCAACAAAGTATATTTTACATTTGGACAAACATGAGAGAAGTGCATGGGGTAAGGAAGAGAAGAAAAACCAAACAAATTGCTAGTTTTTGCTGCTAATGACTAGATTTTCAAATGGCTTATACAGCTACATGATTTTAATGGGTCTTTTTCCTCAAGATTCTTTAACATTTTTCCCCAACCATGCATAGCAAGCAACGTGTTCATTTATTTAAACTTGTAAAGTGTTATACATCTTTAAAGCTTCTCTTCATAACCAATACAAACCTTATCAAAAGCTTCATTTACTGTTCTACAAACTTTCAAATATTCTTCGACAAAAAAGTTGACATATCGTTGTCTTGTGTCATGGGGAACTTTAGATCCAGATTCTGGAATTATAGAAGGCCTTCTCCGACTAGAAACCTTAAAGAGTACATTCAATACTTAGTTCTTGTTATAACAAGGAGCTGAATAATAAATTCAGTTTTTACTCAAACTAAAAAAAAATTTAGTCCCAAATGAAGTATAAAAATTTCCAGCTAAAAAAAAAGTTTTCAAAAAAGTCAAGAGCAAACAAAAAACAGGGTTAGATAAAACAGTGTTACCTGCAGGAAGAGTTAACAGAACCAGGTATCATCTAATAAACAGTTTCTATTTTTCACCTGTGTCTAAATATTTTTAATTCAGAACACAGATAGAAGGCACACTGAAGGCATTAACTATTTCGATACAATCTACGAGCTTTGTCATTTAGAACAAAAGAGTTTGATTATTAGATGCAAGTTCTCTCGAGGCTTGCCACAATAGAATTTAAATTTTTGTTTAATAAGAAGTTGAGGATAAACCTGTCAAATCTAGAAGTCTGGTGTGTTAACATGCCCTATTTTAAAATTTTGTCCAAACAGGGTCTCTATTAAGCAATCTGTTTACTTAAAACATGTAATCTTAGTCACACTTATTCTCAACAGATGGCTTTTATGTATTGATATTGAATGATCATCATCTAAATGATATTCACCAGCACCTAGAAGTAAATAGCTTTGGTAAAACAGAAAAAAAAGATAAGGATATGCTCATCACCTCTAATTTTGTCAGTCTCTTTCTAGACAGCACGTTAGCCACAATGCCTTCCAGAAGAGTAGTTTTGAGAAAGATCAAAAAAGCAAGTGTTTGAGAACTGGGCATAAACAACCTGGTACTTGGGATAGACCATCACTGAAGTGTACATGAATTTGGTCTTTAAAACCTTCAAAAATGTAAGTTTTAATCAATTTCAAACTACTTCAGCAACATTGAAGAAGAAATCTAGTCTGATGTTTTAATTGAAAATTGTGTTTAACAGACAGCCTACAAAAGATGCTGTTCTGGTGGCATGCTGAGCTACCATGCTATTACTGCACTGACTTATTCACTCTGGGTTAGGGTTTTTTAAAAATTTTAATTCAATTATTGAAGTTCTGCTTGACATGTAGATATTACCTAGTCTACACTGAAGCATAGAACTTTAAAGCAGACTCCCAGAAATGAATTTTATTTAATCCCAAAATCTTTCATGTCTTCTGCTGGTAAATCAAGATTAGAGGAATCCTTGTCTGAAAGCAAGCAAGACCAACAGTATTCTACACAGGATTTGATTACTCAAGATGACAGAGCATCTCTGTGCTAACACACTAACACGCTAGCAAAAACCCACTGCACTACTACCTGGACTCACATTAAAAGAGCTTCTATAAATCTTTCAACTTCTGCTTTCCAGGAAGAGGAAAAATCCATTATTGAATAAAGTCAGAGAAGCCCTTCCCTTCAGAGCTTGTATAAGATGAAACATGTCTGTCTACGAATCATGCATTACCTGCTAGAACTGATGTGCTAAATTATGTCACAATATCATCTGTACAAATAATTTCACATGCACTTGTTTTTAACAACTCTAGCCAGTACAACAGATGTAACTATTTTACAAGTTTTATTTAGCCTGACTAGACTAATTTAAGCCATGCAACACAGTTACACCATCATTAATTACCTTTAGGTTGATGTAAAGCTCTTCCATGAGGGGAGTTAGATGATAGTATTACAGTTTAAAAAGTTTAGTGTGCAAGCACTGTTCAGACTTTTAAGAAATGCTGCATTGTTAGTTGTGAGATTCTCTTTTTGGAAGAACAGTTAGCAGAATATTTTGCTCTCTGCCTTAATCTCTAAGAAATTCTTGGGACAGAGTTGCTCCCTGAAACCTACCACTGGTGATTTGACTGAGATTCCTGAAATAAAAAATTGCCTACATGCTATCTGGCCTCTGTTCAAGGACTGCTGTATTGAGTGAAATTAAAACATGCACCAGTAACATCCAGACACCTAGTCACTGCTATCTGTTCCCACAAGAAACCTGCAATACCTCGACATCTGCAACTTCTCAGCAGAAGGGTGATAGTTATGAGAAGGCAGGAAAGTGAGCTACAATTCTGTTAGTATACCAATATTGCTCAAATTTGGCCACTTGTAACCATGCAGAATAACACCAATTGTTAGTTTTATTCAATTGACTTGAAAGCAGTACTTACTGTATGATGTGATTATGAAATATTCAGAAAAAAGTTACCATTTAATATTTGAGTATCCTGTAGTGCTTAGCAAGCAAGCCTCTGCATTAAATCAATAGGAGTTTTTCCTGATAATCACAGTATTTGGGCACATGTGTACGTACATTTTACTACTATAGTACCTTAATAGGCATGGGAGCAATCCTTTTTATTGAAATATTAGAAGGTCTGCATGGCATCGCTGTTACAGCATTTTCTTGAAGGAATACATTAAGTTGACCACTGCTGGTTGCAACAGGTTGAACTTCAAGCAAATTTAAACATACTGAAACAGAAGGTAGTTATTACATATAGTTATTCATTAAGAATGAAGTTTCACTGCTCAATTTCCTTCCACCAAATGGCAGGGGCAGCAGGTTTATATAATGTTTGATGGCACCCACGCCTCCACCTGCCTAAGGCTCTGGGAGGAAGTTTGGTTGCGGGAGGGAGTAAGGGATTCAGGCTCCAGGAGGGAGTTTGGTGGAGGGTGTGGGCTCTGGGCTGGGGCAGGAGGTTGTGGGCCAGGACGGTGTGGAGGGTTGGGCTCTCAGAGGGAGCATGGGTGCAGGCTCTGGGCAGGAGGTTGGGGAGGGGGTGAGGCGCTTACCTCGGGCAGCTCCCGAAAACTACCCGCACATCCTTGTGGCAGCAGTTCCTAGGTGGAGCGGGGCCTGGGGTCACCGCAGGCACTGCCCTGGTAGCTCCCATTGCCATTGGAACTGCAGCCAGAGTTGGTGCTCGGGGCAGACTGCGCAGACACACACACACACACACACACTCGCCAAGGGGTCACAGGGACATGTCAGCCACTTCTGAGAGTGGTGTAGTGGCGTGCCATGGAGAGCGAGGGCAGGCAGGAAGTCACTTCAGCCCCGCTGCGCTGCCGGTGATGGGAAACCCTGGACCCTTTTAAATCACCTGGGGTCAGCAGGCGGGGCTATATGATGCTCCAGGGGAGGCGCAAGGGGATTGGTGGACCCAGGCCCCCGTGCTGTGAATATAATCGAAGCATGGGTACCACAGGTCCATATAACTCACCATCCCTGCCAAACGGGACACACTATTTACAATTTTATTTTAGTAACCAAATTCACTTAGTTGAAATTTTGGACAATAGCTGGAGACTCCAAAAAGCACACAAGTGACATCACTTTGGCTAATCTACTTTATGTGGAAGGCATTCATATTATAGTGACGAGCTTACTTACTTATTTGGGTAAACTTGTAAGAACTTTATATAAACCTTTCATTTGAGTTCTCAAATTACTTTACTAATATAAGACCAGAACAAACCTCTGGAGGTATGTAAGTAAAATCTAACTCCAAAAATGGGGAAACAAACCACAAGAAAAAAAATAAATATTCAACAAAGTTTAGAAATAGGCCCCAAGACTGAGGTACAGTGTATGGATTACAGCTATTATGCTAAATCAGTGGTGGGCAACCTGCAGCCCATCAAAGTAATCCGCTGGTAGACCACGACACAATTTGTTTACATCGACCATCTGCAACTCCCAATGGTCACGGTTAGCCTTTCCCAGTGAACAGCAGCTGCGGGAAGCAGCAGCCAGCCTGCGCTGCTTCCCCCATCTCCCACTGACTGGGAACGCTGAACCGTAGCCATTGGGAGCTGCAGACGGTCGATGTAAACGAACTCTCGGGGCCAGCCAGTGGATTATCCTGATGGGCCACCCACCACTGTTCTAAATAGACCCACTTGGCACCAACTTCTACCACACTGTTGAAAGGACCAGAAAGTGAGAAGACTTTACAACACGAGAAACACTAACTCAATTACATTCTAAGTTACACGTACTCATTTGAAATGAATGAGCTGAAAAGCCAGGCTTGTACAGAAAAAGCTTCAGGCTACATATAAAGTACTAAATTAATCCCTAGTGTAATTATTGACATCAGTGGAGTTACTACATTGAATATTTTGGCCCAAAGGCCTTTTTAGTAAATATGTAAAATCACTAGCTGAAAAATTAAGAGGAAAAAATATATATACTGTATAAAAAAAGACTTTGGGCATTTGACAACACTGAATACAGTTTCCCTTCTTTGAATGGGTCTTTCACATAGCAAAGAAAAAACTTTAAAAACATATTTTAACAGCACAACAGCAGGTACCCAATCTTTTAAAAATTAATTTATTAGAGTTAAAGGAGGTATACTTTTAAAATTAGAATAGTGCCATGATGGCTTTAATGTCAGCATGAAAGCAGAGATATCCAAATGTTAAGTTTTTGGTATTTTCTTTCAAACTAGAGCAGCGGTTCTCAAATTTCTTTGCACCGAGACCCGCTTCTGACAACAAAAATTACTATATGACCTGAGAATAAGGGGGTCTGGAGCCCAGGCCTCACTGCCCCAGGTTAAAGCCCTAAGGCTTTGGCATCAGTCCTGGGTGGCAGGGTTTAGGCCCAGCAAGTCTAATGCTGGCCCTTGTGACCCCATTAAAATGGGTTCTGACCCACAGTTTGAGAACCACTGAACTAGAAGGCAGCTTTCAGGAAAGCAAATACAGAAGGAAAGGAAAGGAAGACAACGAGAAAGACCCTACATACTTGACAGTAACTTAAAACAATTATAGATGTTGAAAGTTGTTTCTTTCCAGCCCCCTCAAAATTGTGTTCAAACATTTTAGAGAACTTCACCCAAAACCAAATACAAAACTAAGTGCATTAATGTAAACTGACATTAAAATGTTGACTAAACCAGGATACTTAGAATAAAATGAATTAAGGGTTCACTCAAGCATCTAAAACGTTTAAGAATGCTCACATATGGAACAAAACAAGCTATTTTAAATATTTTAAAGTAATCTGAAGACCAACATTTATTTAAAAAAATCTAGTTTATCCCACTCTGTGAAGCCTACAGTGAACTGAGATTCATACCCATTGGTCCTAAGTTTTGAATCTGAGTAGTTGACAATACAGGTACAGTTTTCTTCTGTCCAGAAGTTGCAGCAACAAATGCCTGTCCACTTTTAACAGCAGCTGTTATCTGCACTGCCTGTTGCTGTGCCTGCAGGATTCTGCTCGGACAAGACTGCTGTGGAAGAGGTGCCTTAAATGGCACAAGTATTTCTTTGTTGGTCTGTACCTGAGGGGCATGAAAATTAGAATGTTCAACCAATTGCACATTTGTCAAAATACAGTTCCAAATTCACAAGCTAACAAATCATAGAATAAAACATTTACAAATTAGTTTATGATAAAAGAAACATACTTCCACCATCTCTTCTACCCTGCTTCTCAAAGAAAATTTTTCCCACAAGACAAGCTATAGGGCCTGACTGTCAGCTGGCAAAAGTCAACAGAACTCCCCTGAAGGCAATCCAGCTCCACTAATTCACACCAGCTGAGGTTCAGGCCCTAGTAGTTATATAATTTTTTTTTAAATCCCACATTAATCACTCAAGCAACTGCAAAGTAGCCTAGCTGATACCAAATGCCAGGGTGAAAAAACTGGGGGACTAAAACAGTCTAAGATACCCAGGAATGAAACAGTAAAGGCCTTTAGAAATTCACATCAACCTTTTATGGGCCATCTAAATACAAACTGATTGACAGTTTTTGGAGAAGAGGCACAACATGCCTCCTACATGAAAGCAAGCAGAAGTCAGAGTTTGCATAAGTTTCACAATCATCTTCAGATAAAGACCTCTGGTGAACATATGACCAGTAACTCAAACAGATGGTAAAAAACACAACGAACAATACTAGCAAAATCTTCACACGACCAACAAGGCCTGACCCTGCAGTCATCCATATGCAAACTTGCAATGAGTGAAAAATTTTAAGTTATAGGATTTTATCTGAATTTATTAGATTTTAAAAAAAAATTATATACACAAGTATATATTATATACAGAGATGGCTCTGTTGGCCTGGGTTACTTATAGTAGATGTCAAGCAGAATATCAGATTAAATGTGAAATACAGTATGTTTCATCCCTAGAAGATAAGGATAATTATCCTTTTACACATCAATGTAATCTGATACAAGGATATTAATGGAGTTAGGTACATACTATTGAAGACTATAAATCAGTAAGAGATTAGATATTGAGACTACCCCCCACACACTAATTTGTACTTTATTTTTTTTTATTTTTTTTTTTTTTACTTTTCATACTAAGAACCAAGCTCAGAACAGTTTTTCTCCTGTGACTGATATCACTAACATCTGAAGGCAGTTCCCCATAATGGGTATAACAGTAGCAGGACAAACCCCCCAGAGTCTTGTAATGCAGGCCTCAACTGAAGAGTTCTAGTATATCTTAGTTCTAGAAACAGGAACATTCCAAACACCACAATTTGGACAAATGTCTTAATATTTTGTAGTTAAAAGAACAACAACTGTTGAAAAGAAATGTAAGGCACTGCTTCCTCATCCTGTGTATATAAAATGCAACTTTTTAAAAATGATTATGCACTGTGCACCAGGACACTTTTAGCTGAAGAAGGTTCATTCATAAGTCAGAGCTCAATGAAGTACAATTAAAGTGCTGTGTTTTCACCTGTTGCCTCAGGACATGCTTTATAAGCAAGTGAGTAGTCCCAATGACCTTCAATGGGACTAAACGCACTGTTTATTATTAAGCAATTGTTCAAATGTAATTCAAAAGAGAAAAAGGGAAAAGTGTCCATATAAAACACAATATAGCAGGATCTTTAGCAGGTAATGCAATCTTTCAACTAGGCTGTTAAAAAAACAAATAGTTTTGCTGCTGTTCCCACATTGATACTGTCATTGGAATTTATGAACACAGCATTTAGGTTTATTTATACCACAAAAGTTTATTAGAATGGCTTGTGTCTACCAGCTCAAAATGGGTCACCTCTTTACTAAATTAGAATAAGTTGTGAGCAAAATTACACATGGGATTCAATGGCGCCCTACATTTAATATTTTCCTTTATTTATTCTGACAATCATGATTGACTGTGGTGGTAGGCTCACTATTTGAGAGCTGAAAGAGGCAAAAATATACATCTCAGTTTGCAGGCCTACAGATCAGTCACTAGTATTCTTGGAGTTTGCTAATGTTAATTGTAATACATAGAGGTTAAAGAAAGGACTGTAGTGAGCAGTTTTCACTGAAACTGAACACAGCCTTTTGGCTTAACATACATCGTTTAAGATGAGTCTCAAAAGGAATTAACTAAGTTGAAGATTAAATAACTTTTTTTTTTTTTTTTACTAATTGTTTACATTGTATAGGCATCTTTCTTAAAAAATTTCCAGAAAAAAACTCACATCAAATTTTGCAGTGTGCGCAATTCTTTTCTTCTGCCCAGGAACCATATTTGTCTTGGTATCCAACGTATCTACTTCAGCATGAGCTGAAAGAGCCTATTAATATTAAGAATAAAAAAACAGTACAGGTTTTCTCTTTAATTAGATAGAGAATGTAAAGCTTTGACTAAATCTCAATTAGGCTTCCAACTGATGGAAGATATCCACACATTTCCAATCTAAAGCTATACCATCTAAAGTATATACCTTCACAGTACCACAGCTTCATTAAGATTAAGCTAAAAGGATCTCATTTTTATGTTCACATATGAAAAAAGATGGTATATTTTCATTATTTCATATTTAGAAATAATTTTAACAAGTAGATTTTTCAAAATACAGAGTCTCCTATAAGTACGTCTGTTTAGTAAAATTACCACATTGAGAAACACGTCAAATTAAGAGATTATGTAGTTAATCCAAAATTTACTAAGACTAACATTGTAGTCTTCCCATACATTATTTCTGGCCACTTCTAAAGATAACACTATTGCCAAACATGTTTTTAAGAGTGTCCACTAATTTTGGATGCCCAACACAAGCATTTAGAGTATGATCTTCATATTTGCTGAGCATGAAAAACTCCCAGTTACTTGAATTGGGATTGAGGGTGCTCAAAAGTTCTGAATATTTGGCCCTTTGTCTTAATCTGGGCACCCAATGTTAGTGGACACTTTCCACAATGTGGATCTAGACAATTAGAGAAAACACTAGTAAAAAGTATTACAGAATGTATGGAACACTTCTCTCCCTGCATCTCCATGAAGGAGGGAAGTGCAGAGATGTACAACAAAATGTACTGCACCTGCTTAGCAATTTCTTGCTTCTGTGCTTCACTTTCAACAAACTCATTGAAAATTCTCCGACATTCCTCTATAGGGTCATCCGATTCAGAGAGTTCAGTATCCTCTTCACTATATTCCATCTCTTCTTCTGAAGAAGAATCTAATATAATTATTTCACTCTCTTTGATGGTAGCGTTCATAATACTATTACTACTTTCTCCATTACAGTTCTTAGTCAAGAGATCTACATCATGACAAACTTTCTCACTCAAGTTCAAGGGACTGCTGGGGTGAATGGGTGCATTTCCTAACACTTTATTTTCTCCATTTTCTTGTATAATCTGAATTTTCCCTATATTTGCCGGTAAGTTTTTACAGGTCCCTTGTGCAGTTAGCACAGTTTTGTCTTTTGAGCTGGCTTCAAAATGCAGGTTAGTTTGGGCCTCTCTCTTGCAACTTGGTGTGTTTTTATATTTATTAGTACTCAGCTCTTCAACAGATGCTTTCACTGATATTTCATTCATTGGATCTTCTTTCTTCAAAGTTTCTTTCTGCATCTGTGCCTTAATATGAGAAATTGAAGATGTATTTTCCTTAGAGACAGTAAATGATTTTCTTTGTTCATAAAGGTTATTTAAAGACTTCAAAGCACTAGTTTTCACATCAGGCAAACATGCACTTTGAGTTTTTGGTGACACTTTCAGTGATTTTTCAGGGTTGCTTACATCTGTGTTGTCATCTTTTAGCAGAGTTACAGTAACTTCTGCTCCTTTATCCTCACTACACTTAAGAGCATCTGCTGCAATGTCACTATTCTGCAGCTTTTCTGCACATGTTACAGCAACTTGTTTGTTTTCTTCCCTATTCCAGTTTTTAAAGCTCCTAGTTATTCTGGGTTTCTTAGTGACAGTCAATGGTGGAGCATCAATAACCAGAATATCATCATCATCAGATTCCTGGAGCTTTATTTCAAGCTTGATAGGTGAATAGCTTCTTGATCTCTTCTTTGGGGATCCATGCCGATTTCCACGTGGAGACATTTTTGGAGACTCCATGTGAAAATCAGCAAGAGGCATTTTCACCCGCTTAAATTGCTGTGTGTCATTTTCCTCCTCTTTCATTATGGAAGAGCTGAGTAGGCCTGCAGAATAATTTAGCAGAGGATCATATTCAAGGTCAGTTGCTGGACAACTACTGTCAATGACATATTTACTGGATAACAAATGACAGCCTTTGCTAGAGTACTTCGAGACCGGAGCTACTAGACATTTGTCTTTTGTAAGAGAGCTACCCACATCATCATCATCTGGGGAAGTTTTATTTTCTTTAACATCATTTGTTTTAGATGTCAAAGAGTGTTTAGGTACTTCATCTTGCAAATTATACTGCCAGAGTTTCTTCTGCCCTTCTTCAACTTCAGTCTTGACTGACTCAATTGCTTTTTTGATTCTTTCCAATTCTTGTATGCTTTTACCTAGCTCTGTTGAAGGAAGAAAATCATGTCATTCACTTATCTCTCTCTCAAATACAAGCAATAATAAGTTACGATTTCACAGAATTCAGCTGAAAAGTACCTTCTAGGTAATAAATATTACAGTCTGGGGCAAGGCTCTACAAATATACAGGTTCCTGGTCCAGACAACAGTTTTGTTATTCACTCACTTAAATTATGTTTTTAAGATCTTATATTCATAATCTTTGTAAGTTTCAAGACAGGCATGTTATAAGCTCAGTATCCGCTCTAAGATGGCTTGAAACTCAGATTACTATTGTACTTGAACATAATTTAAATGAATTTGGCATGCCAATTTTTTTTCTTTTTAAATTATTACAGTAAAAAAATAGTATCTGTATTTCAGTGGAGCACAAAGTACACTGAAACCTCAGTGCTCAATTCTAAGGAGAGCTGCTTAAAGTGGTGCTGCTGTGTATTCAGGGAAGAGGAGTGCTGTACTGCAAATGAGGGAATGATTTGATCCTTCATTCTCTTCCCTGTCTCCTGTTGGGTGCCAGTGACCACTGGATTCTGCCAATTTTTCTTTTTCACAGCCCTACAATGAAGTGCTGCTTAGTCTGTGCCCTCTTTGTAACACCCATGAGACCTGGACTCCCATGGGTTGAAAGAAACTACAAAGTCCATTAATCCTAAATCAACTGTAAACATGGAAATCCAGTTGCGCTATACTGGAAGTGAAGTCTTCCATCACGGAGGCAAGATAAAGACTTCATGTGGTAAGAGTCACTGATGGCTCTCACATATAACACTCAATTGTCCTACAAAGGTGAAACAGCAAAGGATCAGTAAGAAGCGCAATAATTTCCGACTCCAAATTAACAGACTATATGCTTAAAAATTGTACATATGTAAAATAAAACTGGAACCACCCAGCTACACTCCTTATTGTCTTTAAGCACTAATTAAGGTTATCAGTTCTTGCAAGGGAAATAGATTTCAGAAGAAATTAGTAAATCAAATGAAAAAGAAATTACATTTATTTTTAAAGTACCTGAAACTCAATTCAAGTTCTTAAAACCTAAATTTACAGCATTCTTGTGTTACTTTGGGATACTAGAGTGGTTAAGATAAAGTTTTGCTTTAAGATTAACTTAGCCTACTAGTGTACCAACAGTGGGCCTGCCCAGCTTTCCCACAAAGTTAAACACTACCATTTGTCATACAACAATCAACTCAAATTGACACACAGGTGTCTGAAAATGCCAATTCATGTAAGAGAAACAAAGCTCCCTTGCAGAAAAGACATCAGAGTAAAATCAAACCAGATGTGACAGATGTTAGTCACATTGCTTAATGCACTACTAAAAGGCACTCAGATACTACAGTGATGCAGGTGGCATAAACCTGTCTAGAACATCACATCCCCTATAAAGTCTTACTAGGCTCTTCACATATTCTTACATGGAAAGCAGTGCACACCTTCAGAAAACCTGTAAATATTCACAATACACATATCCACCCTTCCTCAGAAAGGTGTTCAAAGGAACAGCTCAAGGTTAAAATCACACTTAAAAAAAAATTTTGAGTCCAGGAAGTGCTAAGCACCTGCAATTTCTATTCATGCCCCAGGGAGTTATAGGGGTTCAGCATCTTTCAGAATCAGCCCTCATATTTTCTTATCTCTGTAAAAGATACCTTAGTTTTCAATATGTTGCTAATCAAAAATGAGAAATGCAAGAATAAATGCTAAAAAGTCTAATCAGTTTATACTTAATTTTTAAGCAATTCACTCTCTGGCTTTCATTCACCATAACACTGGAGCATAGACACTGAAGAGAACTGCATTTTATTCTAGTTTCTATTTTTAATAGTACAACTGAAACATTTCTATTACTCTTGATGGGGCTACACTTAAAATTCTGATCAAGAGACAAGAGAGGTTACTATCAGTAATTTATGTATGAAGCCACATTACTATACCTATACTGCATACTAAAGTCAAGGCTCTGACTCACGTTTGAGCCCATGCCCCTCATTTGTCCAAACACAAATCCGTCTGACACAGGTCCACAAACACTAAGGATCCAGGCTCTAGGACCCTGCCAGGGACTGGGTCAGAGCACTACTTCCGTTAAGACTCACATCCAAGCCCTGTTTTGCAGCATGGATACGGGTCACACAGCAGACCTGAGCCAGGGTGGCATTGTGCAGTAGACGCACTAGCACCGCTGCGATACATGGGCCCAACAATTAAAACCCAGGCTCACAATGCAGTGTTGACGCTCACATGCACTCTTGGTAACACTGCATCCCACAGGCCAAGGTTTACAACACAGTGTTGCCATACCCTAACCCAAGCTTTGAGTAAGCAGCATTATGGGTACATTCACCCAGTGACACCTGCAGCTAACCGCCAAGGGGAAGGGGTTTGGCCACAGGGCAGCGACCGGGGCTGTGGCGACCATTCCCTGAGGCCGGCTAGTGACCATGAGGAGCCAAACTCTGTGTTGGTGTTAGAGTGGAACCAGTGCCATGGGCCACCAGTCACCACAGAGGTGGGGAGGAGGAGGGGCTGCAGTGAGAGACACCCAAGTACCAGTCCCAAAGAACCCCCCCAACACACACAGCTTCGACCGGGGGGGGGGGGGGATATGTCCCAGTACAGTTAAGATCAACACAGCCCCAGGGGGCCTGCCCCACACAGCCGGGGAGCAGCAGGCTGTAGAGTCCCCAGAAAGGCGGGGGGGGGGGGTGAATACCATGGTCAGCGGGGACGGGGGGAGGGGCGCGGGCCAGGCACCCCCGAGTCACAGGGGAAAGGGTGAGCTCAGAGGGATCCCCGACCCCCCTCAGCCCCTTAACAACGTGGGCAGCGCCCCCGTCCTCACCCATGGCAGGGGGGTCGCTCAGCGGCTGCTGCCCGCTCGGCCCCGCCCCGTGCCTGTACTGGCAGTGGGGCCGCGGGCAGCCGCCTCCCGAGGCGCCATCGAAAGGGCAGGAAAAGCCACTGAAGTAACCCGCGGAGTGCAGCATCCGCCCCTCCCCCGGCTCTCGGCCAGCGCGCGCGCGGCGCAGCGAGACTCCCGCGCGCGGAACCGGCCGTTAGGGGGTGGCGCGGCCAGAGCCACGCGCTCCCGCCCCGGCGCGCGGCTGGGGGAGGCCGACGCCCGCAGTAACTGCCCCACCCCAGCTACTCCCTCTTCCCGCGGCGGCGGCGGCTGGGCGGGGCTGCGCACCCCTACCTCGGTATTTATAGGGAGCGGGGGCGGGGCTCCGAGTTCCCGTTAAGTGGCTGGAGCCAGAAGGGGGCGGAGTCTCCCGGGGAAGGAAGGTTCGGTGAACCGCACGCGCCCGCTGTTGTTGTTGTTAGTTTGCGCAGGGGAAACCGCGGGCCTGCGACGTGCGGCTGGGCGTCACCTGCGGTGCCCCATTGCGGCGTGTGGCCCAGAGCCACGTGTCAGCGGGGGTGAGCCACGGTGGGTGCAGGGTGCGAGTGTCCCCCTTGCAAGGTGCTTGTTAACTGATGGAACAGGGTGCGGACGGAGTTGATTTCAGTAGAAGTCGGAAGCCTGAATAACTGTGTGGATCTAGGTATAAGGTACCAATCAAAGTGAGTAAGGTGGAAGAACCTGGCCCTGAGTTAAGGGTTTATAAAATATGCACTTTTCCACAGCAACAAAGAGTCCTGTGGCGCCTTATAGACTAACAGATGTATTGGAGCATAATCTTCTGTGGGTGAATACCCACTTTTTTGGATTCACCCACGAAAGCTTATGCTCCAATACATCTGTTAGTCTATAAGGTGCCACAGGACTCTGTCGCTTTTGCAGATCCAGATTAACACCCTCTGATACTCTTCCATAGTGAATTCTCACTTCCTCCCATGTTTATGGGAGATTTGGGACAGTCAGAAGTTTCAAAACAAATTTAAACGATTAGGACAACAGAATAACAAAAAAATGTGGATGCTGGTTTAATTGTTGCTAGCTTGGCAGCAGTAAACCTTGAGAGAGACAGCTTGTTTTGTCAGTCACCAAGAAAGTCAATATCCTGATGGTAGTGTAAGATAAAGGCAAAAAAACCCTCCTTTGCTATTTAAAGTATTTAGGACACTTAAATCAATACTGGTGGTTTTGCCCTGTAAGCTTATTGAAGTAAGTGGAAAGACTCCAATAGACTTCAGTCAACTTTGGATCAGGCCCTAATTAGTGTGGTTAAACAGGTTACAGTATTTTAAATCGCTGTGTTGTCTTCAAGGGGTTAAATGTAGTGTGAGTTTGGAAATCCTGCATTTTTTAATGACCTTTCACTTAAAATTTTTTTTGAAGGCAGTCCCCCTAGAAAGATCATGCCTATAACATTTTTCCTTCACACCCCTCTTCCATGGGTAGAGTGACCAGATGTCCCGGTTTTATAGGGACTGTCCTGATTTTTGAGTCTTTTTCTTATATAGGCTCATATTACCCCGCAGTCCGGTCCCGATTTTTCACATTTGCTTCTGGTCACCCTATCCACGGAGCAGTCAGCACTATCACTGGCAGAATGACACAATCTATCCACTTTAATCTGTTGCTTCTATTTGGCAGTAGCAGGGGCACAAATGTGATCATATGGGGAACAAGATGAAAAAGGAGAAGGGAGGTAAGACACAAATGGGACAGACACAGGAGCAGACTGACAAAGAGGAAAGGGAAGATACACTGGTGGAATTGAATGTTAGTTTATGACCAAGATCATTCCCTGCAAGGAAGTAGGTTTAGGAGCCTGCTTGAAATCTTTTCTATTTGTGTTTATAGTCTCTTATTAATGTTAGATTCTGTAAATGTTTTGTTTTCTCCAACCTTGCAGAGTCTTCAAATAGTAATCATAGGCTTGCGCAGCACATTTCGTTAGGTTGTGCACCCAGGGAATTTTATTTATTTATTTATTTTAAAGGCGCCACACTCTGCATTGAAAGCCACTTTTTTTGGAGACATTAGGGTGTGCCTGGGCACACCCGACACACCCTGTGCGCATGCTTATGGTAGTAACCATGTCCTATAAAGGGAGTTAGGTCCAGTTCCTCAAAGGGATTTAGGTGTTTAATTCCTGTTGATTTCAGTGGAAGCTGGGTACCTTTGAAGATCGGACTCCGTGTTTAAAGAGGGCTCTAGGGAGAGGACCTACAGCACTTATAAATTTAGATGAGAAGAACCATCAAATTGCATTGTACCCTTGACTGTTCAGATAGGAATTGGATATTAAGAACATAAGAAGGGCTGTACTGGATCAGACGAAAGGTCCGTCTAGCCCAGTATCCTGTCTACCGACAGTGGCCAATGCCAGGTACCCCAGAGTGAGTGAACCTAACAGCTAATGATCAAGTGATCCTGTCCTGCCATCCATCACCCCCCTCTGACAAACAGAGGCTAGGGACACCATTCCTTACCCATCCTGGCTAATAGCCCCTAATGAACTTAACCTCCATGAATTTATCCAGTTCTCTTTTAAATCCTGTTATAGTCCTAGCCTTCACAGCCTCCTCAGGCAGGGAGTTCCACAGGTTGACTGTGCGCAGTGTGAAGAAGAACTTAGAATATTAAGAATATTAGCACAGCACCTTTGAGCTGTAGGATCCTACGGTGTTTTACTGCTGTACCGCAGGGAGCCCCACTGACTCCAGTGGAGCACCACCTGCATTCAACAAGTTGGGGTCTACATACAGGAATGCTTCTGCTGAAATGCAGCCATAACTTACAAAAACATTCAGTAAACCCAGTGAAGGGCCAAAATCCATTTGCTGTGGATGTAAGATCTTAACTGCAGTTTCTGCTAAGAACTTTTCATATGGGCCCAGAGTCCACACTTTGGCCTGGGCATAAGGGCCCACTAACAGAAGAACAATACATGGCTATGAACAATCTGGGGTAAACAGATAACTTTGTGTGTGTTTCAAGTCAGTGAGCAGAGTCAGCATAACTCAGAACATAATAGGGCATCCTTATAGTGAGTTATAGACATATGAAGCGCTGAGAAAGGCCTCAAAGTTAACTCCCTAATGCAGGGAGGATATAGTGGTACAATACCCCTCAGATCCCAGATCAGAGTAATATGATTGACATGACGCCCTCCCCTCACGGATGAATGCTAATTCCAGCCCACAGAAATTAAACTTATAAACAATTGTTATTGTTAAGTACTAATTACTGCCTTCTTGCTTTAAATCTCTATGGAATGCACCTATGGGTCAACTGGGAGAGCTTCTACCTCATTGCCCTGGACCCCAAAATTAGTATTTAACCTATACACTTAATAGACATTGTTTGGGGGTAAATACCTGTGTGTCAGCAATATGTTAATTTGGGCCATGGGCGGAGCCATTATGTAATCTTTTAGACCATTGGCTTATTGTGCTTATCTTGTCTTGCTGCTAGAACCTATCCCTGGGCCTGGGAAAAACCATTCCCGTTTCCCCTCTCCGCCCATTGAGCACCATATATAACCTATTATCATAGAATCATAGAATATCAGGGTTGGAAGAGGCCTTAGGAGGTCATCTAGTCCAACCCCCTGCTCAAAGCAGGACCAACCCCAACTAAATCATCCGAGCCCGCTGGCTTGATTTGTCCGGCCCCAGGATGAGGAGAAGCCACCACTGCCCCACCATGCGAGTTGCTGCCAGCCGCCAGAAGAGCAAAGGGGTGAGTGTCCCCACGGCTCAGCCGGAGGAGCAAAGGTGGGGGGAGGGTCGTGGCAGCTGCCGGAGGAGCAAAGGTGGAGGGGGTCAGTGCTGGCCAGAGGAGTAAAGCCCGGGGGAGGGGAGGCGCGGCAGCGACCCGTGAAGCTCCTTCAAAAATCTAATACGGCTCTCATCTCAAAAAGTTTGGAGACCCCTGGTCTAGGACAATTGACTATAGATGATTCTGTTTACCTGCAAGTTTCCACTGTATGTGTGCGGGCCAGTCATGAAGAAATCCCCTAGTTAGCACCTAAGCTGGAACTAACAAGGTCTGTACTGGGGAAAGGATTGGGCCCAGACTAGGAACGACTCTAGTCTGTGAAAGAAGCTTATTGGATCATTTCTGAGGGTGAGATTTACACGTACTTAGTTTCTTAATGTATTAGGCTTAGACTTGTGTGTTTGTTTTATTTTACTTGGTAATTTGTTCTGTCTGTAATTATTTGGAACCACTTAAATCTTACTTTTTATACTTAATAAAATCACATTTGTTTATTAGTTAACTCGGAGTAAGTGATTAATACCTGGGGGAGCAAACAGCTGTGCATATCTCTCTATCAGTGTTATAGAGGGCAGATAATTTATGAGTTTAACCTGTATAAACTTTATACAGAGTATAATGGATTTATTTGGGGTTTGGATCTCATTGGAAACTGGCTGTCTGGGCACTGGAGACAGGAATACTTGCTAAGCTGTTTTCAGTTAAGTCTGCAGCTTTGGGGATGTGGTTCAGACCCTGGGTCTGTGTTGCAGCAGGCTTGCGTGTCTGGCTCAACAAGCCAATCTTGCAGAGAAAACAGGCTCAGAGGTAGTCTTAGCACAACAGCTGACAGTCCCAAGGGGGTCTCTGTGACCGAACTCATCAACCAGGTATTCTTAGTTGTCTTTCTCAGACTTGAAAGGCTATTTTCAGTGGAATGCTCAGAGTCTATTTCAGAAAATATTTTAGTGCCAATAACTGTAATATCTTTTTTGATACAAGGTAGCTGTTATTGAAAAAAATCTTTCAGGTGATTTATTGCTCAGAGATTACATCATTACAAATCTATACTGTATATGCCCCTGGTATTGGCTTATATAGCCTCTTGAATTGACTTCACAAGGTCACCATAGTATATTGCAATAACAGAGTTCCTGTGAAAGACTTCTTAGGTTTTCCTTTTGCCTATGTGTAGCATTATGTAGCTGACACTATTTAAAAGCCAGTTCTGTTCTGTTCCTTTCTTTCACCCTTGATTCTGAAGCACTTAAGAGTATAGTATGCCTGCAAACATTTGTGATCCAGATTTAATTTCAAGTCCTTTTCCCTTCTCCCTTTATCAGAATTTAAAGTTACCTCTGCCTCCTTCATGGAATTGTAAGTTGTAAACTTTAATGAATCACAAATGCATGCCATTTTTATAAAAGTAGCTGCATTTTTTTTTTTGTTTTTTACCAGCAGCATCAGGGTTCAAAGGTTTTGTCAATCCTGCAAAACCTGGTTTATAGCTCATTTTCGCCTGTTTTTGAGGCTTTATACGAAGTAGCTGCACTGCGAGTTGATTCATCAGAAATTGATGATACATCATCTACTGACTTTATATTGGATAATGTTCTTGTTTTTGACTGTCTACACTGTGAATTGCTCTTTATCGTTGACATTGTTTTTTCAGCCCACATACTACTGTCCGCACGTTTAGAAAAAGAAGAATCAGATACTCCTTCCATAGGTTGAAAATAAGATAGATATCCCAGTCTCTGTTGCTCAGCATGAGTGGCATTACTACAATCCCTGAAACACAAAAAGAAAAAGCATTTTACTAATTAAATATCATGTTGAGAACAAACATCCTAGACATTCTTGGAGCTGCATATAAATTACCAAGCTTCCACTTTTCAAGATTTTAACGACTAAGCCAGAAAAGAACACTGTAGTACATAGACTTCCTAGATTCATCGTTTGTGCATTTTTTGGTGATTTTTGCCTGAAATGGAAAATGTTACCAAAGCGATTGAATGTGTGTGTGCCTTTTCCCAAACAGGAGAGAAAATAAAAGTTGGGTTTGTTTTTATATGGTTGCTAAATATTTTGCGCAGTTCTACATAATATTGTAGTGTCACTTAAATGTTAACAATAGCAACCTTACACCTTAAAACTTTTATGCATTTCAATACATAATTATCTTTCCTTAAAGCATATGTATTTCAACATGTAATTATCTTCAGTATAAGATTACCCTTCACTATTAAACTGCTGTACCACTTCTGTACTCTGGAGAAGAGCAGTAGTTTTCTTTCAAGAGTTAATATTCTATTAGAATAGGAATACTTTAAGAGAAACATATCAGGAGTAGGAGGCATTCTGGAGGCTAGCTCTGCTCTCCTGCTCCATATACATGCAGTGTGCATTAGGCAGCACTATTGTGGATAATCAGAAACAAGAGGCTTATGCATAACTCTGCCTTATACTTCCTAGGGTAAATACTGAGCTCTTGAGACAACACAAAAGAACCATTGTCTTATGGGAAGTAGAAATAACTGAGGTTTGTTAACCTGGATGTTGTCTCCAACATTACACTAAAGAAAAACTCAGCTATCCCATATGGGAGTTCAGAGGTGCAATGGGGAGGCCTGTACAGAACAGGTATTCACATCACAGCCTCCTCCCAGGACTCAGACTCTATGTGATAGGAAGACTTACTTTTTTTGTTTGCTGAACTGGTTGAGAGTCACACCACAGCATATCATAAATATTATTAAAATGATAAGAGTTGTAGATGATACTGCAATCATTAGTGTTTCCCTTACATCTTTTTTTCTTCCTACTGTTGCTGCCTTCTTTTGAATAAGATCACCCTTATCTGACACTAGAAAAATAAAACAGACCAGACCAGTCAAATTCAAAGAATGAATGCCATGTACATAGAAATTATGATTTTTTTAGAAAAGACTATACCAGTAGGTTCTGCATCAACAAATCAGCAGACTGATAAAAAGGCTAGACATACGTCTGTATAGATCCCATGCTTGAGAAGCCTGTTTATTTGACCTTTGCATACAGGACCACAATTTGGCCCAAAGTGAAGATCTTCACACCCAGATCTGTACCTATGACAGAGGAAGTTCTGGTAGAAGTTTAACAGCCCCATGGAGTGCAGAGATCTATGGACATTTTTAGTTTAATCAAAACACTTCCCCACCCCCAAAGATGACTTACAGTTCTTGAGCTCTATCATCTCCTTGATCCCAGAAGATTATTTCTGGGAAATCAATAAGGTTATAGTAAGTACTGTACTGTGTTCTTACTTGGTACTGGTTTAAAAAACATGTTTCTTGGGTGATATTCTGTCTCATTGAACTCAGGAGTTTGGTTATCCAATTCTGTTGGAAAGTAAAAAAAACCTGTGAGGCAGTGAAAACAGATGTGATATAATGTGCCCTGTTTCCCCACCCCTACATATTAAGTTCATTCATTTGCTTCATAATGGAAACAGAAAAGACAATGTAATCTAAAGAGGCAATGTGGGTGAGATAATATCTTTTATTGGGCCAACATCTGCTGGTGAGAGGCAAGCTTTCAAGCTTACCCAAAGCTCTTCTGACCCACCCTGTCTTTCTAATATCCTGGGACCAAACTGACAACCACAACACTGCTTACAATAATGTAATCTGTAAGCAGTTGACCATATTAGAATTCAGGGGTCGGCAACCTTTCAGAAGTGGTGTGCCCAGTCTTCATTTATTGACTCTAATTTAAGGTTCCGGGTGCCAGTAATACATTTTAACATTTTTAGAAGGTCACTTTCTGTAAGTCTATAATATAGAACTAAACTATTGTTGTATGTAAAGTAAAAAATATTTTTAAAATGTTTAAGAAGCTTCATTTAAAATTGAATTAAAATGCAGAGGCCCCCAGACCAGTGGCCAGAACCTGGGCAGTGTGAGTGCCACTGAAAATCAGCTCGCATGCCGCCTTCGGCACCTGTGCCATAGGTTGCCTACCCCTTTTATAACTGATTTCATTGTGACTGTTATAATAGATTTTGAGTTGGTTATATCCTTTTGTGGAATTAAATGTATGTAAAAAATTAGGGCCAGATTCTCAGCTGTTTGTAATTGTTTAAGTCAATTGTTTAAATTGTTTGTGTAAGTCAGTGGAGCTATGCTGATTTACATTAGCTGGAGATTTGGGCCATTGACTTCAATGGGGCCAGGATTTCACTGTGGCCTTTAGTTGTTGTGCAGTCTGGTTTTTGCTTCCACTGATTTTCTTAAGACCTGGATGCATCTGAATTATCTTATTTTCTTGATTGCAGTATGTTCTAAAAAGCAATAGCAATCAGATTTACACATATTTAACTGTCTTTAACAAATACACAGTTTCTAAAAGCTGATTAATTTCCTGTCATAAGTGTTTTCCAAGGGGCAACAAAACTATTTCCATAAATCATCTAGAAATTCCCTGTCTTTAAACTTTTACCTGCAGATAGGTCTTTCAAAATTGGGTCCTTGTAAATGTTCACAAGTTTTGCTCTTTGATCTGTCAAAGGAGTACAAGAATCAGTCAGTAGTACTGCAGTCATTGCACAGTAATACCAACAGCAAGTAACTTATTTCCATCTGTTTAGGTCTGATACACAAATTCATAATAAATAAGCATGTTGTAGAGCCACTTCTTTCCTTAAGCATTGGATTAAACTTGGTCTTTAAAAATACTTTTGCTAAGAGTTTCTTTATATGGAAACAAAGAAAGTTAAGCTTATTTTTCAGAAATGCTCAGGAGAAACAAATGACAATTTAGACACATGGTAATTTGCCTTGCCAAAGGCATAAATTCTTGTGTTGTTCTTAGGAACTTTACAAGTGAGCCCAAACAGAAAAAGAATATCTGACTGGAAAGGTCAAATTCTGCCTTTGCATGCACAAGTGACTCTTATTTACTTCAGTGAAAGCCCCACGTAGACTTTTGGGATTAAGGGTATTATCTTCTTTCTTGGTCAGCCCAGTTTCAAAATGGCAATATCCTTTGGTTGTTCATAGAAGAGAAAAAAAAAGAATGCCAGAGATACAGACTAGAGAATTCTTCAAGAATTTGGTGTGGGCACATGTTCTAGAGTTTAAAGCACATGACTGGGTGTCAGGAAACCTTGGTTTGGTTCTTTTCTCTGACTTGCTTGGGTAAGTCATAATCTTTTTGTATCACAGTTTCCCCATTTTTAAAACTGGGAAAATAATACTTACATATTTCCTGGGAGTGTTGTGAGGCTTAGTTAATCCTTTACACTGTTTTGAAATCCTTGGATGAAAGGTGCTATATGAGTGCAACTTATTTTTATAAATGCTGGGAATGGTTCTCAACTATCTTGGAGTCAATGTAGGTGTGGAATTACAGTCTCTTTAATTCAGTTTTCTTTGTTGATTTCACTTTTGTCAATTGCATTCCAAATATTTTGAGAAGTCAGTATTGTTTTCTTGTGTAATTTATGGTTACAATTATTTTAAGTTTTAATTTGGCCATTTTCACTGTGAAAAGACATTTTGATGATTTCATCATACTATACCTCCACTAAGTGATTCCTCGACTGGGCCTTGAGTTATAATGTTGAGATAATGGGGTCCAAATTTGGATTCTAGAGAAAAGAGTCGCAAAGACTATTTACAGTTCAGAACAGTCATGTCACTAACAGCAGAAAAAAGAAGTTGTGCTTGACCTTATTCATAACAAAAAGGGAAATGCTGAAGTAGCACTCCAATATCTCTTGACAGCATAGCACAATCTATGACTTGTACCCATATTTAATGAAAGAAAAATCTAAGAATCATTCAGTTGCATATTAGCACTGTCAAACAGAACTTTTGGGTTTTATGTATTACATTCCGTTGTATAGCATTGTACCAGCATGATGGTCATGACTTGTAGACATTTCCCTTCAAACAGTAAAAAGAGAAGTTATTGTCCTTCATTATCAACCTCCTTGCCCATCATTTTGTCAGCAGTTCTTTTGTTTTTAGCTAGCTTAATCTATGAGTTCTTGAAGTCACACATTGACTTGAATTCTCTAATTCAGATCCCATTACTATTTATTGCTATCCAGTTCAATGCAAAATACTTGTATGTAATTCTGGTTAAACTCTGTAGTTGATGTCTCCTATTCCCAATGTGTGCCTTTGCAGAACTGACAACGTACGATCTGGATGCTACTTTCTTTTGGGCAAGAGGGAGGTGCCTCTCTTAGCCTGTGGTTCACAGTGGTGAGCCTGTTCCTGGAGTTAGGTGCTTAAGCCAAGATAGCCCTGTAGTGCAGTTCACTCAATCAGAATGTGTGATTTAGAGAAGGGAGTTGAACACAAGAGAGTCGCCTAACCACCAGGCTATGGGATATTTGAGGTAAAGGGGAGGGACTCTCTCAATCTCTCCCGTTGAAGCTGTTTCACTTTGTATACATAAATATTCATTGGGCCAGAGAGAGAGAGACTGGCTTGTTAACCCACTGGTTAGGACACTTCCCCGGGGCTGAGGAGAGTCAAGTTCAAGTTATGGCACCAATGAATACAACTAGAAAATCATGTCAGAGCAGTATTTTAAACTTCTTTTCAGTTTTAGCATATTACAGTAAATCATGACCAGAGCAATACTCCCAGTAAAACCTTCCCGTATATTCTTACCTTCCAAAGACTCTGCTTCAGAACTCTCTAGTTGTTCCTCTTCAGCTTTTTTGATGGACAGCAATTTCACTAGAAGATTAAACATACAAATAGGTTTGAGTACAATAGGATCTTTTAGAGGAATTAAGTTACTATAGGAATGGACACTTGAAAAAATTCCTATATCTAAATATTCGTTTTTGCCAACCTATTCTTATTGATTCTGTATTCCCATTTGTAGTTTCGCAGCCACAAAATGGAAGACAAGGTGGCTCATGCCCCTGGTGTGAATGGAATAGGGAGGGAGGGGCAACATGGCTTTTAGCTGAGATAATCTTTAATGTTTCTCCATTATCAGCTGGTGGGGATGCTGGTAGTTTTAGGGGGTTAGCACTGGTCCATCACCCTTTGTGTGAAGTAGCTCAGGCTGCAGAAGCAATATGTCACTTCAGGTCAGCACAAATTCTCATTAACTTCAGTGGAACATACTAAAGAAATAATTTTCATCAAAATTGGAAAGATTTGTAACTGTGTGCACATACTGTCTTGTGTGTTGGCAGGAAATTATTGTAAAAATAAATGAGAAAGTTAAATATAACATAATTGTCCATAAAACAAAGAGTAGTTTCCTAGCAGCAATGTTTGTTTTGTGAGAAATGAGTAAAAAAAAGTTTGAAATAAAGGTTAGTTTGAAACTAGCACAATTCCAACTTTTCATCTCAAAAATAAAATACTTAAGAGTAACAGCATGTTCTGGCTCCACAAAGTTATCTTACATTCCTATAATTAAATATGGATCATGGGCGCGGATTCCGAATGGTCAATGTACTGGATTTAAATTCCTCTTAAGCATCAGCCACCAACAATGCTGATCTCTCCAAATTAGCAGGGAAGAGGAATCTTCTGAGTTTCTTAATTAAATGAATGGAAAACTTATGAGATCCCATTGCTTTTCTCTTCTCCCCACAAGTCACACTGCACCACAAATGGTTTCGGTATACTTGCTGTTGACACAAAATACTGTACTAAAAAGTAGAATGGCAATAGAATCCCTTTCCTTCCATCCACACAACCCAAGAGTGTGTTAATAGCTTGAGGCTACATTAGGATTTCTTGTTTTAATATCCATTCATCTGTCAGGTACTTACATCACAGTCATGTCCGTGGTATCTGAATGTCATGCAAGGAAATAAACTGTTTTCTCATTACTGCATGGTTCTGTCTTCCGTCCTGCCCCACTACGGGTATGTCGGTTTGGCGGGTAGTGATCAATCTTTTGGCGATCGATTTATCGCGTCTTGTTAAGACGTGATATATCGATCGCCAATGGTGCCCCCATCGGCACTGGAACTCCAGCTCGCTGAGAGGCACAAGCTGGAATCGACAGAGGAGCCCGCCGCTGACTGCCACAGCCTTGAGGACGGCAGATAAATCAGCCGAAGATACACTGACTTCAGCTACGTTATTCACGTAGCTGAAGTTGCGTATCTTGGGTCGATCCCTCCCGCTACTGTAGACCAGCCCTAAAGTGCTTTGAAATTATTTAAGTCCCTACATGTAGATTCTTAAATGGTAATTTCTACTACTTACAATACTCTCGTAAATTCTGCATACTGTTCTTCAGCATTAACACATCCTTGGATACAGGCGAATTTGTAGAAATGTCTAAATAAATAAAAAATCAGTTAAATTCTTATTTTTGACATATAAGGCCACATTTTCAAAGGAGAGCATAATGCATGTAACTCTGAAAAACACATTTCCCTCGACTGTGCTTTGCTGCACATCTTCTTTTCAGCTACTGTTGTGGCCACTCCTATCATGATTCATGCACATCATGACTGATTATGTTTGGTACCTCAGGCAGATCTGTACTGTGTTGCATTCTTTCATGTATCTGTCTTATAACGTCTGATTTCCATCCCATGGATAAGAACTAGGAATACTGCACTACTGCAGCAACAGATTTCTGTTGCTAGAATGTAACTCATAATATATTGTATGTATACTTATATAGTCCTAATCTGTAAAGGGATCCACTGTGAAGACTCCTATGCCTATATAGCATCCCATTCAGCAGAATTCAGTAGAGTGAGTTCTTTCGTATGGTAGAGGATTATAGAGAACAAAGGGTTCTTGATTAATTGTGAACATACATTTACATGGAACAATTCCTATGGTATAAAAAAGGGAGAATTTCACTATAGGAGAACATTTTTAAAGCTGCAATTTGTAGATGATTGTACTGATATTGCTGGTATATTTCTGCTGTTAGATCTATATTTAGAGTCTTAAAACCTTATTTCACCTATTTCTGAAAAGGTCTCATGGTCCTCGGGACTTTGTCCGATGTAGTTATTACCATCATCATCTTCCTCATCGTCATCCTCCTCCAAGTCATTAACAGGTAAGTCGTGGTAGTCTAGAAAAGGGGGGCAAATTAGTTGTCAAAATTGTAAATTTTTTTTATTATGTTTGCTGCTGATCAGACGCATGCAATTAATTTTATTTGCTGTGACAAATGGATCTAAAAACAATACAATTCCATGGGTTTTAAAAATGCTGAGTCTTTCATTTGCGAAGATTGATGGTCATAACATAAGTTGTATGTATTTCTAAATCCTGCATATTTTTCTGCACCCAGGGTATAAAATATTGATACTTAGAAATTGCATCCTGCAGTGCTGAGAAACTCAGATACAGCTTCCTACTTCATCGGCAACCCCTTTGGGCATAACATGCTGATCAGAGTGGTGCTGCTTTCATGCTGCTTGGCATAAGGAATGCAGTACAGAAAGTACAAATAGTCTAGAAGAATCTGTACTCCCTTTACATCTTTCCAAGCAGCAGGATAGGCACCATAGGGGGAAAATCTTTCAACACTATTGATGACACGGTCATAGCGCCAGTGGAAACCCAGCCTGAACAACAGAAGCCTGGAACCGCACAAGGACAAAATCAAGAAATGATGCAGAGAAGCTACGTAATCTTTTCATGATTGACCTAATATGACTGATTCCATATGCGAAGCCAAGAACAAGAAGTGACATCTGAAAATGACTAGTGGAATACAAACCTGAGGTTCTTCCTTCTCTTTTAGGTTTAAAATATAGGAACCAGATTGTTACCCACTAATCTATGGTTTTGAATGAGATTGTGTAACAGTTTGTTAAATCAAAATTTTAGGAAATTGTGGAAGTAAATTCGTGGAAGTCAAGACAGTTGACTTATCAATTTTGTCAATTTTAAAAAGACCTGTAGCCCTGTCCAGTCAGCTCAGTGTCTGTTTGGTTTTAGCACATTCTGATTGCTTTGGTGGAAACTCCAAAATGTGAAGTGCTGAAGAAGCAAATAAGTTGGTAATAGTATATCAGTATATAAGGGCAGAAACAAAAGGCCTGTTGTAGGGATTAGGGACTCACTTATTGTGTTCTTTATATTTTACTTACAGAACTGCATGCTTTTCAGATCGGATAATGTGTGTATCTTGTGCAGTGAATAATATGATATGGGTTTGATATTTCCTTTAGTAAGTCCCTATGTCAGATTTTTTGATAGTTTCTCAGTTTTGTTTTATTTTTCTGGGAAAAGTTATTTTTTCAGGTTGGGGAAAATCACACAGACCTTGTCATCCAATAGTGCAGGAAAAGTGGTCATACGATGAAATTACAGTTAACATAGGGCAAACAAAAGAAAATATTACTTCATGCAGTGTGTAGTCAGCCAAAGAAAATGGATAACTTTATGTTCAAAAATAATTCTTATAGTTATGCATGGTAGGAGAAGGGTCATCCAACCTCATTCTTCAGAGCATGAGAAAATTGCTACCAGGGTCATGAAGGAATTATTCCTTTGAGTACAGCATTACAGACTACGTGCAATAAGAATTCATTCACCTTCCTCTGAAGCAGCAAGGATTGTCATCACCCCAGCAGAGTACTGGTAGATGCTCATTCACTATGGCAGAGCCAAAGTTCCTAAGGACCAAAGTTTGTCGTTTGTGTCGTGAGAAGAGTACTGGAGTGGAGACCAGGGAGGTTCAGGGGCAGGCCTTGTACCATATGCATCAACTCAACAGACCTTGTGTGATCTGCTGAGCATAGTAGTCTGCCCTTCCTTCCTCTGAGCATACTAGTCTGCCCTTTCTTACCCCATGACCGAGCTTTAGCAGCAGCATTCTGACTAGGGTCTGCAGAGGTGCAAAAGTGGGATGTTGGGGAGGCTCTGCACACTTCCTTTCTATCCTCCAGCCCTCCAAGGGATGACTAAGCAGAACATAGTTTTATATTTTCAAGCAGACACTGCTTAAAGTGCCACCGAGGGAACGGATTCATCAAGATTAGGGGAGAAAAAAACTATAGCAGTTTAAACAAAAACAACAAACCCCACCCCACCCCCCAAACAATTTAAGGGAAAAATGCATTTGATCTATTCCTAGAATAAACAATAGACTTACTTAACCATTCTCACCATATCAAGGTTTTGATGAGATCATACCTTTAGAGGATGAAATTAGCTTTTTGGTAGTCCCTGCAGAAATAAGCAGAGATAAAAAGAGAAAAAGTATGGGATTCATAAGGAAAACTGTCGTGCGTCTCCAGTCATTATCCTGGATCTGTCCCACAGTTTCCTCTTACAGTCATCAGTGTCACATTCCAAAGTAGATCATTGTGATGTCACCATTGCTTTTAGAACCAGCACAGACCAATCAGAGAAGAATGTGCATCTGAATCTCTGGAAAGAGATACCACAGATACTTCTGAGAATTTTATAACGACACTTTATCTTTGAATTCTATATTTGTTTTTTAATGTTAGAAATGGAGCTGTCTTTGGGTAGATAAAAAGAAATAATTTTTTCTCTCAAAAAGTTTCCTCAATGATTAATTTCATTACAGCCTCTTTTATTTAAAAAAAGCTGTGTGGGGCAGAGCCACAACTAGTGCACATTTTCATACCTCTTTAGACCACGAGAAAACATGTCCTCATCTTACAATCAATGCAAATTTAAATATTTAATATTTTTCACTAGACTGCATGCTTTATAATGATGTAGGTTAAAAAAAACCCCACAGCATCTGAATGAAAACAAAGATGATCCAAACTTCTTAGTCTACATGCATCAAAATGTGATCCTCTTTGTTAAAAAAATGTTTCTATAGAAGATAAATCAAATATCAACATAGGCCAATTGTTACCACAGATCTATTTTGTTCTAAACTAAGGGGAAACACTTAGTGCCTGTTTAATGGTCAGCACTGTAGATCCTCTTCAATTTTAAAATACCTCTTAAAGACTAAGAAAACTGAGTGTGTGAGAAGTATAACAGATAGCAGGGGCGGCTCTAAGGTTTTTGCCACCTCAAATGTGGAAGTTCCGCAGCACACCTGTGGGAGGTCCGCAGCTGCTGTGGATTTGGCGGCGTTTCTGTGGGAAGTCCACGGGTCCTGCGGCTTCATCTAAAGGCTGCTGAGGACAGCCTGACTGCCACCCTGATGGCGAACGTCAGGCCGCCCCCCCCACTGGAGCCTGGAGCCAGCCCTATCAGATAGAGAACAGAGATAAAAGAGGAGAAATTAGAGGGTGGAAAATGTGCCACTGAATCCTAGGGATCAAAGGAAACACAAATGGATGATAGATTTGATTGTAGTGCTTTTCCTCTGTGCTTATCACATTGCAACCACTGATTTCCATTATCATAATGATATTGTTATTTACAATACACAGACCAGTACTGTATTACAAATATACTGTAAGGAAATGAAAAGGCCCCTCTCTTATGGATATGATGGGAAACAGTAATCTTTCCTTTAGTTAAAGTAAAATAGTAAGTACAAGTGCTTCTGGGGAAAGGAAAAATAAAAGTGATGAGATATAAAAAGAGACAGTAAGAATAAAGACTGAGAAGACATAATAGCATAGGGAAAATTAAGGCTTGATCCTGATAGCCCTTATGAAATGAGTAATCATTACTCAGGAATTGTTGCACTGAAATCAGTTAAGTGAGGATTGCAGGTCTGGGTCCTAAAATAGTTAGAATATGAAAAAGCAAAGGAGTATGAGAAGAGCTATGAAAAATACAGTTCCATAGTTGGGAGTTATTGCCAGGTCAGCGATCTGTACAGCAAACACTCCTTGACAGACAACACAAAGATATGTACATTATGATCTTGTTAATCGCCCTTCCAAGAAGCACTAGAGTTTGGCTGCAGACGCTGAAGCTTCAAAAAAACATATTTGGAGTGGCCACTTGAACCTTTTTGAGCTTGTGGATGATACCATAATCAATGCGCTAGGTGCTTTCCAGAGCTTCAGGAAGTTTCAGTCCCTGTCCAAACAGATCACAGTCAAAGGATAACAGAGCAGGAGATAGAGGTAAGAGGGAGGAGAACAATAAGTAGGTAATTTTTATACATGTCAACTAGATTCCCTATAGACACAATGGCAAACTAGGTCTGTGAGGAATACCTATGTTGACATGTGTAGGGGCCTCACATATGAGCTAAGGGCAGACATACCATGCTTAGGGCCCACGTGTAGGAAGACATAGAGATGACTGAATGAGAAACTGACAAATAGGTAGACTGTGATGAAAACATTGGTGGAGCAGAGATAGTGAGGGGCAACATAAAGCGAAATAACAAGGGAGAGGGAGACAGCTTTGAAAGTGAAACAAAGCTTAGAGTGGATGCGATAGCGGATGGGGAGCAAGCAGAGGTGTTTGAGTGTCCAGATCAAAGCAATGGACAAGGAAGATAATTTTACCGGGTATAGGCTGAAAGAGGATAATGCATATGTTGGGGAGGGTCACTATTGTGTTTTAGCTGTGCATCAACTCCCTTAGTAGTGCACCAGCTGGAAATTTCTTCAGTGAATCACACTTAACCGCCTTGTTATGCTACCCCTCCCCACAACACTTATGCTATACTTGGGGAGAGAGGAGTCAGAGCGTTGAAGGGAGGAGGAAAAATCATGTTATACCCTGTGGATATGAAGGTGAAGCGGGGGGTGGGGAGGAATGGCACGGACAAGTGAGCAGTTAAAGGGTGAAAATAGTTTTAAATAGCCACTTTGTGAGAATGAGAAACTACCTTTACCCATACTGTGCTTTCAGCTATTTCAAGGAGCTGTTCGACAATCCCAGGCAACTGTATTAGAGGAGACTAAATCAACACTGGCTAATGAGCCACAAACTTCTGCCAAAAGGGCAGTTGAGCATCTGGGGATAGGAAGGTAGAATAAGGGAGCTAAATCGCCCAGGGAACCTTTAAAAAGAGAGGGCTGTTTTAGGACAAATGATCAAACAACAAATATTTTCAAAGTAGAAGAGGAAAATGTGTAGAGTAGAATTTGTAACCTTTCCCTTATTATTTAGCTTCTCACTATACTGGGAACTACTTTTCATAATGGAAGGATACATTGCATGAAAACCACATAACCATTTAGAGCGGAAAAAGCATTTTATAAAGAATAATATATAAACTGAATAAGCCTTACTCTGGAAGAAATAAGTCACCTTATGGGGTATATTAGTTGAGTACTGGTGGCTGAATGTCTTTGATTCAGTGCACCATTGTTAGCTTACTAATGTCTGCACTGTTCTGGGTTATTGGTATGTTAATGCATACCTGGAAGTGACTTATTGCTATGTTGATGGACACTATGTGTGGGTTATTGCTACATTAATGCACACTATGGAGTGGCTTTTTGGTATGCTAGTTTTGTATGTCTGTAAGTATGGCATCTATATAAATTCTGTTTTAAAATCAGTTTATCAAACAAGTGTCATGCACCCATGGGAGTCTCTTCTCCCAGTCAAATATATTTTGTAGTATGGATAGGTTTTTTGCAGGTAACTTATCACATGTGGAATAATGCTGTTGGTGCTAGCTGTGACATGTAGTTTAGACTCCTGGATCTATGCCTGCGTATGAGGAGCATTAGAGAGAAAATAACTACAGCACAAACAAAACAGGGTTCTGATGACATGATAACTACATTAATGGCAGTCTCTTGATTTGTGATGTCATTATAATTTGTAAACAGAATCTTATTCACAGGGTGTTTCTCAGTCTTTGCCTGTTACAAGATTTATTTAAAAAAAACCCAAAATTTTAATAATGAAAAAATGTCTGGGTTTTTTGTACATTTAAAGTTTTGGAAATTAAATCATACCAGAAGACATGTGTTTACAGTCTGATTCAAGAGAGTTCTAGAGCTCTTTTGATGGTGAAATTATGAAATCTATGGTAATTCAGCCAATCATCATAGAATTAGCTTTAATTCATTTGCATACTATAAAATGTAAAGCCCATATTAGCATTTATATATATAAACAGAAGGGAAGATTGTGCCAGGAATCTCAGCCCAACACCTGTGCCTCGTTCCTAGGGAGCAATCTTGTCAGACACCAAGACAGAAAGCAAGCTCTCTGGCCGCTCACACAGCTCATCAAGGACCCATGCCTCTACACAGAAACCAACATAGCAAAATACGTAACAACATCACAGCTTCTTCCCCAAACTGAACATTTGCTTTCATGTTAAAAAGAACTCTGTGTAACAGTGATACGGGGGAACCCTTGCCTAATATTATTTAATATGGATATTGCCACAGCCCCTAAAGACCAACCAGGATGGAGCCCCATTCAGAAATGTAGTGAGTAGCAGTGATTTTCTGATTGTATTGCTTATATCGGGCCAGATTGTGGCCTGGCTTGCATACCCATGAATGGGACAAAAACGGTGTAGTTTGTCTTCTTATTCCTTGCACCAGCTTCCAGGATCACGGGTAGTAGCACAGGAAAGAGAGCACCTTCCACACGAAGAACACCAGGCCGAGTATAGACCTGGTGCAAGCAGGGACTTTGTTCCTCTGAGCAAGCAGGGACTCAGAAGGCAGACTGTGATTCTCAGTCAGATGCAGGCTCAGAGTCACAATCAGTCTTTACATTTGTTCCAAGGGCAGCACAACAATGTGTAGTAGTTGAGTCCAGACATAGGTCAAAAACCTGGATGTAAACATCCAATGTGTCTGAAATACAAATCGGGATCTAATTCTGACAAATGGCCCTTAGCTTTTTAATGTGCTAAACCAAGCTCCAGATTTGAACAGCTCTAGCTTCATGGTATTTGAAACTAGGTCCCAGTTTTGCAGCTTTAAAATACATCTCTCGCTCTAAATAGTCTGCTTATTTCTGTTTTCCTGAACCTTGTCTATAGCAGGTTTATCATCTCATAGCGTATTAACTATCTTGCAGTGTATCTGCAGTGGACTTCTTAATTGTCTTGTCATATTAATTACGTGTCTCATTTTGCCATAAATCATTGATCTCCCGCCGCTCTCACCACTTTTTCAGGAAATAATTAGTCTGTCTGCTTTTCTAATGAATAGGCACCCTAGAAAAATGGACCTTAATGAGATCTATCATGCTCATTTTTCCATTATGGGATTTGGACATTCTGCATATTAAAATTATTCGACATTTATTTCGGGCCAGCTCTTCTCCCCTGGACCACGCCCCTGAGTGAATGGGTTTGCACAGTCGGAGTCCATGGAAACAGCTTTCTTCCCCACTCCAGCTCATTCTGGATGACAGCCTCACAGCTGTAGTGCCTACCACATTTGCTGTGCATCCCCCCTGGGGGCGGGTGTCTTTGACAAGAAGATCTGTGTAGTTGTAGAGTTATCAATTATACCTCCAGCCCTCCCCTAACCTGCCCCACAGCACCGCTCCATTCTGCAGCAAATAGAGCCCTGGGGGTGCCCAGGAGAAATGGAATAATGAAGTTTGTTTTAGGGTGGTAACATCATAAATATAGGTGGGAAATGACAACCAGTCTGAAAGAGAGAAATAACCTGAGGAACCTCATAGAATGAATGTAGACATTTCTCCCCAGGTAACCTTTGTGGCTGGCTCACGTTTCCTGTCAAGCAGGAAAATGTGCACACAGATTTAATCTACCAGCCACAATGCACCTGCTCTGGGAAACAAGCATATTGTGGAAGAGTGACTGCCAAACATCTTCGCAATCAGTCTTGTCAACTCAGACCATTTAATAAGGATTCTCGTGATAGTTTGATGTTTTTGTAAAGCCCCATCTCCTGGAATAGTGTGATTCTGTGAGAGTCTTTCTTTTACTTAAAAAAAATGGAAGTTTCTCACCCTGATGCTTGCAGAGACACCTAAAGGCTCAAAAAACCAAAAGGAAAAGAACACCAGAATAGTATTACCTTTTAATAATCTAATGATTTTGGGTGGCATGCCTCAAGATTTTTGTACATTTGGGTTTGAGCAATTCACTTTAGAGACTGCACAGGTGGGGAAATATGCAGGAAACCTGAAGACTACTAAGGAAGTGGTGTAAGCCAGTCTTAGTTCCCAGAAAATAATAATTCCCAGAGGGGGCAATGAGACAACTCCAATGGACAAACCAAAGCTGCACTGGAAGTTCCAAAGGACACTCAGTATCACTGCCCAAGCAAATGTACCAATGACCTTAAGTATTACGTGTTAGATGTAAACATTAAAATAAAAATCAAACAAAAAATTGACTATTTGCTATTAAAGGAGCACTAAGATGCTGCAATACAATTTCAGTTTGATTAATGGCTTTCCCTGCCAGCTTTCGTCAACATTAACAGGAATAAACCTGAAACTTTGAACGTGACTGTAATATTTTTTGCCTTGAAACTGGAAAGCTAGATAGCAATTACTTAGCACATTTTCAGAAAAGTCCATCCAGTGAGGTTTGTAGTTGGCTCTTTGGTGCAGGTTTACTATAAAAGGAAAGCAGATGAATTTGGGCTTTGCTAAACAGGAAATGGTCTGTAAACTTCTGAGCCAGTAAATTTGCACTCGGATCATATTGACATCTACCTTGACCTAACAAAAAGCTAGCGAAGGCTCAGGAAGGCCGACCTAATTTTCTGTCCATGTCACAGCAGACTGTTAGCCAGCAGTTGCTCAGTGCTCTGGCGAACCAAAATAAAAGTGTAGTTTAAGTTATGTTTCTATTGTAATAATTTCTACTGTAAAAATATCAAGTTATTTTAATAGCATTTTCACTATTACTAACTCAAATGTTTGCAAAATATTTCAAAATTGTTTCCATTTTGCAGTGTTCAAACTGGGGCCTAGTTTCAAACTTCTGTGAAAATTTTCTGTCTACATTTTTATCAAGACATCAAAATAGTTAATGATTTATGAAAACTGATAACATTTTGAAAACAATTGATCTTTTGTGAACCCTGGAAAACTCAAAGCTATTTTTTAGGGTGATTTTTAATTTTTATTGACCAACTCCACTTGAATCTGTATGTGAATGAACTGGTGCTATTGACATTTACAAAATCAGTAACAAGAGTGGAAAAAAGTTCCACAGATATGAATTTGAATTCAAAAGTGAGTTTTGAGTCAACCATGATAACACTACTGTTGGGTAACCCGATGAATCCTTGACTCACAAAGGATCCATTTTTAAGAATGGTAATTGAGTCTCTGTACAATTTTTTCTTCAAACTACAAAGTTAACTCATTGTGTTCTTCCCATGACATCACTGGAAATGGTTTTCCTGCATGCTATTTTTTTTTTTTTAATTTTAGAAAAAGGAAGCATCAATTATCTCACCACAGTATTAAGAAGAGTGTAAATATCAGAAACTTGGCTGGATCTGGTCATGCCTAATGGTCAGAGCCACAGTCAGGAGTCCAGGGTGGGATTGGAGCGAGGCTGGAGCAGGACTAGGAGCAGGGCGGGGGCAAGAGCAAGGCCGGAGCAAGCTAAGACCTAGACCTGGGAAGTCTGTTGCCCCCATTAGGCAAAAGAGAGTTCCAAGCCCTGAAGCAACATTGAACAGACTGAGCTGCACTTCTTCTTGTGAGGCTTTTATACCTGGTCTACGAGTCACATGACCAGATCCTGCCTTGTGGACTGGCTGGTGCCTAGCACAGGAGTCACTCATCACCAAATCAATGACACACTTTTGGCGGAGGGTTGTGGGAACTAATTGTATGAGTTCTCTACCTCCCCGCCCCCCCATAAGCAGGTACTTTGGGACTTGACCACTGAGTTGTTCTGTGGAGTTCCCTGTCTGACTGTTCCATCTGAATGTGGAGGTTTGCTTTCCTCTGGCATGAACCTCCTAGAGCCACTCCCCAAGCCTGGAAGATGTCACGGGATCCATGTGGATCCCTTTGGAATGTTTAGGAAGGCGGAGTCCTGTGCCCCCACTGATCACCACTCCAGCAGCACAGAGCCAGTGAAGCACATTGTCATGAACTCCCCTGGCTGCAGCTGTGCTGGGACCATGCCATTAGAGGGATATTCCCAGCTCCAGGGGGCTTTGTGGAACATTTATGGGTAGGCTGTAAGGCCCAGATCCTCAAAGGCTTCTAATTTCCACTGAAATAGAGTCCCCTCCCACTCCGATCCTAACCCTACTTTTGGAATTTTCCTCCCTTAGCTCCTTCCTGTGGAAGAAAGATCTGGGCCACCGTGTTTAGTCTTTTCCAAACTCTGTTTACTTGGCTTTACATCCGGATATACATAGCAGGGACCATGGGTTTATCAGATGGCATTTGTTTCCACTGCAATAAGTATCCAGCATGTACTTTTGTTCTATGTGTCTTATACTAACAAATACTTTGGCATAACACAGCAGCAACAACTTTTACAATTGTGACGGAGTCAGACCAGAAGGATATAGGAGAGTGCTGGAAGGCAGGTATATTAGTCTCAGGATGTGCAGGTCCTTGTTCCCTGGATAGCCAAACAAAGGCTACTCCAGGCCAATCAAGACACCTGGGGCCAATTAAGAACCTTCTGGAAAGGAGTAGAAGCAGCTAGCCTAATTGGGACACCTGAAGCCAATCAGGGACTGGCTGAAACCAGATAAAAACCTCCCAGTTAGTCAGGTGGGTTGTGGGTGTCAGGAGCTGTGAAAGGAAGTTATGCTGTTGGTGAGACTGAGTGTTAGACAACATATCATACTGAAGGAAGGAGGCCCTGAGGTAAGGGTGAAGTGGAGTTTGAAGAAGCAGGGACTGCTGTGGGGAAGTAGCCCAGGGAATTGTATTGTGTTTTGTGCCTACAAGGTCAGCCATCTTAGCTGATACTATTAGGGTCCCTGGGCTGGAGTCCGGAGTAGAGGGCGGGCCCGGGCTCCCCCCTTTTCCATCTTCCATACTGGCCTGTGATGAAGGTAACTCACTAGGTGGTGACTCTTGCCAATTCTACTGAGAAAGGGAGGTCACTCTGGGGCCTAGATGAGTTTCTGAGGCCCCTAAATCTGCCAGGAAGCGCAGGACCCACAAGGACAGACTTGGAGCTTTGTCACACAATGAAAGAGCGACTTTCATTCTAACTATTACATTCCTGATGTGATATCCAGAACTGCCTCTCTGTTGTCTGCAGATTCATTCATTCCCAGGGGAAATTTCCATTTCATAGCCTATTTATTTGGGCTCAGCCCAGGTTTTGGCTCACAATGAAGCTTTCCTATGAAAAATGACTTCTTTATAAAAGATTTCTTCTGGAAGGGCCCCAGTCAAAAGACGAGTGAGCATCCTGTAATCCCAGTTAAATGGGCATGCATGGCTGGGCAATCTGTAAAATAAATACACATAAATTGGCTACTGTGCACACAGTCGCAGCAGCTAATTTCGTAAGGACTTACAGGGTGTACCAGCAAATCTGTAGCAGAGCAAGTCCTACAAAAAGCAGTCAGCTTGGCTCTTGAGCTTTGGACATTCTGTACAATCAATGTAAGAGTTCAATCATGTAAGGCACTGAACACCCTCAATGGGAGTTGAAGATGCTCAGCTCCATACAGATGGTGTCTGCACCTTATTTGACCTCATCCTGGTAGCATCAGAGTCTATACAGGGGCTGTGTTTGCTCACATCAAGGAAATGTATTTCACTTCTTTCAGTTTTAAGTTATCATTGTGACCTTGTTGACAGTGGTGTTGTAGCTGTGTTAGACCCAGGATATTAGAGGGACAAGGTGGGTCAGGTAATATCTTTTATTGGACCAACTTCTGCTGGTGAGAGAGATAAGCTTTCGATCTGCACCAGGGGTCGGCAACCTTTCAGAAGTGGTGTGCCGAGTCTTCATTTAGTCACTCAAATTTAAGGTTTCGCGTGCCAGTCATACATTTTAGCGTTTTTAGAAGGTCTCTTTCTATAAGTCTATAATATAGAACTAAACTATTGTTGTATGTAAAGTAAATAAGGTTTTTAAAATGTTTAAGAAGCTTAATTTAAAATTAAATTAAAATGCAGAGCCCCTCGGACCGGTGGCCAGGACCCCGGCAGCGTGAGTGCCACTGAAAATCAGCTCTCGTGTTGCCTTCGGCAAGCATGCCATAGGTTGCCTACCCTTGATCTACACAGAGCTCTTCTTCAGGTCTGGGAAAGGTATTCAGAGTGTCACAGCTAAAAACACGTAGTTATTACTCATCGTAAGAGATCAATGAGAGGACAGTTAACATTTCTGCTGTCACAGGACAAAAAATTGGGATTAGCGGGTGATGTTGTAATAAAACACAAGTCCAGTGCCTTTTGGAAATTCCCTTTATTAGGGACCTTGATTAGTTGCAACTGTTTCAGTCCTGAATACTATCCCTTATTGCATCCTTCACTTTCCCTGTAGACATCTGTACCAGTGTTAAAGCTGAAAAGCAAACTTGCTTATATTAATTGGGTCTAAAATAAAATTTAGTATTACTAGCTTGATGTCTAGGAAATGAAAGAACAGTCCATGTCTTCCACAACATGTTTGCTGCAAACAAAGGAAAAATTAAGGACCTGATTCACCACTCCCTTGCATCTTGTGCAAAGCTGGTGTAAAATGATCCCACAGCTCACTAGTAATGTTTCACTCATTTTTTAGTGATAGTAGACTCTGCAAGGGGCGAGACAGTACAGAATTAAACTCATTCTTACCCCAAATTCTACCAGATTTTTACTGTACCTGATGTCTCGCATTCTTTTGCTTCTCTGGACTTTAAGAGGGAGCCACAGTAATGACTCAAGTGTTCAATCCTGCAGGTTCACTTCAAATGGTCTCATGCACCACAGATCATGTTGATTTTTCTCTGTGGTTGCAGATAAAGCAGATGGGAAAGTCACAGTTCTTGGCCTAGCTGTCTCATTGCTCTTCCCTGCTGGAGTGAGATGTGCTGTGGGGGGAAATCCATGAATGTCGAGACCTAGAGGTTGTGCTGCCTCTCTCTCCTGTGTGACCTTGTTCATGGCTGTGGGCTGAGTTCTGAGGCAGTCTCCTGGCGCACCTCCAGGAGGCAGACTTCATAGAGGCGGAAGGAGGTGAAGGCAGCAGCGACAATGGAAGAAGCGCCAACGATGTACCACCAGGTGAAGAGCCCGAAGGAGATCCCCTTCAGAACGCAGAGAAGGCCAAAAGAGAGCATAGCAATGAGGGACACAATATGTACACAAACAGAAGGGCCACCTGCTTTCTCATGCATGTCGATGGAGACAGTTCAGCTGGTCCCAAGAAGACAATCTGAATGAATCTGAAACCCAAAAGTGAATCTGTCTTCTCTCACCTTGCGTCTACACACGCACAGGACACAGACAGCACAATCGCTACACTTCACTTTGTACAGAAATCTAAAGTGAGAGGACAGTGCTTTGCGAACTGCTCACTTGCTATTGTGACACTCATGTAGTGCTAGCTATATATAATAGCACACGGCTAAAGAGAATAAGATTGGATGGATTTGTAATTACACTAAGTGGATGATAAGCCTTAGCTTTTTAATCCAGGTTTTTATCCCCCCTGTGCCTCAGATTTATGGTTAACGCCCCTCCTGCATTTGTCGAGTGTCATTCATGCACCGTGGCTTACAAAGCACAAATCTTTTATTTGTAGGAGAACTAATATCCCAAAACTTTAGCAGAATATGGGCTCAACCCAGCTCTGCAATTAACTATGGCCTGCAGATCTTTCGTTTGAAGAGTGGGTGAAATAAGAGCCCGCACGTCTCCCCTAGTGGACCTGGGCAGCTCCTCTACAGAGCACCCTGCTCATTAGCGCGCAGGGGAAAGCTGGAGTAGAGGGTAGGGCCAGAGGACCTACCACAATGCAAATCCTACAGAAATCTACACTTAGTGCAGGGTTGGGGAATATTCTTTCCCTCTGCCTCTGCTGCAGGGCTACTTGTGCTGCCAGGCAGATAATAATTAGTATTTTTGGACCAGCCTTATTCATTCATCAGTCCCTAAAGGCTCAAGTCCTAAGACCCGTCACTTCTAACACCCATTCTTTTGATTAACCCTGGCACTCGGCCCCCCAAAATATTTCATTTGGAGCAGAAGAAACATGTTTGGGAGTGGGTAGGGAACATTTAAATATTAATTAGGCTGGAGAAAGCATTAGACTGACTGTAGTTTAGCGATTAGGACACTCACCTGAGGAGTGACCAATCCATCTTCAAATCCCTCCTCCGCCTTCAGGAAGAAGGGTGAACTGAAGCATTTGTCTCCCATATCCATGGCTGAGTAACCTATCCACCAGACCTGAGGTTCCCAAACCTTTTTTCTTCCTCTGAGTTGCCCTTTGGAGAGTCACGTCACATGCGTGCCAACTTCATGGGGTCTGGGGTGCCCAGTACCCATCGGGGCCAGGACCCAAGAGGGGCTGTGCGGTACCATGGGGAGTGTGGCAGGTACTCACCGTGTGGGCACTGAGGAAGCCTTCTGCTCCCTGCAGCGGTTGGGCAGTTTTGGCTTCCTGTGCAGGAGAAGCAAACAGGGTGGTGCTGAAGGACTGGGGTCAGGAGAGAAGCAGAAGGCTGCACCTCATAAGTATTGGACTTCTGCTAGGTACAGCCCCTTCCTAACGCTGGCCCTTCAGCATAGTCCGATTTTCTTCCCTTACATTTGCTGTCTGGCAAGAGCACTGCACGGGGTTCCATGCCCTAGGGCCGCATTGAAGGGCTGGAGTCAGGAGGGGACTCTGTCTGGAGGTGTGGTCAGTACTCACAGGGTGCAGCCTGTGACTCTCCACTCGCAGAGGCCCTGAGAACACCCTTCGCAGAAGAGGAGTGTAACTGCTCATTGGTAGCTGTGGCTGGAAGGACGGCGAGTAAGGTCGGGAGCCTGGTCCCGGCAACTAAGACTGTCTGCGCAGAGCCCCATTCACTTTTGCTGGACCGAGCCACATCAGTGCGGCCCCGTCACAACCTTCCACGCCCCCTCCAACAACCTCATTGTGGGGGTACACCTCAGTGTGGAAACCTCTGCACTAGGATAAAGATTATAAGGGAGGTTTTGAGTGAACTTGCTTGAGGGCCCCAACCCACTAAGTATGGCCAGAGCCCACCTGCCAGACTGGGTCCCTGCACATGGCTTGGGCTGCTGTGTGCCTATGTTTCCTGGTTTGTGAATTGTTCTGGGGCTTAGGAATCCAGACACCTAGCAATGCGCATTCTCAGGCAGCAGCTAGGCACCTGCAGTGAGGCTGCAGTGTGCATACCCAGAGGGAAAAACATAAGCGTCTAAGTGACCAGGTTAGGTGACAGTCGAGCAGGAGTTTTGTAGCTCACAATGGTGCCTAAAAATGGGACTTTAGAATCATCGTGCCTTTGTGGATCCCACCCTAGGCCTCTGCATCACTGAAAACCCACTTCAGGCCTATTTGGAACCACTCGAGCAGCTCCGCAGCTGGTGTTAACGATCATGGCTCCATTTGTAGCTGGGACCATTTACCTCAGCTGCCCCAAACCTGATTCCCTTTTCTTAAAAGAGAGACGATCTTTTAAAGGAAGCATGAAGCACAGACTCCTCTTCATCACGAATCACAAAAGGAAATGGACCTTTCGGCTAACCAGCAGTACAAACATTATTTCAGAGCCCAATACACTACTACAGGAAGACCGGAAGTGTATAATAACCTGCTTCATTAATTCAGCTCTTGGGAGACAGCATATGATTTTCCTTAATCATATGAAATTCCAGGATGTATTCTCGTGCTCTCAAACCAGATTACTTAACATTGCAGTGGAAAAACAGGAGCAATCCATGAAATAGTATCTGTGTTTACAAGGTGTAAATCTTAAATATGGACATGGGTCCATTTACAGCAGCTGAGCATTTGTTCCTTGATGTTTATTCTTCCATTTGTTGTTCTGGATTTATTGTGCGCTTGTCTAGTGGTTACACAGAGAATTGCTTTTTGTGGCTTCAATATTGAACAGATTTCCTTCTGCTGTTGACATTGCTACACTGGAATCTTTAGACAGAGAAGTACAATTTACCTTTCAAACTGTATCCTTCTGCAGCAGTTCTGAACCTTTTTCTTTCTGAGGCCCCCATAACATGCTATAATAATTCAACAGCCCACCTGGGCCACAACAACTGTTTTTCTGTACATCTAGTAGATTAAAAGCCAGGGCAGGCATTAGGGCATGTGAAGCAGAGAACAGGGACCCTAAAAAGGTAAATTGCTGGGCAGCAGGGCTTCCATTTTCTGCCCTGTGCTCCAGAGAGTCTAACACTGGCCCTGCTCTCTGGATTATTTTGGCAGACCACCTGATACCTGCTCATGGCCTTCCGGAGACCATGGATCCTTCGTTGAGAACCACTATCTTTCAGGACCAGCTAACGGTCCTTAATCAAAGTACAATATAGGGGCTAATGTTATAGAGGAAATCTTCTGTTATGATGGTTTGGTTTGGTTTTCAAAATGCACATGGTCTACATTTCTTAACATGCAAATAGCTGGTTACCCTCCCCCCGCCATATCTTTCTGTCTTTTTTCATTCAAATCTAGAGTCAATCTTTTTCATCTTATTCACACGATGAGTCCCACACAAGTCAATGCTTGAGTGACTAAAGTTAGCAGAGTTTGGGGCCTGATCTTGTAAAACTGTAGTCACATAAGGCAAAATGGCCCAGCTCACGTTAACACAAGGGAATATAAGGCATCCCCTCACACTGGCTACCTAAACCATGAGTAGCGGTAAGCAAATGAGCATGCGGGAATTGGGCAGAGTCTGGGCTGTATCTCCCCAACACACCAGCAAGCATAGGTTTTCCAGCACTTCATAGGAAGCATAGTGGGTGTGGCATAAAAACAAGCCTAGGAGACTTCTCCAGAGCAGCAGGGAAACTGAGATAGAATCCTCAAAGGTATTTATTTAGGTGTCTAATTCCCCTTGAAATCAATGGAAATTAAGTACCTAATTACCTTTGAGGATCTGGGCCCCTTCCACTGGGCAGATGACAAAGTGACAATACAATCCATAATCCTGTGGGACTACTTGCTTAAGTAAGGACTACCCCTGTGGCTGTTCAACTCCCACTGCAGTCAACGAGAGGCTGGCTATTGTTTCAGTGGGAGAAGAATCCAACCCACTGTCGCAAGTATTGTATCAGTTCTCAGGGGCCTATCTGCAGTGGGACTGACCCATTAATCTAACAGGTCTTTTCCATCTCTCATTCCTGTGATTCTGATGGATTGAATCTTGCAGTATGAAAATGATATGCACATTTCTTGCCAAAAAGAGTTACATACAAAACAACTACAAGTCACTTAAGTAGGATTATGTATCTTTTATTTGTGATGTTTGAATTCCTTAGGTTCACAAACTAGGATTGATTTGACAAGTAGTCTTCCAGTTTATCCTGTTTTTTGTTTATATGACTTTAACAGTTAGCGTCGGTCTCTCTTTTCATACAGCTGAACCCTTCATTTAATCACAAACAGAACTAAAATAGTCTAAAAATTACTTGGACATTGCTAAAGATCAACATATTGAACAGCACTGATGCATGGAAGGAAGAAAGGAACAGTGTATTTAAATCATTTGTTAGAAAAAAATCATTTCCTCTAAAAATTAGAAAACAAAAAATTCTCTGTATCTATTTAGTGGGAGGCGATGGGGGAACCACAAATGCACACATGGGTGCACACCAATCTCAGATAACTAATTCATTTCTTCCCTGGGAGAATATTCTGTTATAAAACTTCATTATAATATATCCATTTAAAAACAGGAAAATCTGTTACACAGAAAAAAAACCCAAATCTCCCCATTTCAAAGCTCCAGCTTTGTTTGGCTACCTTCCAGACAGCACTGCCTGCTCCCCCCAAAAAAGAAAAACAAAAGATAAATTTAATGTGATCAAATTTACATTAACAAAACTACAAGGTTATTATTAGTGATTTAGAGGCCACTCTTGGTTTATTTTGCCTTTGGAACCAGTAGGAAACTCCCATTCTTTCTTCCGATATACGCACTGACCCATTACTGACAGCTTGCTAGTGCTGTGTGATACCTGCAGCATAATCCCATTCCTAAAGCACTGTATGTGGCAACAGACATATTCCTATTTTATACACATTTGATCCAATTCTACAGTTCTTACTCAAAGCCCTCACTTTCTTTTCCTCTACGGAGAGAACGAAAGGAACAAAAATGAAGCTTTTGGAGCTAAATGTTGTCAAAGGGCAGGAATGGAGGCTGTTTGGTTTGGGGAGACATAGCTCTGTGGAGCTCAGGAAGAAATCCATGGCTGCAGCATCCTCCATACCCAGAGGAGTTTCCCCATATAAGATAATCATGACAATTACTGGGTCTTTGCATGAATGTACTAGCTTTCTGTAAATCCCCGTGGGCTTACCCCACAGATCTTGAGGTATCCACAGGTCAGGAGGGCCACACATTGTGCCAGGCCTGATGCCTACAGTGGGATAACTTGGAAGGAAACTCAGTTTTCCATGTGCAGTTTCTTAGTCTTCCCATGGGAGCACATGATTTGGCTCTTAGCTGTCACTAAGACAAAACTTCCACTGAAGGTCAACGGGACTTTTCCTGGAGTAAGAACCAAGGAAGGATGTTAGCATTTGGCCCCGTTGTCATTATATGCATCGAAGAGTAGTGCATGTATTACACCCAAAAGAAAAGCCCCTCCCAAAATTCCTCATCACTGTGTGTTTTGGACTGTTTTGGTCACACAGCAGCATCCGAAATCCTGGCATAAAGCCAGCAATGCTCTTGATTAACAAAAGCAGATTCCTTTTCTTGGATTCCCCTGAAACTGTCTGTTATCTTTAGCATTAAGATAAGGTAAACACTGGAATAAAGGTTAATCCTTTTTTTAGAAGGCAAGAAAGACACAATGGCTAAAACCTGGTTGAAGGATTTAGGGAGTTAATGGCAAAAGAACAGAAGCGCACGTATATTTGAAGCTGTATTATGCCACAGCCCAGAAGACAGTTAAGAATTCTGCACATCGGTGAAGTCTAGTGGGTGGACTTCCCCTCTTGGGTTAAGTGGATGAGTTAGATTTTCATCCACTGAAGTTTTAGCTACTCTCTTGTTAAGTATGTCAATGAGTCTGTGTAAAACACGGCCTGTGATTAACAACTGAAATAAGATTATGTTTATCTCTGATGCTAGGTGAAGCAAGGGTGAAACTGGAATATCCTGACTAATGCTTATAGCACCCTGACTCTTTGCTCTCTACTGCAAGGATTAATGTAAAACTCTTAAATCTGACAATACTCCACACTCCACCTACTGCTATTGTTGGGCTGTTAAACCTCACAGAAGTGGGGAGGGAGGAAAATGAGCCATGCCACATTGTTTGAGGCATCCAGGCCAGTGCTGAATTAAACACTTATACTATCTGCAGAAAGATACAGAGAACTCTTGTTGGGAAATAATCCACCAATCAAACCCCAGAAATGATAGGTACAAACGAAGTGGTTGTGTAATAACATACATTTCATTCTGTCCTAGCATTATTAGCTTTAGGGATGAAGCATGAATTTTTTGTAATAAACTTACTTGGGCTGCTGTGAGATGCTCATTTCATAACTGCGCTCTGGGCCAAAATGTGCTTAGCTTTACACATGAGAACAAAGAGGAGGGAACTCAGAGCCATTCCTTACTTCTTTACCCCCGTACAGGAGTCAGGCACAATCCGGTCCTTGTGCTCCCTCAATACAAGCATAAGACTAGTATTAGCAGCAGCAGGACTGTGCCCAAACAGGATGGGCCAAGTGTGGATCTATGTCTGCATCCCTTTTCTACATGGGCCAGCATAGGAGGTAAGCGCACACTACACTTTTCAATGACTGGTGCCGCTTCTAACCTGCTATGGACTCTCCTACTGCCACCCTGTAGGAATTATGGTAAAAATAGCCATGATGTCTCTGAGGTCTCTCTCTGCTGCAGAATCTAAAACAGCCACTAGGGAAAGCACAGTAGTTATTAAACTGAGACCCAATTTAAAAACAAGCCAACCATTAAAAAACAGTTTTTCAAATTCAGTGAAATTATCACAATCACAAAAAAGTTAATCAAAACAACAGGGAACAAATTCCTGCACATTTTAGAATTGCACTATGTTAATTAGACCTAGACAGTACATAGTAAGTGGCTTTAGAGAAAGGTAGAATAAAAATGACTTTGTAGATAAAATATTATGCTTTTCAATTTTATCTAGTCACGGTTTGATTTGCGTCCTAAAGATTCCACAGATTCACATTTTCTTTATATAAACTTTCATTGCATAATGCAAAGCTGTGGAAATATTGGTAGTGAACTGCCATTTTCTTATCTCTTCGAAACACTAGAAATTAAGAATACAGGGTTTGCCACACCAGACCAGCAGTTCTGTCTCTGACAGTGGGTAGAATTAGATGCTTCGGAGGAAGGTACAAAAAACCGTGTGATGGGTAACTATTAATATTCTCTCTAACCGTATAATTATTTTTTTAACAATCCTACTAAGCTTTTGGCCTCAGTGATATCTTATGGCAATGAGTTCCACCATTACACAGTGGTTAAGGATCAGCCAAATAAATGTTAAGACAATCATATGTAATATAGTCTCTGTAGTGGATTCAAGAGGTAACTTGATTGCAAAAGAGCAGTGAAAGAGGAAGGAGTACTTCAGTAACAAACTGAAAGTTGAACGTTCCTTGAAGGCCAAGGTTAATTTATTCGCATAATTCTAAAGATATGGAAAAACTTTCAACTTAGCAACACTGAATTTTCATAGATCAAACATTTTGTCCCTGCATATATGTGATCACTGACTTTTGCACCTCTGCTGCAGAGCCTATTAAATCAAGCAGGGGAATATGACATTATGTGCAAAAATATTAGTTCAGATGTTCGTTGTTATTCTTTAGTGTCTGCTATATTTCATTCTATCATGTATTATCACTAGTACTCCATCACTGGATACTCTATGAAGTTTGCTCCCAATACTCTATGAAGTTTGCTCAAAAGAAGCAGAGTCTGTTAAAATCATTTTGGTGGGAACAGATGCTTAGGGGCAGCAGGAATCAGCATATGATCTGAAAGAATCATCTTTACTACATCACAAAAAGTCTATGCCAAATTCCTTAGAAGGCACAGAATACATGGGATTATTTTCTGTATATTTTCCACTTGTTAAAATGTGTCTCTCAGTAAATACTATTACAAATATATTTCCAATGGGCCCATCACCATGGCACCAGGCACACTGTACATAAGTTAATGAGTTACGATGAATACCTTAGGCCAGATGTTGAGGTCACTGATTTAAATTAGACTGTATACTGGGAACTGTTATACTATATCTTTCTTGTGTGGAAGACAGTCTGTCTTATTAGACACTATTTACAGACAATGCAGTCATGCATTATGGTTTTGACCTCACTTTCTTCCTAATCAGTTTCGTTAATTTACAACCTCCTTTTCCCCACAAAAGGAATAGCCTCACCTTGAAAAGAATGAGGTGGGGGAGAAAAAGAAATAGGACAGAGCAAAAATTACATGCATGCACCAAACCACTGGGGTCACCAGTACATAGGGCATTTCGTTCAACTCTAATTACCACCATCCTTCTTGGTACAGATACTGGGCCAGACTGTGCTGTCAGTCACACTGGTGTAAATCCAGAGTGACTCCACTGAAATCACTGAGGTTACTCTGGGTTTAATACTGATGTAGCTGAGATCAGAATCTGGCCCATTGTCACCTAACTGAGAGTTGAACCAAGAAAACAAGCAAAGTCCACACTGCCGGATCTGTTGGGGAAAGCAACTGGGTTCCTATGGACATGAAGCTCAGTGGCATTTTGAATATTTACCCACAGACCTTGGCTGGCATCTAAAGTCCTACACAGACATGGAAGGCTCCATCTGAAAATCTTGCTGAAGTTCCAGAATTCTTAATATTGCGCTGAACTTGGAAAACAAAGTACACAAAAATCAAAAGTATACAAAATCTTTCCAACTACCAATACAGGTTCATTTCAAAAGTACAAACACACAGGCCAGCCTAAAAACCTGAATTCCAGTAAAGCTTAAACAGCAGGAACATGGAACGCCATTGTGACTGAAGAATTCATCCTCAATAATTCAGGAACCAGAAAAATTCCAAGTCAATTCTGTCTCACTTAGTAATCCACGTCATTCAGAGGAGGCTCCTAGCAGCATTTTCAGGGTTAAGAGCATACATCATGTTGGGAATCATCTGTGAAAGTAACCTTCTGTCCTTGACTTTCCCACCGGCGGGAATTAACAAGCAGGTTCAGCGCAGGAGGACTCTCATGACCTCTAGCTTCGCAATAAGGAGGAAACTGGGTTTCTCTTCTGTTCAACAGGTAGCTCTTTAGTGACACATCCTGGTTGTCATCTCTTTCTGTAAAACAATGGAGGGAATTAAAAATCAAAAGGTCACTGGTTTTATAATATGTTCACAGCTTCTGCACATCTATTATTTGCACATTTCACCACATCAGAAACAGCCATGTAGCTTCATATGTCAACGTGTCTGTCCTATTCTTTGTTATCTTCAAGGACAGTGCACGTAATTGGCAATTAGCATAAAATCTTTTATCATTTCTGACAACTTTAATACCATCTTAATTCCCTTACTACGCCAGCTAAATGGCACTGTGTCCTACATAAAGGAGATAAATCACCTGCAAGAGTCCTCTTCAGCTATCACACTGGAAGCATTTTAAGTTAATGTTAGAAATGGGATTCCAATTTGTCATTGAACTTGAAGACAAGAGGAATAATCCTCAATTCTGAAATATAAAGGTAAATATTCTAGCTACTTACACACACAGAGGTTAGATCCTCTCTAGATTTAGGCCAGAGCAGCTGAGTTTGGATTCAGAATTGGATCTGGGAAATTTCCCAAACTTCAGCAGTTTTCTTACGTGGGATTTGGTTCAGTCCATTATAGAGGTGGATCCAAGCCATGAAGTTTGGATCTGGACTTTAGTAGTATTCTAGTACATGGCTGTGGTGCGGAGCTACCTCTAATTCTATTCCATATATCAGAAGAACATTTTACATTTAGATGGCACCTTTCATCCTGAAGGACGACAGAGCATCAGTCCTATCCTGCAAACTCTTGCTACCAGGTATAGCTACTCCTACTGCGAATAGCCTCATTGACTTCAACATACTAACGTCTATGCAGTGTGCTGCAAAGACACTGAGTATAGTGGTGTTACTTCTCAGGACAGTAAACACTAAATAATGTTTGCAAGTTGAGGCTCTACCGAGGGCCAGCACTAATAAAATGCAACGAGGTGGAGGGTGGCAGTCAACTGATATAACAAACTACAGAGAGAGGAAAATTATGGTGAATGACAAAACATTTACCCATTACAATTGCTGCAGGATCTTCAGCATCCATACAAAGCACACAAGATCTCAGATTATAAGGTTACATCCAAAAAAAGATTCCATGTGTGATCACAGGTACTTTTTATTATACAACTAAATCATAATACATACATTAATAAATCAACTGTATGGTCCTCAATTAACCTGCCTCTGAAATATCAAGGGCTGAGCTAACACCACTTAGATCTGAATTAGAGTGGCCAGAGAAACTAGCTGTTCCAAAGCCGAGGCTCAGATCACTAAGCTGTCCACACTGGCCAACAGTTTTTAATGACTCACGATATGACTGGTTTATACATATGTAACCAGGGATCTAAGTGTTCAGCATGCTAAAGTATACTGTGCAATGCATAGATACATATTCAAGAATTTAAATTAATTCTCCGTAGGGTTAAATAACACTGCTGAAAAGTAAATGTAACATCTTACTTGCAACCAGGTCAATTTAACACCTGATTTGGGAAGTGACTAGCTTAGGGTTTGGGAATGAATTATGCCATCTAATCTCCAGAACATTGGTTCATATTCAGCCCACATTGGTAGCACCCAATATAACATGACCACTCTTCAGGGCCTATCTGAAAAGAGTTTGGTACTTTCAGTTCAATTCCTAGAAGGCCGGATTCTAGGCACTAGCAGTGTTAGAAAAAAGGCCAAGGATTGACCAGGTTTGGCGATTAAGTTGCCCTCTCAGCCCTAACAGGGCTCTCTCTGGTTCAGGGCTGAGGCACATTGGTACAGTCACTGCCTGCGTGCACCTAGTCTCTGGATAAGTAGTGGACTGTAATCTATCACTATTATAGCACCTTTCACAGCAGGCATTAAATTCACTTAATAAAACTGGACCAACTAGTAACCTTGTTACACTGGTAATTGCTTGTCTGGATCAGGGACACTAGCCCTTAATTTGCATGGGTGGCTTTTGGCATTTATATAATATCTAAGAGATATGTCCTTCCAGGTCTTCCTGCAGAACGGAACCAGCACCCTCCTGATGTAGGGAGTCCAGAGCTGTGACATGTCTCACCTTCCTCCTCAAATTGCAGAGGCCCTTCCACAGTTTCCAGCTCCATCAAGCCATCTGGGCCCCTGCAGATTCTCCTCCCAACCTGTGGAGAACTAATTTTGCAAGTGGATAGAGCCCGATATCGTAGCAACTCTTCTTGATTCCCTCTCTGAGCTGTGGGACACATCAAGCTCCTTGGAAATGTGGCTGAGCTGTGTCTCCTGAGGTTAGCAGGAGCTGAGGGAGCAGCACAGTGGTACCAAAAGGTATTTGTGCAGATGCCATGTAGATGACTTTAATCATAATGTGAAGAAACTGAAATGTGAATAAAAGTCATCCAATCCACTTTAAGGCACTGTTGGGAAGCTGTGCTGAATGTAGTGAGATCTCTATATGTCTATGCTGAATTCATGGCACCCCAATTCTGCCACAATCTAAAGATTTTAGCTTGAGAACTTCCTCCATGGTGGAATTTCCTTTATTCTTTACTTCCCTCTGTAAAAATGACTCAGCTGAGGACTCACAATGAGAAACCTGGGGATCCATGTTGAGAAGGCTCCTCCACACATGGATTGAGGGGACATGATCATACCAACAGACACTCAAATAATCAGAAGTAATTTATAGCATAGTAATATCATACTCTCTTGCTGCACACTGTTTCCTGAAAGAACAGATTTTAGGACTTGAGGGGAATTCAGCAGCATCTGGCTTTTTTTTATTTTAAAGGATCACAAAGCACCAATTCTTGGTGGGGACAGTCAAAAAGAGTTGAAAATACCAATCAGCTATGCTAACTCTCAGAAGTCTACTAGGAAGAGCCATCAGAGTTTATAAAACTCGATTTTTCCAGACCACACAGTGGCTCAGTGCTGCTACAGGCCCTTCAAGGCCACTCTGTATTCTGAGTCATCTCCACTGAGTGGAGCCAAACACACGGATATTAAACTAGCAGAGTAAATTCTAGAACTTAGTTTTTCCATTTCTACATCATCATCCTCTGAAAATCTTCCACATTCAGAAATCCACCCACACGCACTCAGGAAAAACAGACTATGGAACAACTTCTTAGCAGCTTATTGCTGCAATGTCAATGTCTTTATCCCGGCTTCAGCCAGCCTTTGTGGTGTTTCCCCCGTCAGCAAACTGACGATGCTTCCTGAAGAGTGTTAATAGCTGCAGATACTTAATTTATGTATTTGGAACCTAGAAACTATAGTGAAGGGCTCTCTGTAAGCCTGATACATGGACAGGCACTCACACATCCCTCCTTTTGCCACTGCTTCAACACAGCTACTAGAGTCGTCAGCCAACAGTCTATGGTTTTTCGGAAGACAAAGAAAGTGGTTGTGCAGAAGCAGAGAATTAGTGTTAGTAAATCTGCCCATTTTGCAGGATCAGAAGGAGGCAAACTCTTCCCTCCCAGATCAGTAATGAGCAGAAAAAGCAACACTTTGAAACTCAGACTTAGCTGTTTCCTACTCTAGAAAAATCAAAGCTCAGATACCAGAGTGAGAGGCTCATTAGAAACAACTCAAGAGGCAGCGAGGGCATGCTATCAAATATGGAGCATCTACTGAAGGTTTTTAAAATACTTCCCACATTAATGCCTGAAATGTATCATTTGCAAAGCACAACTTCTGAATGTTTCATCTCTAAAGTATTCATGGCGTGTAAGCCTGCATTACAACGTCTCAGGTTTTTGTTGAGGCAGAATTTTTCCTCTACATTAATGAAAAAAATATTTCATCTTGTATCATAAAATATGTAGGGTTTTGTCTGACTGCATAATTATTTTCATGGTCCCATCGGTCCTGTGCCTTTCCTCCATCCTCCACTTGGCTGTGTTGCTGCAAGCTGCTCTGCAGTTCCATCCCTGCCTTCACTCTCCTATTTAAATGGCCTTCTGTTCCAATACCTGTTTGGCTTTGGTGTTCAAAATGTTTGTGGAAGTCAGAGATTCAGAAAACGACACTCGGTGACAATACCATCATTGCTGAAGCAGAGAAGACACAGTTTCTAAATGGACACACACTGTTCCCAGCAAGTTAACAACAGAGGAATGGTCAAAGAGACAAGCAGGGCTAAATTCCATCCTATGCATAGGCATACGTTCTATTAACTTCAACTGACCTCAGAGGGATAGCAACACATTGAAGATACAGATTCTTTAGAGGAGTGAGTGTGAAACTGTGAATGTGTGTGTGTGTGTGCACGTGCGCGTGCCTGCACATGTGTGCCTGCATGTGCGAAAGAGGGGGAACCTTATTTTCTATTTTTAGGTGTTTCTTTTAAAGGAAATTTACAATAAGGGAGAAAAATAACCATGAAATGGTTTCTACAATAGAAATTATTATGAAGAAGGCAAAATATGTATGCTCAGTCATGTTTCTGATGGGGTGTTTTTTGGGAGGAAGAGCTGCACGAAAGGAATGTAACTTGAGATGACTTCTTGTAGGAGCAATGTGGAATATTCCATTATAAAATGTGGAAACAATTAAAGCCTTTTGTTTGGTGCGTTCCACAGCAGTCAGCTTTTTCCTGTCAAATTCATAGCACTGTCTTCAAAAAAGCAAAATGATTATCCTTCCTTCCAATATTTTAACATAGTGGTTTTAAATCTTTTTTTCATTTTTTTCATTGGTGTCTAAATCCTCCCAAACTATGATGGGAGAATAAACTCCATAGTCTTCAGAATACAGTGGTTATCTAGAAACTTAGTGTTCATTTTAGCTGGGGGACAAGGGTTGGGGGACATTCTTGACAAGTAAAATCTATCATAGACAATGGAGGTATAAGGATGAGGAAGCCTAACAGTGAAGAGAGTCTGTCTGTTGGCTAAGGACTTCTTCTAAGGAACAGTAACACTGAGATTTGCTGACTCTCTGGTCTGTGATGCTATGATCTTGAGCCCCAGCTGGGAATAAATAGGGATACAGATAGACTAGACAGACAAATTAGAGTCAGGAAGACAGAGGAACAGAAAGTAAGAGACTAAAACCAATTAAAAATATATTAAAGCTTATTCCGGAGCCAAATAAATGCTCCCACAGCCTATATAGAGGGGACAATTAGTAAAGAAGTCTGGACTTAACTCAATTTTTGTTTTGGTTTTGCAGTTCCCCTTGAACAGCAATTGCAAGCAGTGAGAGAGTATTGACTGTGTGGCCAATGCATCAAGAATTGTTGCTGCCCATGGCATTGGATGATATAATTAACTCAACAGCTGATGGCAGAAATGAATGGTGTTGTTTGAAGATGCCATGCAGAGATAAAACCAGAAATTGATTCACGAACAGATTTACTTGCCGAATATGCCCAGGGACCAGGCTGTTGGGGCATTTAAACTGAACTAATTGGTAACTAACTTTAAAAAATCCTTTGTTCTGCCCTGTCAAATCATTTTGGCACTTCTTGGTTTGCTGGGATTATCCCAGAATGCAATTTCACAAACACCAGAAGTCTGACTGCAGTCACTGGTTTTGTGATGTCACAGAATGATGCATTATTGGCTATTTTTCAAGAAATTCCAAAATGATTTCCCAGATGGAACACACACGTTTCTACAAGTTTAATTCATCTTTACCTCTCTGATGAATGCCTTCTCCTCCCTACAACATTAAGTACATAAATCTAGACTTAACTCAATTTTTACTTTTGCTTTTCAATTCACCTGTAAAGAAAGCAAAAAACCCAAAGAAAAATTGAGCAGTTTATTGAGTCTGTGAGGACATCAAGAGCTTCCAGCATTTCTAAAGGGTAAATTCACTTAGGGGAAATTCCAGAGCAGCCTGAACTGAGTCACTCCAGGGAACAACATGGTCCCGCTAGGGTGACCAGATAGCAAGTGTGAAAAATCGGGACAGGGGATGGGAGGTAATAGGAGCCTATATAAGAAAAAGTCCCAAAAATCAGGACATCTGGTCACCCTACGTCCCATCAAAATGGCTTGGCTGCCCCAGTAAATAATCTTGTTCTCCAAAGGAAACTCTTTCTATCCTCACATGAATCAAATGTAGAGCGTGCAAAACATGAGCAATGATAATTGAGCTCAATCTGGGTAGTTGATGGAGGGATGGATCTGTTTCTGTCTTAGAAGGGAGTTAATGGGAAACTAGGCTAAGTGTCAGGGATGATTTTAAAAAGATGGCAATGCTATAAAATCTCCCAGGAAAAACAATTAAAAAATAATCCCCTTCAGAAATACTGGGATTCCTGCAGAGATTCAAATCCTCATTGACTTGAGGATTCCTGCGCCCCTGTGTAATTTCACAATGTCAAACCCAGGATGTCTACTGACAAGCACCAGCACAGAGATGGGTTGGCGATGTATTCCCCTTGCATGATGCTACACCTGCTCATTAAATCATGGGGCAAACTGCTCCTCTTCACTGTCCTTTGATACCTGACCTGGCTCTGAAAGGACAGCAAGAGACAATTATGGCTGTCCCAGCATAGGGGTTACTGAGGGAAGGGAGGAAAGGGCACAGGAAAAAAAACGGTTACTCACCTTCTCCTAACTGTTGTTCTTCGAGCTGTGTTCTTCATGTCCATGCCAATCAAGTGTGTGAGCACACATGGTAGCCACAAGATTTTCCCACAGCAGCATCCATTGGGTCGGTTTGAGCGTCCCCCGGAGTCATGCCTTCATGGCGCTCAATACAGAGCCCTGCTGACCCGCCATCCCCTCAGATCCTTCTTGCTGGCTACTCCGACAGAGAGGTAGGAGGGTGGGTATTGGAATGGACATGAACAACACATCTCGAAGAACAGTTATGAGAAAGTGAATAACCGTTTTTTCTTCGAGTGCTCGTCCATGTCAGTTCCAATCAGGTGACGCACATGTCCAAGTTCAGGAAGTGGGGTTGGAGCCATCCATTGATTGGTTAATCAATGGACGGCTCTGACCCCACCTCCTGAAGTTGGGGTTGTGCATCACCTGACTGGAACGGCATGCAGCGCTCTAGCCTGCTGAGTGATTGCATCTTGCATGGCGAAAGTGTGGAAGGAGGGCCACGTCGCCAGCCTGCAGATTTCCTGGGTGGGAACCTGAGTCAGGAACACAGTTGATGAAGCCTGTGCCCTTGTGGAGTGCGCAGTGATCGAAGGAGCGGGCACCCCTGCCAGGTCGTAGCACTGCTGGACGCAGTATGTGATCCACAATGAAATCCATTGAGAAGAGACAGGAAGACCTTTCATTCTGTCCACCACTGCCATGAATAACCACTGAGTTTCAGAATGGTTTCATTCTCTTGATGTAGAAGGCTAGTGCTCTGCGGACATCCAGAGACTGCAGCCTCTGCTTCCTGCTGCTGGAGTGCAGCTTAGGATAGAATACCAGGAAGAAGGTGTCTTGGTTCATGTTAAACTGGGAGACAACCTTCAGGAGGAAAGCCAGGTGAGGTCTGAGCTGGACCTTGTCCTTCTGGAACACAGTGTAAGGGGGCTCTGAAGTCAGGGCCTTGAGCTCAGACACCCTCCTGGCTGAGGTTACTGCTACCAGAAATGGTCCCTTGTATGAGAAATGGAGCAGGAAGCTTGTTGCCATAGGTTCAAAGGGTGGTCCCATGAGTCTGGAAAGGACCAGACTGAGGCTGCTGGACATGCAAGGTATAGACTGTCAAGCCCTTAAGGAAACAGCTGACCACAGGGTTGGCAAAGACCAAGTGGCCCTCTGCAGCTGGATGAAAGGCAGAGATGGTGGCCAAGTGAACCCTTACTGATGACATGGACAGCCCTTGCTGCTTGGGAAGAAGGAGACAGTCTAATGTAAGTGGCACAGAGGCAAGCCTTGGGGATGAATGATGATGTGCCGACCAGACTGAAAATCTCTTCTGCTTAGCAAGATAGGTAGCTCTGGTGGAGGGCTTTCTACTGCCCAGGAGGACTTGCCTAACCGAGTCTGAGCAGGAGAGCTCTACTGGGCTCAGCCATGGAGCTTCCACACCATGAGGTGCAGCAACTCTAGGTTTGGATGTTGGAGACAGCTGTGATCCTGAAGTAGTAAGTCTGGGCTAGTCTTACAATCAAAATGGAGTTTGCAGTTTGATAAAGACATCAATACAGAGAATTCATAATCTCAAACTGGAAATCATGAATTGTACACAGATTCCCCACATCAATAGTAGGCTTGTTTTTATCAAGTCTTAACGTTTGTCTTTGAAGCAGATGCATTTTTTTTTTTAACAATTTGTAAAAGGTGGATTCATTTTAAAGGAGGACAAGCTGCACAGCAGCCTGCACTTCAAATGTTAACGGAGCAAACTTTAAGTCAGGACCTATTTAGTATGCTCCCCACAAGCAACCGAAACATACATTTCTGCACCCACAAAAAAGAGACAACTGCGTCACAACTTAATACAAGTCAGCTTGGCAGTCAGTCCAAAACATTATCAAAATCACAAACTGAACCACTCCAAACCTGACCTTGATGTTTCCTATCCTTACCGTTACATATTTGGACACGGAGTAATCAAAACATTTGATGCACTAACAATAATCAATAAAATATGTATGCAGAAGATAACAATTTTGAAAACACTGGTACCATTCTGTAGCTCGGGCCTTGCCTTTTCTGTTCATCACAGCTAAGAGTAAAATTTTTCAGCCACACAAGTCCTTGAATGCTAATTTGTGTTTATTTTTTACATGGGATAGAGAAAATTTGTAATTCAAATTCTGGTCACTTTGACAACATGTAAAATAAAATATTGGTCAATATGACTAGTGCTCACAAAATATAAACTCTAATTGAAAAAGATTTTTAAAAAGGAGATTCTTCTAAAAAGAACAGCTGGGTTTACAGCAAGGGATCTGGTACTGGTACACGTGAAGGAAAAGGGAAATTTACACATAAAAACATCTAGTTATTTATATTCTCTTGGGTATTTTTCAGACTAGCAATACTCTATTCTTCCACTTTTGTATTAATATTAGAAATTACATCTACTGTATGTAACAGTCACTAAGAACACTTTTGTGAGGTCAGTATTGAAAGGTTGCATAGTAACATTATAGCATATATGCCTGACTTTTAACAAGTGACAAGTCAAGTGGATGTCTAATTTATATGCCCAACTGTAGTCAAATATCCATTATTAACCATTTGCACACACGATTAAAATATTTGCACGCCAAAGTACTATGATGGTAAATTGCAAATTAGGTATGTAATTTTATATATACGTTGCATATTCAAATACATAGCAAATTTGTTCTAAAAAGAAGTGATAAGTTTTTAGTGCAGCGGTCCTCAAAGTCTTTTGGCCGCAGCTCCTCTGCGCGGTGCGGTGTCTGCTCGCAGCTCCCCCCGGATATGTCCGCCAAAATGCGGCGGCATTTCAGCGGTGCAAAAATAGACCGCTGCCGAGTTCGGCAGTCTCCCGGACGAGATCGGCGGCAGCACCAGGGTCTTGTGCACCTCTGGAGGTGCGCACACCCCACTTTGAAGACCACTGCTTTAGTGGACCAATCTGAAATGATCAGTCTGAGGATGATCCATTCCATCCAGCAGAGGTACCCAATTTTGTGGAAGGATAAACAAAGACATATTAGAGAAAGGCCAAGGAATCAAGATTTCAGTTTTTCAAAAATAACTAGTTGGGTATTGGTTTGGCATACCCCCAACCAGGGCACTTCAGATTCTGTTTCCTTTTTATCTGAACGACCAAAGTTTGATGCATTAGGGAAGGAAATAGAGAAAAGTTTCCAGTGTTTTGAACAGATTTTAGAGTTAAAAGTTGTTGATTGTAAATTACTGATCATCATTCATCACCATCATCATGTTCCCATTAAGCCTGTGGCATTTAGGGCAGCAATGAAGCGCCTTCACTCCTATCTGTTTCTGGCCAGTCTTTCAATGGTTCCTCAGCTGTGCCCCAGATTTTTCAGCTTGGCTTCCATAGTTCTTTATCTTGTTATTTTTGGGCGACCTCATTTTCACTTGCCTCTATCTTATTGCTACTCTGGTGATGGAATCAATTTCCATCCAAAGCACATGGCCAATCCATCACCAACACCTCATGCTCATATCCTCTTGGCTGACTGTGTCAATAGATCTTAGTTTGAGATTGTTCTGGGACAAAAGGTACAGAGGATTTTTCTGAGGCAGGTTATGGAATGAAAACAGTGTGCATTTATCATCATTATGCACCAGCAATGTACTTGGACTCCTACATGACCAAAATACAGGCTGTCTACCCCCCGTCCCCAAACAGCTTACAGGCTAAACGAAGCAGAGAGAGTACAGGACAAAGCGGAAAGTCTAGAAGAGGGAATGATGAGGCTATTTTAAAAACAATATGTTAATGTCATTGCTGACTCACTTCTTGTGGGCAGAACAGGAGGAACGAGTCTTCAGGGAGGATCGAAGTGAGGACACAGAGACACCATGGTGACGGTTTTATAAAATCAAAATATACAGAGAGAGGGGATAGGGTAAATATAAAGGATTTGGATGACGAGAGCATGGTGGTTTGAGTGAAATGAAGTGGTTTTCTGACCCTGCAGGACAGATTCCCCTGGCAGTGCAATAATATTTATGATTTTTTGATGTCTCAGTCTATTGCTCAAGCGATGACCATCTCTGGTATATATGTAGTTCCATTACTCCACAGTGGGATGCAGTACAGTCAAGAGAGACAATAGACTAGGAAGGTGCAAATTCTTGTTTCAGCACAAATGTCAATAAGAATGACCAAAGATGATTAAAAAATCTAGTGAATTATCAATGGATTTATATTTTAAGCAAGAAGTTTGAAAATTCCCCAGGATGAGAATCTTGTTTAATCACTGAATTTTAACTAACATATCTTTCAGCTCAATGCAACTGGACAAATGTAACTTACTTCGCTGGTCGGGACTGCTCTTTTTTAAAACAAAAACAAACAAACAAAAAATCAAAAAGCTTGTTGGTGCAAATTTCAGATGTGGCTAATAGCAGAACAACAGATATATTTTTGGGATTTCTGAATAGCAGCAGTCTGTCAATAAGCTGCATGATTAACAAACATTAAGCAAAACTGCCAATTGTTTTGTGAATGGATAAACTGTTTGCACAAGCTGGATAGTAACAGTAGCTGCTGATGACTCAGGCACAGCAAGGACAGTGTTGTGTGATATAAAAGCAAAGTGATACTTGGTATGCATTGCTGTGGTCTGGGGATCATGCTAGTCATGTTATGGGTAAGCCAACAATGGGAGAAGAGAAATCATTGTGTTTAATGTGCATTGTTTGCCCAGAATACCTCTCTAATTAATACACCCTAATAAACAGTGTTTAACTGGCATGTGCAAAATCTGCAAACGCAAACATAAAACCCCATGCGAACACAGATGTCCATTTCAACAGTGTTTGGGGAAAAATCTACACTTTATGTGGGGTTGGATTTTTTTTAGTGTAAGGAGGATGAAATACTCTGTCCACAGAACAAGGTGTGGCATGAACAGCAGCACCTTCTGCTTCCTGTCTAGGAGCTGCAACCCTGCTGGAGGACTTGGAGAGAACATTTCCTCAGTTTCCCTGCCTGTTCAAATCTTTGGCTGCTCCTCCGAAAAGCCTACCAATTAACGTTAACACGCATCGAACGAAGCACACTTTACAAAGGAATACACAACAGTGCATGATGTTATATTAACATTATTTGAGAAATGATCACGTACTTCAAAAACACTGAGGCTAGACGTCACTCTAAGTTATATCTGTGTAAATATAAAGTTTAAACGTTGACTACCAAAGAAATACTTTGGATTTACATCAGTTTAAACATGAAAAAAATCTGGCCCTGTATCATCACACACAAGGGACAGAGACAAGGCCAAGTTACACAGTCTGAACCAGAGAACTTCCCAAGTGCATAACTACAGGTGCTGGGGCTGCTGCTGCACCCCCTGGCTTGAAGCGGTTTCCATTGTAAACAGGGTTTACAGTTTGGTTCAGTGGCTCTCAGCACCCCCACTATAAAAATGGTTCCAGCACCGCTGTATGCAACTGTGAAATATTAATGCTGCACAGTATAGTGTAAGCTTTTCGATGCATTGCTTACTGTAAATCAAGAGGACACACAGATATTCTGATTAGGTTAATGTAATAAAAAGCCATCACCTTACTCTTTGGTTTGTCTAGTCAAACTCTTAGACTTGTATTCCAGAAATAGCGTTTTCTATAGAAAAATGTAAAACCATTTTCTTTCAGCAATTTTAGATGCTTGTTTTTTAATTGCATCAGCAGTTCAGTGAAAACTTATTGGAGCCTCTGCCTGTTTTGAAATCAATGGCAGTTTTAATAATGAATATAAAGGAGCAGATAAGGATATTTTATATTTGATCACTGGGGGGAAAATTTAGTCCTGGCATAAGATGGTACCAACTTCACTGGATTCATTCCATTAATTCAACTCCACTGATTCTACTGGAGTAGCAATCGCCTACACTAACGGTGAAGTGTCCCTGGATCTTTAAATGAGGAACTGCTTTTAATACTTATGGTAAGTAGACATTTAGAAAACATCTTGCTTTAATTTGCTCCATCTACATCCCGTGTTATTACTTTTCGTTCTCATAAAACAAATACTTGTAAGAAATGACATCTGGGAGAAAGCACAAATTTTCTGAAGGAGGAGAAGCAGAAGCCACATCAGGAGGAAAAGTGAAGCAGCAAGCCAAATTGTGCTGTCACTTACACCAATGCAAATCAGGAGTAACTCCACTGATGCCAGTGAAGTTACACCAGCTTAAAAGATCAGAATCAGAGCCATAGTTTGTAAGGCATATTAGGGTCTTTCGTGGGCTAGTCTACCCTAAAAAGGCTTTGTTGCTACAGCTATATTGGCATATACTGGTAGAACCCCCTATCTTGCAGCTTATGCTGGCATAGGGAGATCTTTTGCCAGCCTGTTAAGGCAATTCCCTGAACAACATAAGCTCAAGGACGTTTTTGCCAACATAGCTGTGTCTACCGACAGGGTTCTGCTGGCACAGCTATGTTGACTAAGGGGTGTGGATTTTTTCATACCTGAGTGACACTGTCATGCCTCCAAACACTGTATCATAGTCCTGGTCTAAATGAAAAGAATTATGCAAAACATTACTATGCTTATTAAAAGAGAAGAATACGCACATAGAAATATACTGCTACCTCTGGCCAGTAGGTTGCCCAGCACTGGTATAGGTATGTTTAAAGCAATAGAATTTTATCTAGATGTGAATATAAGCTCGTGTGTGTGCTGGGATTTCGCAGCTCGACGCACATAATGGGAGAATCCAAGATAGCAGAGGCGGAAGAATCACTTTGTTCATCCCCAGCATTTTGCAGGACTGCCCATCCATCACTCCTATGAACCTCTCTAGTGTAACTTGTAATGCAGGAACTCATAGGAGCCCTGGATCTACATAGATCTTATGGCATTGTGCACATAGAAAGCCATATGCAGCTCCCATGGTCCTCCTTGAGATACAGAGCTGGCATTAGATACAATTCTTGTAGGCAGCCATCTAGATCACCAATTTTTTTTTTTTCAGGAAACCCTGGTCCTGTCACACCAGTCCCCAGACAGGAGAGTTTGCAGGAGCACAAGTGAGGAGCTCTCCTGCCAACATAGTGCTGGCCATACTGGCGCTTATATCCATGTAACTTATGTCGTTCGGGGGGTGATTTATTCACACCCTTGAGTGACAAGTTACGCTGAAATAAACTGTAGTATAGATGTAGTCTAAGACGTTTATACATTTAAATTTGATACTGGTGGAAGCACCTTAACTTGTTAGAAAGCAAATCACTAAAAGGCCAACAGTTTTTTCTTTTGAATATCAACAGAACTAACTTGAGCTGAAGGCTCAAGTGTAGTGTGCCAGCTTCAGAGTCTCCTCTGGGGAAGAAGAGGGGATAATTGTCATATAACAACCACTACTGCATTTTGCACTTCTAGAATACCTTCCATTCAAGGATCACAAAACATTTTGCAAGCATTCATGAATTTAGCCTCACTCCTGCCCTGTAAAGCTGGTATTATTATATTGGTTTTATAGATGGGGCACTGATGAGAGATGTTAATGGGCTTGGCCAATGTCACACAGGAAATCTGTGGCAACAGAGTGCAATTCACTTAACAAGATTGGGCTTGAACCACAAGACCATGAGTAACTCAAATTAACGTCTGTAAGTTATTCTAAAGATGTAACGCACTATACAGTTACCTATTATTTATTATGAATGGCACTTGGTTGGCTGCAGAAAAAGAGAACAAGTGAGGCAGGACTGTCATTTAGTCAGTATATTGCAATCTCTCTGGAGCCCCATTAGAATTTTTACCAAGACTCAAATTTAAATTTCAAAATATTTACAGTAATGTCTCAGGGCATCCTGCTTATCAGCTGTTCTGAAGGGCACGTTTTCAAAGACTTTCCCAATGATTCAATCACCTGCCCTTGTATTTCTCCTTCGAACTGCCTGCAGTGCTAGCGAGTGAGTCAGCTCTCCCTTTTGCCACATGGGACAAAGAACTTTCTACAAAGAACTTTTCGAACTCTGTCACAATAACCAGGTCTCAGAGGAGGAGGGGAACAATCACTAATCAGCAGGCCTTAAAAATACAGCCCCATCTTTTGGTTGACTCAAAGAGCTAATCAGGTAACTGTGTAAAGGAAATCAGCTATGTCAAGGGTCGGCAACCTTTCAGAAGTGGTGTGCCCAGTCTTCATTTCTTCACTCTAATTTAAGGTTTTGCATGCCAGTAATACATTTTAACAGTTTTAGATGGTCTCTTTCTGTAAGTCTTTAATATAGAACTGAACTATTGTTGTATGTAAAGTAAATAAAGTTTTTAAAATGTTTAAGAAGCTTCAATTACAATTAATTTAAAACGCAGAGCCCTTAGGCTGGTAGCCAGGACCTGGGCAGTGTGAGTGCCACTGAAAATCAGCTGGCGTGCCACCTTCAGCACCTGTGTCACAGGTTGCCTACCCCTGAGTTATGCACAATCCCAATTTGCTCTTTGATTTTACAATCACTGTGCTGGGATTTAAAAGTCGGGTAAGCCCCATTTTAAAAAGCCAGCATCCTGCCTCCAGGCTAGGTATCTGTCAGCTTTATTATTATTAATCCAGTACCAGCATTTGGAGTTGTTTCCCATTTTCAAAAATGCTTTGATTCATCAGTTGGCTTTTGGTTTATAGAGTGCATCAGAGCTTGGCCCATTTTCTAATTTAGTGGGATAATTTTGGCTCACTTCCTGCAACGGTGAACTCACAGGGGCACAGCTCCTCCTTAGTGGTTGCATTAACGTTTGAGATGATTTGTCATGTCTGTGTTCGCTCTGGCAATCAGTTCCCTCCTCTCTGCCCAGAAGAAGAGGAAGATGCAGACATATAGTTTTATGCATTTCCATGCTGTGGTCTAGACTGATGGTTGCCAAGAAGACTCTGGAAGAGAGGCAGTGAGAGCAGGTGGGGCTCCATCAGCCTGCTGACATGGTACTTCCTGATGCATGTCAGAGACAATAACAACCTCTTTGAAGCTGCTGAATTCCATCGGAATTCTAAAAGAAATTTCCATTCCTAGGAACAGACTGCTGGAATGCAAGAGGATTTGCATTGGACATATCACCAGCTGGATTACATTCCTCACTCTGGACTTGGTGATTGGTCCTGCTCTGAGCAGAGGGTTGGACTAGATGACCTCCTGAGGTCCCTTCCAACCCTGATATTCTAATATTCTGTGACTTGGGCCAGCTCCTTTGTCACTCTGGCTGAATTCAGGAATAAGGGGGTTAACAACTGAAATCGCCTTTACTCTCTCTGTATTCTGGGGCTAGCACAGATGTCAGGCTGCTCTAATGTGTGGAGCAGTGTTCTCCAAACACGCTCTGGTCTACTTCTCATATCTCCTGCCTCTGACATGTCCCCGTGCTGGGCACAGAGATGGGTGATGAGGTGGAACTGCTTTAGCATCTCTATGCCAATGGAAACACCCTCTCTTCTGTAGCTGAATCCGCAAAGACCTGTTTTCATCTCTTTAAGGCCCCTTTATGCTGCCAGTGTGGTGTAAAAGGACCACAGTGCAACGGAGAATCATCCCTTCTGTGCTTAAGTTTTCCCATCTGTAACACATAACAGGTACCTACAACACAGGGATGTTGTGGATTAATGAATATCATAAAGGGAAAATTCTTAACTGGTCATTCCTTTCTGGGGATCACTGGGAAACTCTCGTCTCCTTTGTCTCACTCCACATTTCCTGCTCCAGTCAACATAAACACATAATCCTTTCTCCACACACAAAACTTCTGCTGCGTGTAAAACTTCTACTTTTCGCACATGTGAACACATGCACACAGAGACACAGACACATAGGCAAGCACCTGCTTTCTACACACACAGGGACACATTTCTGGTCAGCCATGCTTGTAATGTGCATTTAACCATTAAAAAAACAGAATAGTGCTAACACTTCATTACTAACTTGTCAGATACAGAATTGTGACTTCTGATTTGTGGAGAATCTTGAGCCCCATCCACTCTAAACGTGCCCACAGGCCCGGTGCTAATGTTTGCACAGAAAACCCCTTTTTCAAATTGAACCTTCCCTCTCCTCTCTTCCTAAGATATTTTTAAACCTTCAGGAAATAGTGAAAGTATTTCCCAATTCTGGAATCTAATGTTTGGAGACAATAAGTTAAACACTGATTTATCTAGAGCAGGGTTGGGCAAACTACGGCCCGTGGGCCACATCCAGTCTGAGGGCTCGTCCTGTCCAGCCCAAGCTCCCGGCTGGGGAGGCCCCTCCCCCCTCCTCTGCTGTCTCCGCTTCTCCTGCAGCCTCAGCACACCATGTGGGCAGGGCTGCGTGCTCTGGCGGATCGGTACGGCAGCATATGAGTGGCATGGTAAGAATGCCGGGGTCTCGAGGGGCGGTGTGGGGATGGGGGGATTGGATAGGTGTGGGAATCCCAGGGGGCCTATCAGGGGGCAGGGGTGTGGATAGAGGTCGGGGAAGTCAGGGGACAGGGAGCAGAGGGGTTGGACAGGAGATGGGGTTCTGAGGAGTGACTAGAGTCGGAGGTCGTCTCTGGAGGGGGCGGGGACATGGACCAGGGGGGTGGATGGGTTGGGGATTTGGAGGGGGGTAATTAGGGGGCAGGAAGTGGGTAGAGGTCGGATGCGGGCAGGGCCAGGCTGTTTGGGGAGGCACAGCCTTCTCTACCCTGCCTTCAGTACAGTTTTGCATCCCTGATGTGGCTCTCGGGCGAAAAAGTTTGCCCACCCCTCATCTAGAGCTAAGTCTCCTAAGTCAAGGGAAGTGTCTAGTTTTGTTGCGCAATTATCTGAACCTCTGACTGAAAGTGAATAAATCCAAGTGCAGCACATCCACTACTTTCACAAACACCTACATAATTATTACAAAGGAAATCCTAGTTCACTATTATAAGGTCACACACCCCACGCACATCCTGCACTCTATTCTTACTACTTCCCCAATTGTAAATGCTGCAATAGAGGGAATTGGCCTATTGACAGAGGCATGAGTTGATTTATTTAAATAGTCTGTCTTGAAACACAGACATTTCATTCTTAGTGGAAATCAACTGTGACAGGTTTGGAAAAGGCTCCATTAAAAGAAAGGAAAAGGAGAATTCTCCACAATGTTAGGCTGTATATCACCACTTACCAAAGGCTCTAGCTCCTTGCGGTCTATGAGGTTGAGCTCTGTTACAAAGTAATAAAAGTGCTTGTAACAGGTATTGACGTGGGCCTCAGCGCCCATGATGATGATGCGGTCAAAGTGATGAATGTAGACGTGAACGAATACCCGGAACAGTCTGCACAGGATCTTCTTGCAGATCTGAAGGAAGTTCTTTGGAAAGGGAACACCTGTGAACAAAGAAGGGAGGAAAGTGCTTTAGACTGGATCATTGCTTTCTGAAAGGGAGTTCTGAAGATTCAGACATAGGCTCCAGTCCAGCAAAGCACTTACACCTAGAGCCCTGCACAGATACAAAATTTGTATCCGTATCCAATTCACAAACATGGCTGGTGGATATAAAGTGGATATCCACAGATTTGAGGGCTCTACATATAAAATCTGGATCCTCATTCATCCACTATGCGAAAACATGGTCCTTGGATATCCACATCTATGGATCCAAAGCAGATATCCACAGATTTGCAGGGCTCTATTTTTGCCTGTACTTACCTTTTTACCCAAGGTACTGTGATTACTCACATGTTTAAAAATGATCATGAGCTTAAGTGCTTTGCTGGATCAAGATCATAAGCACTGGAACTGGTCCCACAGACAAGAATGAGGGCTTTGCCATTTACTTTAACGGGGGCAGAGCCAGAATTGTAATGTCCACGAGTATGAATCTGATTCCCAAGCATACCATCTTGCTTATTCAAATCATTTTCAGCTCCAGGACTATGCTCCTTGTGCTATGAGATTAAGCCCATGATGCACGTGATGAGTTTGGTTCCAGGGAATGGATCTTATTGACTGTGTTGCCATCTATAGACAAAGTCACTTTTAAACCTTCATCCCTTTTATAATAGTTATTTTAATAGAATGTCTCTTATAAAGTTGGGGCAGCTGTCCCAGTGTCCCATGCACCGTAATGAAGAGGTGCACAGCCCAAAGCAAGTATTATTGCTGCTGCTGGCAAGGGAACAGCCAGACATCCACAACACAGCACTGAAGAGCACTTCAAAGTTCTCATAAATGAAATCTGATTTGGCAAGGTGCTCCGTATCTTCAGTTGTCTTTGGACTTCAGCAGAAGTTGAAGGCCTTCAGCTCTTCACAGGACTTGGTCCTTAATGAGCCGATGTAGAGATAAAGCAATTTACCAGCACCCTGTCTAAAATTCTGACCTAGAGGCAGCCTTGCAAAGTGTATTAGTGTGAACTTTATCACAGTCACTTTGCATGGCTTTCTGCGCCCTCCTGATTTTTGCTTTGATTCTGGGGTTTGATCAGATCCAACAGCAAAAGTTATATTCACTGTGTTTTGCAGAGCTATCACTCCCTAGCCAGGTTCAAACTTGGCCTGGGCTCATCTGAAACTTGATGCAGGTTCCCGCTAAAGGTTCACAAATGCCTGGCCCAAGTTTCAGGCTCAGAATGAAAGTCAGCACCAGCTGAACACTCATCTGGGCTTGGGGTTGTGTCATGAAGGTTTTGCACAGCTGTAATTAGAAACTCTGCAGCGACCCTCACAGTCTTTTGTTCCATCTACGCGACAGCGGTCCTTACTATCCCTTTATAGCCCTTCAGAAGTGTTTACAGTTACATTTGCACTTATACAATACAGCAACTGATGTGAAGGCAGCAGCTGTGTATGTTACAAATTATTTCAAAATCGAGAAAACACTAATCTTTTTTCTTTGCATAATTTACTACCAAATGATTCATCTGGGCAGAGAGAAACCAACCAGGCATTTATATAAGAAAATTTACTCCTTTTTAAATATTTGGCGACACAAAATATGTCTTCTCTATAAGTAACTCAAATGTGAGGCTGACAAAACCAGATAGGGAAAAGCCCATGTTCAGGATCATAGAATATCAGCGTTGGGTGGGACCTCAGGAGTCATCTAGTCCAATCCCCTGCTCAAAACAGGACCAACCCCAACTAAATCATCTCCCTCCTTCACTTCTAAACACTCTCCGTAATGTTGCCACCTTTTACATTTTATTTTTGTTGAAAGCATTTGTTCTTCTTCTTTAAAATACTACTCAATCCTCACATCATCCTTGTGAGAGTGCTATCAGAAAATATATTATCCCAATTTTACAGATGAGTAAACTGAGGCACACAGAGGCTAAGCACTGCCAAATAAACAAAAAAGGAAGAGTATAAGAAGCATAAGAACATGCAAATCCAGAAAGCAGAAACCATTCCTACAAGAGCAAATTCCACGCTTGTGGAGGCAGAAGGGACATGGCCACATAAATCCAATGAACAGAGGGAAAAATACAGACATCCTTCAGGAAACCTGTGAAGGCACATTGCCAGCCGATCCACTGTTTAAAGGAGAAGTGGGTGAACTAATTCCCCTTCTCATGGACCTCATATTGGCAGGCCCTGATCTGCTGCAACTCATCAGGACATACTGAGACTTCAGAACAACTGGAGCCATTTTCAGATGCTTCAATCCCAATGCACAGGCTGCTCCACGTTAGTTAATGCTGCTGTGGTCAGCATTAATTTACAGAGAAAATTGCACCTAATTTCTACTACTTTGGAAAACAGCAAAAAGTGGCTGCTCCCCAATTCCTTCTCTGCTTCTGCCAGATACACAGCATAGTCTTTGCAGCATTTCTCATTAATGTAAATGGAGAGGAGTTGGTGGCAGCTGTTACAAGAGAGCTCTATCTTGGTGTATGTGTAAATAATTAATAGATCCAGTGATATTAGACGGGGCTCAAGAAGATGCAGTGTAGCTCCAAGGTTTTGCAGAACTCAAAAAACCTGGTGTGTGCAGCTATTTACATGACGTTCTTAACAGTGGCTACGTAGTTTACATTATGGTTGCAGAGCTCCATTTTCCCTCCACAGCCATCTTCTCTGGCCCTTTGCTATGTAAATTAATGCCCATTTGTTACCCTGCATGTCACATGAACGAGGGGAGCAGATGGGTTTAAATAACTGGTCGAAGGCCACAGAATAAGGACAATATCCAATACTCTCAGGAGTAGAACCTAGAAGGGATCTTGATTCCTAATCCACTGCTCCGACCACTAGAACCTATTCCCTTCCTATCGTACACATTGATGATTTACATGCAGAAATGGTTAATCCAAATCCTTTGTTAAAATGTCATGTCTATTCAAATTTAAATGGAACAAAACCTTTCAGATTAATGACTCAGTAACAAGCCTGTGGTATGAAACTGGTAACTGCAGAAAGCTTTTGGATCCCCGGGGCTGTGGATAAACTTGTATTAACAAGATCTGGCTACATTAAATCAACGGAAAACAGGACCATCGATGAGGTCCTCCATATTTCGTCTCATGCTTCCATCCACCCATCACCAAATCTGGCAAGACAGGGACGGTTCACCTCAATGTTCATGAAAAAATCCCATCACCACACGTGAGACAGCTAGGGATTGGGAATAAGAGATAAAGCCAGATTCTGCAAGGTGGTGGAGGTAGAGAGAGCTCCCTTACCTCCCATTGCAATTTCCCACACACCTAACTAAAATGTACCCTCAATCCTTAGGTGTGCTGATGCTCAGTCCTCAGGTGTGCTGAGTTTACAGCTGGCCAGCTGAGGAGGGGGTTCCACATCACCTTTCCACTTCCCCTCCCCATCCTACTCCGGTTGAAAGCCAAAACATCTGCTGATTAGGGATGTACATAAAGTTTTAAAAAAAGACCAGCAGCCTGTCACAATTGCCAAGGATCACAGTCCTTTACTTTCTGGCACGCACACATGCACACACACTCCGGGTGCCAAAGACAGGGGGCACAGAGCTGTCTATGACAGGTTTATCAAAGGGCTTGGTTACACTTACAGCTGTATAGCAGTTTTGGTTATACCTGCCTTCAGATACAGCGCCAGGGATAGCGCTCCAGCATGTCCACACTCATAGCCACAACTGCACTGGCGTGGCCACATTTGCGGCACTTGCAGCGGCATAGGGAGTGGTGCATTATGGACAGCTATCCCAGCATTCAGCTGGGTGCAATGTGCTTTTCAAATGAGTGGGGTGAGGGGGAGCGTGTTGTGTGTATGCAAAGGGAGAGAGCGCGTGGATTTCTGGCATGCTGAGAGTGTGTCAGCAAACTGTCTTTGAAATGCAAAGCCTGCTACTCTTCTCCTTCTCGCTCCCTCACAAGGTAAACATTTCCATTGTTGATTTGCCGCGTTACAGCTAAGCTCTGAAAACGTACTTCTGCATTCCTTCAGCCGAGTTCAAAACAAAGGGAAGAGAGGCTTAATTGCCTTAAATAGCTTAGGGGCGGTTCCAGAGATCACTCAAAGCGCTGTATTGTTACTACCCGTTTACACTGGAGCTAAAGCGGAGCACCCAATATACTATAGCTGTTAATCCTCTGGCAAGGAGGATTACCAGGACCGGTATAACCGTGGACTTATAGCGCTCTACGTGCCTCACCAGTCTGGATGGGTAGTGAGTTATAGCGCTCCTCACGGCTTTATAGCACTATAAAGTGCCAGTGTAATCAAGCCCAAAGAATAACTGTTATCCTTCTGTAAAAAGTGCTGGACTCCCAGGGCACAGAGCATGCAGTGCTGGAGCTGTGAATTCCGATCCCACAAAACTGAGATTTTGAGGAAATGGCACTTTATCTGATTGCCTCAGCAATATCAGAACCTAAACGGGTAGAATTATCCAAGGGCCTTTAAGAAAAGCCATGATTATTTCAAATGATCCCAATTACTTATTTTCTCAGGCCAAGGGAATACAATATATCAGGAAATGACGGGGACATCAGTTAGCCACTTGCTAATAAAGCGGATCAAATTTCAGCCTTCGGAGTGCTGCCTAACTCCATGAATGACTGCCCCACTACTGTGCTCCAAATTTTTAAAAAAAAAAAAAATAAAAAAACCTACGGATCTCCAAAAAAAATGTTTTAAAATATATTTATGAAATGTTAAGGTCTGAATAGGAAATCACCTAGGATTGATTTGTGTTACCACAGGTTTGCTCAGATGGATAAAGCGTGAATTCTCCTCAGCCCCGTATTCTGTTCTTTTGACATGCTCCAAAGAGAGTAATTAGTTCCCTTCCTCCTGGGATTGAGTGACATGTCATTGCTAGCATACTGTCAAAATGAAGGAAGAAACTCATAGGCCATTATTAATTAGCTACCATTAGTTTAATAAATAAAATCAATGAAGGTCCTGATTTGTTACTGCCTTGCACCCTGTGTGCCAATTTGCAGATGTGCAAAAAGTGGGTGTAAAACCCTACTGCTGGTGTGAGTGGAGAATTCCTGTTGGTGGCACTTTACATGCACTTAGCACTCATTTTGTAGAGCTGTAAATGACAATCGGGGAAGGGGGGTAGGGCAGTAGAGAATCAGGCCATAAGGTCACACATGTTCAAGTGTTACCGTATCTACCTACATATGACCAATTTTCACAGCCCCGAGACACCTGCAGCTCCTCCAGCCTTCAACTGTGGATGCTCAATACCTCTGGAAATCAGGCTGCCTGCAAAATCCACTGCACTTACTGTAGATGTAAAATGGACTAAGGCATCTAATTTCTGTCACAGATTAACACATTGGTATTATTCATCCATTTCCAGAGAGTCAGGGAATTCACAACACTGTATATTAGAAAGTGAAATCATTTGAATTTCACTTGCCAAGCCACGGGTCTGTGTTTTGGTTTGCAGGATATGATCAGATCACTGGCTAAAGCTTACTTTTATCTAGCAGCTTTATGGCTATACTCTCTCCCACTAAATCCTTTGCATGTTAACATGTAATACTAGCATGTTAAATATATTTCTTGCTACTTTATGGGCCATTAATTGTGGTCTTAGTCCTGAGATCCTTACTCCTTGGGATTTTGGCTGACTGAGGGCTGAACAATTGAGTAGGACCTTAGGGCCTGGTCTACACTACAAGTTAATGTCGACTTTAGCACCGTTAAATCAACATAACCCTGCACCCATCCACACACAGTAGCCATTTAAGTCGATTTCAAGGACCCTCAAAATCGATTTCTGTACTCCACCAAAACCAGGGGAGTAGCACTTAAATCGACATCTCTGGGTCGACTGTTGCTTAGTGAGGATGCATGCAGACTTTACTGACCTCCGGGAGCTGTCCCACAGTGCTCCATTGTGACCGCTCTGGACAGCAGTCACAATGCTCCACTGTGACCGTCTGGACAGCAGTCTCAACTCGCTGCTCTGGCCAGGTAGACAGCAAAAGCCCCGGGAACATTTGAATTTCATTTCCTGTTTGGCCAGCATGGCGAGCTCACCTGCACAGGACACTCACCAAGCAGAGCTCCTCAGCACAAGCCACCATGCAGAGCTCATCAGCACAGGTGACCAACCAGCGCAAAAGAGCTCCAGCATGGTCTACACAGAAGGTGTTGGATCTCATCACTATCTGGGGAGAGGAATCCATTATGGCAGAGCTCCGTTCCAACAAATGGAATGCCAACACGTTTGCCAAAGTCTCCAAGGCCATGCTGGATAGGGGCCACAGCAGGGAGGCACAGCAGTGCCGCGTGAAAATTAAGGAGCTGAGGCAAGTGCTCCAGAAAGCAAAAGAGGCAAATGGACACTCTGGGGCACCGCTGCGGACATGCAAATTCTACAATGAACTTAATCAAATTATGGGGGAGGGCCCTCACCACCATTGCACCCATGTCCGTGGACTCCTCCAATGGGATAGTCATGAGGCATGAGGATTCAGATGATGACGAAGCTGAAGAGGAAGATGATAGCACACAGCAGCAGGCAAGCAGAGAGACCCTGCTCCCAGACAGCCAGGAGCTGTTTATCTCCCTGGAGCCAATACCTTCAGAAACCTCCCAAGGCAGTACCCCAGATGGGGCAGTCGGCAAAGGTACTTTGGGTGAGTGTCCCTTTAGGGATAAGATAAGGCATGATTTAAAATGAATCATTTATTAATGATTAACTTGCCCTTGAAATTAACTTGGAATGCATGCTAGGCTAGAACAGCTACTGGAAAACTCTGTCAATGTGTTCGGGGATGGAGCGGTAATTCTCCAGGGAGATTTCCAGGAAGCTGTCTTGCAGACAACGTCAAACCTTTTAGAGGAGGTTTGTGGGGAGATCAGCCTTATTTCGTCCTCCCATGGTAGGACACTTTACCAAGCCACCCTGCGATAAAGTATTCTGGGACCATTGCATAACACAGCATGGCAGCATATGCTCCTGGCGCCTGCTGGGATTCCAGCAAAATCCGTTCTTTATCTCTTTGTGTAATCCTCAGCAGAGTGATATCGTTCAAGGCAACCTGTTTGAAATGCGGGACTGTAAGTAAGGGGACAGTTGGTTTTGGGACGTTCCCGCTGGGCTGCTCATATATCTACCGCTCATATATGTATCATAATCCTACCCACAGTATCCAGAGCACCATGTGTGTGTTTGTGGTTGCGGTGGGGAGAGAAACTGCGCTGGGCTGCTTGCAGGGCGCTTGGAGGAAACCCCCATGCTAGCAGCCATGCAGTGGTGGTGGGGGGTTTACTATGGGAAGGGAGAGTGGTTACTATGGGAAAGGAGAGCGCTGCTGTACAGAATGTGGATCAAACTGAAAGAATACGGCTTACCATAGGTGCCTGCATGGTGATTTCTGTTGCCTGGCCCTGGGTGAGAGTGTCTGATGTGATGTCTTTACAGGAAAGCTACAGGCACTCAATTTAAGGTGCAAAATGCGAAAGCGTATGTGCTCTGTGAATACTTTGTTTCACCGTGAAAGAATATTCCGATTGTGCTGCACAATGTGTCTATCTTATAACCTTAATCTTTCTTTCGTCCTGCAGCTGTCTCAGTTCTCCCCCACCTAACATGCCCATCTCAGAGGCTACCGCAGATAAGAAAGCGAAAAAAACCCCCAAGAGATGACATGTTCACAGAGCTTGTTGATCTCTCCCGCGCTGAGTCAGCTCGTCAGAGCGCACAGAGAGAAAAAATTTTAGACTCACTGAATACATCCAGGGCAGCAGTAGCAGCACGGGAGGAGAGATGGCAGGAGCGTGAAGAAAGGTGGATGGATGCAATGCTGCGGATAATGGAGGATCAAAGTGACATGCTCCGGTGTCTGCTGGAGCATCAGCAGGACCAAAGATTGCCCCTGCAGCTCCTGTCTAATCACCTCCCCTCTTCCCCAAGTTCCATAGCCTCCCCACCCAGACGCGGGTGAGAACGTGGCTGGGGAGGCTCCAGGGACCGACCCACTCTACCCCACAAGACAGCAGAAGGCTGTCTTTATCACAGAAGTTTTGAAATGTGCTGTGTCTTTGTCCCCCCCGCCCCTCATCCACCACCCCAATTGCTGGTTTCCCTCTTCACCCACCCCTTCTTGGCTACCTTGCCAGTCTGAACTTGTGAATAATCATTAAAGAATGCATGCTTTTTAAAAAAGTGAATTTATTTCCTTTGCAAGCGTGGAGGGGGGGAAGGAGGGTGCAAGGGTGGCAGGTTTAACAGTGAGCAGAGCAAGGGAGCGGGTTTTCAACAGCTTTATGGAGCCGGAGGGCAGCAGGCTTAACGCTGAGCAGTGCAAGGGAGTGGGTTTTCAACAGCACTTTGGGCAGTCACAAAACTAGTTCTCAAGGCTTCCCTGAGGCGCAGCGCCTCCTGGTGCGCTCTTCTACTTGCCCTGCTGTCCGGCTGCTCATAAGCAGCGGACAGGACATTTGTGTCTGCCTCCCACCCGGCCATAAATGTTTCCCCCTTGCTCTCACAGAGACTGTGGAACACACAGCAAGCAGCAATAACAATGGGCACATGTCTTTCGCCGAGGTCTGAGCGAGTAAGTAAGGTTCACCACCTCGCTTTCAGATGGCCAAATACACACTCTACAACCATTCTGCACTTGCTCAACCTATAGTTGAACAGCTCCTGACTCCTGTCCAGGGATCCTGTGTATGGCTTCATAAGCCAGGGCATTAAGGGGTAGGCTGGGTCCCCCAGGATAGCGATCGGCATTTCAACACCCCCCACAGTAATTTTCTGGTCTGGGAAGAAAGTCCCTTGCTCAAGCTGTCTAAAAATCCTAGAGTTCCTGAACACACGAGCATCATGAACCTTTCCCGGCCATCCCGCGTAGATGTCGGTGAAACGTCCCTTGTGGTCAACCAGTGTTTGCATGATCATTGAACAGTATCCCTTGCAGTTTCTGTACTCTCCGGCCTCGTTGTCTGGTGCCAAGATAGGGATACGAGTCCCATCTATAGCCCCACCACAGTTAGGGAATCCCATCGCGGCAAAGCCATCTATTGTAGCCTGCACGTTTCCCAGGCACACAACGCTGGACAGCAGCAGATCAATGACTGCCCTGGTTACTTGCATCACAACAGCCCCCACTGTAGATTTACCCACTCCAAATTGATTCGCGACTGACCGGTAGCTGTCTGGTGTTGCAAGCTTCCAGAGGGCTATTGCCACTCGCTTCTGAACTGTGAGGGCTTCTTTCATTTTGGTATTCTTGCGCTGGAGGGCAGGGAAAAGCAAGTCACAAAGTTCCATGAACGTGCCCTTACGCATGCGAAAGTTTCTGAGCCACTGCGAGTCATCCCAGACCCACAGCACTATGCAATCCCACCACTCAGTGCTTGTCTCCCTGGCCCAGAATCGGCGTTCCGGAGCATGAGCCTGCCCCATTGCCACCAAAATTGCCAGACTGTCGGACCCCCTACTTTCAAAAACATCAGTGTCCATGTCCTCATCAGTGTCGTCACCCTCCTGATAGCGCAGTGGTCTCCTGATCGCATTCTTGTGCATACGATGCAGCATAAAGCCCATAACAATTTGCGAGGTGTTCACAACAGCCATTACTGCAGCGGTTACCTGAGCAGGCTCCATGCTTCCACTGCTATGGCGTCAGCGCAGGCAGGAAAAGCGCGCGAAATGACTGTTTGCAGTTGCTTTCACAGCAGGAGGGGCACTGCTGGGGAAGGGGGGGGTTGGGAACAGAGAAAGCTCGAAATGGCGTCTGCTGGGACTCCGGGAACTGTGGGATAGCTACCCACAGTGCACCACTTGCTATGTTGACGCTTTCCACTGTAGCGTGGACGAACGCTGCTGACCTGCAGTGTTTTGTGGGGACGCAGAAAATCGATTTTATACAGTCTGCTTTACAAAATCGACCTTAACAGAATCGACATAAGTTTGTAGTGAAGACATACCCTTAGATTTGGCACATACCAATGTAAACACGCAGTGGATAGAGGTGCTGCAGCTTTGCACTGAACAAATGTCAACCTCCTTCCTGCTGTGTTTTATCCAAATCAGCAAAAAACGAACGCGTCCAGGTTTCAGCGTCTACCTAAATTTGAAAATAGTCTCAGTTACACTGGGGTGAACCAAAGTAACTCCGTTAACATCAACATTAAAAAGCCAGTGGATTAATCCAGACTTAAATTGGGATGTGTGAGATTAGAATTTGGCCAAATGGCAGAACCCACTGTTTAGACATAAACCATCTGTTGAATGCTATCTGTTCTCAGGAGTCACTCGTACTGATTTCACTTAGATCTCTGACTTGGTAAATCACCATTTTTCACTAACTTGGCTTATCAGCAACACTATTTACCTTCCTCTCCTTCACAATGCTCTATCTGACAAACCGCCCAAATTCAACCCTTCCTTTTCTGGCACATTCTAGTAAAAAATAAAACAAAATAATTTATTTAAACAGTTGGACACTATTTTTAATATAATAAATTCCAAAAGAGAAGATTACTGTCTTAATATAAGTGAACGGATATTGGAGGCAGAGGAAGCACAAAGGCACTGGATTAAATTGTTGAGCTATGGATATTAAAAAGCAGCACAACAAAAAGATGACAGTCGAACTTCTGAGCTAGTTGCTACTTGCCGAAGGGGGAAAAAAAAGTACTTTTGGATGAGCTAACAGTCCTCATTCAGCTGCAAACTGAGCCAGGGCTCGCTGCTGTGTGAGAAGGGGAGCGACAGAAAGATTCTGTTAACCTGGAGTTCAGAGTCCCAGGGCTTCGGATTATGTCCCAAGAATATGCCAAGTTATGCAAACGGCTTTCAAACATTCCAGCCACACAGCTCAAGCTCCTTTGGTTCTATCCTTGCACGGATACGCTCATAACCCATAAACAATTCTCTGGGGATATAAAGGACAAGTATATCAGAGCGCCTGGATACCATGGTGATGGATGCAGCATAAAAAACAAGATAGTTTTATTTTATATCCTCTCTTGCTTGTCCATACTCCCCCATTTTTCTGTTGCTGTTTGCTTGCACTGAGAAGGGCCTGATCTGAAAATCTCCCACTAACTTCAGAGAGGCTTTGTAAGAACTTCAGAGCCTGATTTACTGAAGTATAGAGTAAGAGCACTACATCTTTCTTTTTCATTTGAAAAATGTTATTTCCTTCTTTGCAAACACAGCATCATCCCTCCTTATCTCTACAGGTTTTAATCCTAAACAGGACACAACTTCACAGTTTGCACAAAGTTACTTTGATCTTGCAGCCAGGCTGGGTGAGTGCACCCACACCTGACCCCCAGATTATTAATGCACTGGTAAAGCGAGTGACACATCCCCTTCTAAGAGCTAGTCTTCAGGCATTTCCAAATTGTGACCTAATGTTACAACAACAAAAATTTCAGTACACTTTGCCCATCTAATCGTAAAGATTAGAGAATAACAGCCTAGTACTGCTACCAGCTAATGAGATAAGTGGTACCTCAGATTATACATTACAACAGAAAACGTGTGACACATCCGTTGCCAGTGAGTCATCAACTAGAGGATAGCAGCCAATTACCCCCACCAATTAATGGTCTGTTAGCTCACATGGTAGAGGTATGTGCTGCAGTGAGGAAGAGCCCAGGTTCAAACACTGCCAGTGTCCCCCAAGCACCACAGGACCAAATGTAGCAGCGTGAATAGAGGCCCTGAGCTGAGTGAGAATGGATTCCATTTTAAAAACTCACAGACTAGACCTTCTGACACCTCTCCCTGTCAGAACTCCCAAAGGGCCTGCAGAATGTCAACTCTAAAGGTCTACACAGTCCTATGTCTACATCGGGGAAAGAGCCACCCTCGATACATTTCAGACTTGTTACATAGATGGTAACCTTGGGTAAGGTTCCTGAATGATGTACACCTGCCACATGACATGGAATGAAAATAAATCCCCATTCCAATGAAGTCTTCTGGGATCCTAATGGTATGCTCACAATGACCAAAAATGATCCGTTTCTGGGTTTGTTGTTTTGTTTTCATTCTAGTTCTGTCTGTGAGAGTTGGGCGAATCCCTTGGTGATTGGGCACAGAAATAACACTGCATGTGTGAAAATCCTTCCACAAGTCATAGAAATCATTCACTCACTCTCAATACTTCACTTAAAATACACATGGGAAAAGAAAACAGACCCGCCCCTTGGCAGAAAGGCTGAGAACATGCCATTTCAAAACTAAAGCTCAGCTTTGTAATAAGGAGCAAGGAATAATATTCTCCTTCCCCTCCTCCTATCCCCAGCCCCAAACAAGAGTCTTGTGAAACATGCCCTAAACTATTGCTCCTGGAAACTCTTCTGCAAAGCATCAATCCTTCCAAGCAGATGTTTCATGTTATCCCTGTGTGTTACTCAAGGAAGCGTCTACCCCAAGTGCCAAGGAAAACAACCCCAGAGTTGTGGGACCTTGTTCCTCCCCAAAATAAGCTGACAGCTGCAAGTGGTTAGAGATAAACCAGGCCACTATGTACTTGCATCCTTCTCGATGTTGCCCTCCTGCCTGTTACCACAGCAGATGGGCCAGAAGAAATTAAAACAGACTAATCTGTGATCATACTTTCTAAACAGATCAATAATTACTTATTATTATTATTTTTATAGGAATGCCATTAGCAGACAGATGAAAATGCTGCTGCTCTCAAATTACATCTGATGTGCCTTCAATGAATGAAATGACTAGTTGGGCTATTTTTTTACTCCCATACCCTAATGATGCTCAGATACCAAACTGATAGGCTACACAAACATAAGTACATTAGACGGATGGATTCTGTTCTTCTGTCACAGATAGAAAAACAAAAGGTCAGAACTCCTTTATATGAAACCTGTCTATATCCAACCAGCAAGCATCTTCTCTAAATAAGTACCTTGTTTGGTCTTATAGTAGATTTGAAGACAACTCTGCCTCCACAAGGCAGGAAGAGGATGATCGCTTATTCAACTAGCTTAACAACAATCTAGCCAGAGGAGGTGTCTTCTGCGTAAGACCTAAAAACATAAATCCCACTGAAGTCAGTGGAATCAGGGCTTAAATCCTCTTGGCTGTGTGTGGACGCTGAAGATTCCCTGGCTGTTTTCCTAAGCACATTTAACCTGGTGTCCTTGACCAGAATTTCACCTTCTCCAAGTTGCACTGTGTACCAGTTGGTTGCTGCCTTCTCAAATGAGAGCTGGCTATATTTCAATGATGCTGTATGTATACAGGGAGGGACCTTCAAAAGCTTGCAGCAAGGAGGAGCAGGATCCTAGCTGAGCCTGTAGCCACTTTGGAAGCAGAAAAATGGAAGGGAATTGAGAAGGAAGGGCATTTCCAGGCTACCAGTGACTGACAGGTCTGGTTCTGCCCCATGCTGTAAACAGGCTTAAGTACCCATTGTAATGGATCTGTGGACCTTAGCACAGTGATGGCGCCGGTGCAGTGAAAAGGAAAGACAGAGCCATGTATCCATGACACTGCAAATCATAATCCCTCAGCCCCACAAACAGCTCTAGATGCATATTAAGTAAGTAGGGTGATATGATGGAACTCAGTGGAACTCTGCATTTGAGCGTCTTTATATAGCATTAATATATTATTCCTTTTATTCCAATTGGTCCCAAAATAGTTCTCTCTCTCTCACGACAATCACTCACTACTGAAATGCAGCCACCTTCGGGGAAGAACGCAGCAACCATTTAGCAGCACCCAACATAAGAGTTTAGCGCATGAAGAGAAGAACATCATCTTCAGATGAACCTGCAGGGGGAATTTAGAAAGCAGAATGTAATTGCCCCATGAAGGACTTTGGGCAAGACATCAAGATTAACATCCTCCTCTGCATGAGAAGCCATAGGCTCATTACATAATTTTGTCCTCAAAATGCTTGTTCTGGCCCTGTGAGCAGTAACACTGCCTCGATGTTCCTCTGGGGTTGTATCCTTCATCAGCAGAGTCTTTATTTTTGTTAGTAACACTCAGTGTATTTAGAAACAAACATTCTGGTTTTCCGTTTACTGCACACACAGACTAGAAAATGAGGCCATTTCAACAGTCCTTTTTTTTAAAGAAAGCATATTACCTTAAAACGACAGATGTTTGTTTTCGTAAACCTGTCTCTTCCACATAGAGATTTGTGACAGTACAGCTGCCAGTGTGAATTCCAGTGCTCCCAGCTGGGAGTGACACAAGGTAAATCTCAGAAGTAGCTGTCTGGGGGCAGGGAGTCGGGAAGGATTACTCTAGGCCCTGCTGTGACGCCAGATTGCGCTAACTACTCTGGGACAGCATTCTGAGGGAGCCTGCAGGTACCCTACCACTGAAACAATGGATGGAGGGATAAAGTCTTTGGGAAGCCATTCCCCTCCTCTCATTTTTATCTGTCAGAAATAGTCCCTGAAGAATTCATCCCTCTGATGCACACTGTTGAAGACAGCTGGTAGACATAAAATGTGTCCAGCACAGCAACCTTTAGTGTTTAAAAGCCAGTCATAACAGGGAGTGAATCTATAATCTTCATCCACAGGGTGGTTGGGGCCAGTGTCCAAACATGAACTCACTCAGTCAGCAGCCACTTGGAATTGGTCTCATTTTGGGAAAATTAAAGGGAGGAGAAAAGGTCTGATGGAAGACAAAAGTTTCACGTGTCCTCCTGGACTGTCCTGTCTTGCTCCCGACATGTGACTGGGGAAGTACACTCACACAAGAGGCTTTGTGTTTGGGGACACTTCAGAGTGCAGAATATGCACCAGAGCACTTGAACTACTAAGGCAGGGGTACCCAAACTCCCATGACACCAAGAGATACTGTGGTAACTTCTGTCAGTACTAGGATACCATGGCGACGAGCACAAAACAAACAGACCACGCAAAGAAGGAAAGGGCTACACTTCTGCAAATAAATACATATATATATATATATTAAAAAGCTGCACACACACATGCCTGTAACCTTAACATTTGTTTGTACTTGTATCTGCCTTAAAGGAAGAAAATAAATTGCTTTCGTTCCCCAGTGTTAAAAACACACTGTTGATCAGCTATTTTCATCCTGCAGCTAGAGGAAAGGCGCCCATAGGCCACATCTGGCCTTTGAGTGGTGCTTTCAGAAGGCAAACCTATTGCGATGCCAACTTCTTTCAGTGAAACAAACAAACACAAAACACTTTAAAACACATACAGAGAAGAGCAAACCTCAGCAGGCCAGGACGGATCTGCAGTAATGGGGGATTAACCCTCTGAAAGATACAGTAGACTTATATTTAGCCTTTAAATGTGTTTATATCATCTATCTAACCTGGATATTTCTAGTGCCGCCACTATATTTACACCACTATATTTACACCACAATATTTACATATCAAACAGAAAATTAAGGGTATACTGCAAAGAAAAAGTAACCGCACTTGAGCTCTGCACTGCAAGGCTGAAAAAAACAGTGCAGATGTTCCCACTCAGGCTGGAGCTGGGTTCCCCTTGCTGGATTTCAGGGCCTGGGCTCCAGCCCAAATGTTTACACTGCGGTTTATAGCCTCGCCGTCTGAGCCCTGCAAGCCTGACTCAGTTATCCTGGGCTCTGAGACTCAACACTGCGGGTTGTTCTTTGCAACGCAGACATACCTGAAGAGTCACTTCAGTAATATCGGTTAAGCCAGTGGTTCTCAACCGTTTTTGTTCAGAGCCCTCCCCCCGCCATATGCTATAAAAATCTCCGTGGCCCACCTGTGCAGCCACAATGGTTTCCTGCATATAAAAACCAGGGCCAGCGTTAGGAGGTTGAAAGGGCAATTGCCTGGGGGGTAGGGTGACCAGATGTCCTGATTTTATAGGGACAATCCTGATTTTTGGGTCTTTTTCTTGTATAGGCTCCTATTACCCCCTACCCCCAGTCCCGATTTTTCACACTTGCTGTCTGGTCACCCTACCTTGCAAAGCTAAGGTTCAGGTTTCAACTTCATCCCCAGCTGGCAGAGCTCAGGGCCCTGGGCTTCAACTCTGCACAGCAGGGCTTCGGCTTTCTGCCCTAGGCTCCAATGAGTCTCACACCGGCCCTGCTTGGCGGACTCCCTGCAACCTGCTCGCGGCCCCCCAAGGGGGCCCCGGGACCCTGGTTGAGAACTGCTATATTCAATGATGACAATGTGTTTGGCCATGTACAAGACAGAGGACGGTCTGTTAACTTATAATCTAAAAAAGACACACTGTTGCCAGATCCCTTGGAAGCAAAGAGAAGGGCATAATTAGGATTTTTCTTTCACCATTAGTATTATTCTATTAACTATCTGCTTGTGAGTATCAAAGAAGACAGGGCCAGATGGTCAGTTAGCCTAAACCAGCACAGCACTACTGAAATCTAAGGCATGAAGTGAGGAGCTGGCTCTTTGCCTTGGGAGAGAGGGTTGGGCCAAAACTGGAAACCAACAGTCAAGACAGAACTTCCCGCACTGTCCATTTGTTGTTTCTTTCTCTCCCACTATCATGGATTCATAGATTATTAAGGCCAGAAAGGGACCATTCTGTTCATCTAGTCTGACCTCCTCCAGAATTCAAGGTATAGCATTTCACCCCAGGTTTTCTGCTTCAAGCACATTACTTGAGACAATAAACATGTGCCATAGCTCCAGTACCAAAGGGCCTAGGGTTAGATGAGTTACATCAGTCAAACCCCAAAGTCTTGCTGGGTGGCCAACCTTAGGCGGAATTACAAGACTTGCCTATGCTGCCTACGATCAGCAACTTTTACTTGTTTCCATCCAGTGTCCCCACTCTTCAGTCTTCGTCACTGCACACAGGTTTTGCTTCTATTTTCCAGTTTTTTATTCTTGTCTCCCCCAGAAAAGAGTTTCAACCCCCAAGCAGAATGCATTGTGTCCCTTCCCCTCTGAGATTTTCACTATGGGTACCACCACGAGACATGACACCATTAGTCCTATTACATCATTAGATGCAAACATCCTAGGCTTTGCTAATTAGAGCACCATAAATACTAAAACCATTTCATATGAATCTATACTGAGCCTATTAAGGGGGCATAAATCAAGTTCCACGTCATGAGATTGTCTCATGTTTGGTATGAATCATCACTTTTAACAGTGGGACATTTTCCACATGAAGAAGGGCTTTTTGTTTTGTACACAGGCTTTTTTATGGTGCACTGAGCAGTTTCTCTCCAGCTGATCTGTGCAGGTCATGTTCAACTCAGACAAATCCCAGGTCTCCTAAAAGCAGCAGAATATATCCTGTTATATACATCCCAGCCTTAAAGCTCACAACCCCAGCCAACTTCTTTAGCCATCGTCTTTCATTTTATTTTCTGCAATATTCCTACATTTAAGCAGATTCTCTCAATTCATTTCATTTCTATCCTTGTTTACCCAGATCTATCTTATCCCTTTGGTCATGCTTGATATCTCTGACTGAGTTAGAACACTAGATTTTCTAGCAGCTAGTTCTATCTACTTCTCATTGCAGTACAGCATCACCGCCGAGGAAGCATGGGGATAGCTATACAAAGAGAGCTCTCCACTTAATATAGATGGTTCCATAAGTGAAACCCTCCTATATCAGAGAGCTATTAAACCCCCAAATCTCCAAGGCCATAAATAGAACCACAAGACAAATGTAAATACTGGCACGACTCAACAGGCCCACATTTTTTATCTATTACCCATTAAAGTACTAGATCCATGTGGCAAAAGGCATCCAGTGCTGCTCTGCTTGTCAGATTATGCTGAGTTTGCACTGCTAATGACCCACTGGAATAATGACTTTTAAAGAGCAGCACTCAACATCAGTAATGCATATGGGCTGTGTTATTTTTCATCATCGCAGAAAGGATTAAAATATGCTCCTGCTACAGATTACTTTTGCTTTGCTCAGTTACATTCTATCTATCCACCCATCATCATCCCCCTGAGATGGAAGGGATGGAAATTGCAAACGTTTTTATTACGGCAGCTGAAAAAGAGTTGTCTAGTTTTCCCCTACATTTTGCATGAACCTGTGTATCCTTGGCTGCACTGATGAACTTATCTGTTCACTGGTCTCCATTCTAGTTCCCAGGGGACCCAGGTTCACAGCAGGAAAATCTACTATGACAAGTGGCAGTCTAAGCAGAGGCCAAAGAATGAATGGGCCTGGAGACTGATCTTCCCTCTTCTCACTCCTAGAGGTATTCTCTCCAGACCAGAGGTAAGGCAGTGCAGCGCGGAGATAGTTCCACTGCAGCTGCCTATGCTCCACCTGCTTCTGTGGATAAACAGAGGACTTTAATCTTCAGGGCTATCCAGCCAATCCCTTTCTTCACCAGCACTAAATTTGTACACGGTTTGTTTGCAAAATTAAGTGCCCCTGGACATACTTCTCATGGCATCACAAGAGACATGCCTATGCCTCCAACAGCAATAGCTGCATGTTATTTCAAGCTTCTTTCTTAGCCATTCTGCAATTCTTATCACTGAGAAAGTCCTGGGGTAACAATTGTAGTCAGTTTGTCAAAATCAGCTATGTGCATTATGGGGTATTAGCTGCAGGATATTGCCTTTAATGAACCAATGATCTGATCTAACCCAGTAAATCCTTTGTTCATATGTAACTTGATTCAGAAATCAGCTAAAGCAAACCACAAGTTAAAGACTGCACACAAAAGTTAATAATTTATACAAATCTTCTCCCGTCCTCTCCAGTCCCATTCCCCCCTGGCCAGTTTGCTGCAAAAGCAAATATTCTTAACAGCTTATTTGGGATTACTTCTCACAGCAGTTCTGAAGGAGGTACAGAGCTGTCATTGGAAACAGTGTTTTATTTATTTTTCTAAAGCCCTCTCAGGCCAAAGGGTTGACAGTAACCTCTGGAATTGTTTTTACAACTTATCAGATGCTCCCTGACATATTTTATTAGCAATTTGTGGTACCTAATGAAGTCTTTAAAAACTGTCTGGCATGATAGACTAAAGGAACTTCCAGAATGATCACTCACCGTGGAAGCTATGGGGCCCTTCAGAGAGAAAGCCATATTAAACTGTGGTGTAAGTGGTGATCACCACAGAAAAGTCATGCCAGGTTTGAATTTGACCCAACCAATGTTCTCTGACGTTTTCCTCTATCAAAACCACATGAGTGCATGCCTCTGTTATGCAGAAAGTAAGAAAAGGGAGGTGATGTAGTGACATATTTTGCTGTAGTCTCTAGTTTTGAATCCATCATCTACTACAAGTGCAAATGGCAGTACTTAGATACATGAAAGGGCAGAAAAAGAGGCCACGTGTTATCAAATCTACACCGTGGATTAAAGCACAAGAGAAATTTCTAGTATGCGTAAACAGTATATTGGATATTCAAGTGCCTGGCTTATCTTGTCTTCTGTATGCAGTATTCTGATCAATTTCCTTTTCTAAACCAGTGGCATCTCTAGCTACTATTTATGGGAAAGAAAACAGCTTTAATTTTGATTTACCGTGTTTAGTATTTGCTACACACAGATTTTCTTCTTATGGTCATAAAAGACAATGAAGACATTTCATTGCAGGGTAATGGAGATGCTTATAGATACATTCTGTCAGGAAGCAACTCTACCAACTTCCACATGAAATATTTTTATTGTGTTTTATGGCAGCAACACGAAAGGATCAGACAAGCTATATGCAGAGGTTTTCTCCTCCAGACATATCCATATGGTGACTATTTTATTTATGGGCATGCTGTAAGTGTGTATTCATCAGTCTCCTATAATGCTCTATGTTACAGATAGAATTTATAAGGAATGCTGTAGTCACTTTCACGGGATATTTTCTTTTTTGCCCTTCAAGGCTGATCCTGCCTATACGTGCTGCTGTCATAGGGTGTTGTAGTATTAAGGATGAACTGTGTGAAAATTAATTAAGTAGCATGAGTTCTCCACTCCCTTATGGAGCAATGAGCCTCAATGCCACAAATCAGTGGGAATAAAAATTACTACTGCAGTCCAGCTAAATTACACCTAAATACATTAGATGGCCATGGAGCTATGATCGGTCACCTTTCTCACTGACTCAACTGCATGAATTATTAAATTATGTTACTTACTCACATCTCATCTTAGCTGCGTAGTAAATTTTATGATCTGCCATCTTACTCTCTAAATAGATATGATTTTTCTCCGATTTTTTTCCAAGTCTGTGGTTTACAATGAAAAAGTAGAAAACCATAGCAATAAATCACTATTTACCAATGAGATTTTTTTTAAAAAAGATTTACTTGTCTTGCCAATGTTACCTTACCAAATAACATATTATAACCCATCATAACCTGGCTATTTGCACACACGTATACAAACAAACTATCAAACCTTGCTTATCAGAAAACAACTACAAAAATAATTTGAGGTCTGGAAAATATGTACCATAATGAAAGACGTAAGGAGATGACCCAATTTAGCCTGTCAAAGAGAAGATGCAGCAAGGAGCGGAGCCGTGGCCAGAAGTTGGGCTGGAGCATGGAGGCTGGCTCCGCCCCCAACATTCATCTGTGCCCTGCTACGGGGCCCTGCGCCAGTTTGGGGATCACTAATCTGTAATACTTACACAGGAAGAAGATAGCTTACATTCCTGGATCCTTTAATCTAGACCGGAGGTGGGCAAACTTTTTGGCCTGAGGGTCACATCGGCATTGCGAAACTGTATGGAGGGCCGGGTAGGGAAATCCGTGCCTCCCCAAACAGCCAGGCCCCTGCCCCCATCTGACCACCTCTCACTTCCTACCCTCCTTGTCCCCTGATTGCCCCCTCCCGGGACCCCACCTCCTATCTAACTCCCCTTTCTCTCTGTTCCCTGACCCCTATCCACACTCCCACCGCCTGACAGGCCCCCCCGGGACTCCCACACCTATTCAATCCCCCCTCCCCAAACCTCTGCCCCATCTAACCACCCCCTGTCTGCCCCCAGGACTCCCTGCCCCTTATCCATCCCTTCCCCCACTCCACTTCCATATCACTCAGAGCAGCAGGAGCTCACAGCCCCGCTGCCCGGTCAGAACCAGCCATACCACCGAGCTGCCCAGCAGGAATGGCAGGCGAGTGCTGGGGGCACGGTGAGGCTGGAGGGGAGAGGGGACAGCAGGGGAGGGGCCAGGGGCTAACCTCCCCAGCTGGGAGCTTAAGGGCCGGGCAGGATCTAGGCTGTAGCTAATACAAGAGCCATAACTTGATCCTATGGCTAGAAGGTGAAGTTAGAAAAAATCCAGTTGGAAATAAGATGAAAATTCTTACAGGTAGGGTAACTAATCACTGGAAAAGCTTACCAAGGAAAGCGGTAAACTCATCATCACTTGGGTGCCTTTTTAAATTGATACTGGATGCCTTTCTGAAAGATATGCTCAAGTTTAGCCATACATTACTAAATCACTTACATAAAAGGAAAGGAGACTCCAGACATAGTGGGCAAGATTCTATGGCCTGCGCCATGCAGGAGGTCAGATTGGATGACCACAGTGGTCCCTTTTAGCCTTAAAATTCTAAGAACTGTTGATATCTCATTAGTTCTTGAGCAATTTTAGAATACACCTAACCCTGTGATTAAGGAGGAGTTGTAAGAGGGATGAAAAGAGATTTCTTTACCTTACCTGCAGAAACTGGAGGAAAATGGGTTGAGAGAAAATGATGATCATGGGATATTCTGATTTCTGAGCTGTGGTCCTATGTTAGACATTTGCAAATAAACTGAAAGATCCCTTGCTTATCCCAAATCCCATCGATCAAAACTACTTTCACGTTCCCTATTTCATTCAGATGAACAAACTTTGCCTTATGTGTGTGGTGTGTGTAGAATTTTACACTCTGAAGTGTGTCTCAATGTTTTAGGGGGGAAAGACCAGAGGAGGGGAAAGGAATCAGGTGCAAAAGGGGATATATACATAGATTTTCAACTCCTGTATGACAGGCTATCAAGATGATGCCTTAGCTGAGGTGGAGCTGACTGGACAATACAGTGTTCCTACTTTATTTACTTCATTAGCACAGTTTACTTCCAACAACCTTGTGCCCAAAGCAGTGACAAAATGGAGTATGCTCTGAGTGATCTCCTTTGAGGGCCTTGTTAAAACTCTGCTACCAAACTGAAGGGACGGTTGGGGTGACCTTTGCACTTTGGGTATTTTCCCTGTCTCTGTAGCTATAGCTCAATCATCTCTACCCCAGGGCCCATCAAAATGCTTCCTGAGAGGATCAGATTGCATCAGCTGTACCAAAAAACAACAGCTGTACCAAAAAACAACAGCAACAAAAAACTTGTTCTGTCTACGAGGTCTTCACTCTTGTGGCAAATTACAAAAACGGAATACTGCACCATACTGTCAATATGCTCAGAAACCAAGTAAACTTCTCCAGCAGACATGCAGTTTAATAGCTTTTATCCTCTTGCTTGGTTATGAGGAAGCGGTTTCTTTTAAACAGTTCCTCACTCTTCCACTCTGCAGACATTCATGCCCCTAGAATGCAGGTTTAGTCACACATTAAAGGAGAATGATTTTGCTGGGAGCCCCTTGTTAAAATAGTTGAACATCGCTTCTCCAAAGTGAACTGTAGGGCAAGCATAAAGAGTAGATGGCAAAGGCCTGATCCTAAGCCCACTGAAATCACTGGAGAGATTCCCATTGACTTCAACAGGCTTCAGATCAAGCTCCTGCCTGTTTTCATGACACTTTACCAGAAACCCATCATTTGTGGGGATGAAAAGGCCAAAGAACCATTTGAGCATTGAGAAATGTCACCACTTTCCAAATTATCTCCAAAATAATGGGTGACATCAAGAGGCTTACACAGTCTCAGTGTCTCTTGGGCCTATCCCAGCTGGAGAGAAACAATAATACCAGAGGAAACAAGTAGATACCTGCACCATTAAATGACTGCAGACATGCTCAAAGGCAGGCAAAACATTTTGCTGTCTCTGAGACATATTAGCTGGTAATTAACAATAACCACCTAGATTCTTACACCACTCAAAATCCATTCTGTGACATTAATACTGGCAATTTCATTTAGATTCTTAATTTCACAAAAGCAATTAAAAATACATGTCATAGAACAGGAAAAAGGAGATATTCCCCACAGAAGAAATTAAAGTTTCCTAACACTTGATTTTCACTCTTTGGATACATACTCGGTTTAGGCTGATTTTCAGAGAACAATTATGAAATATGTCCAAATAGTTTTAGTAACTGATTCAGTATCATATATCAGTTGTCCTCCTTGTGGTGAGTCTAGCTCCAGCTACTCTGTTAGTTTCTCTGTTGACTTAGATAAAATCTGATAGGTGCAATAACAACATCTTAGATCTACAGGGGCAGTTTCTCAGGAACAATCACAAGGCACATAGCAAATTATAGAGAAATCAATTCACTCTCCCAGGAAATGCAGCCACTTCTTGAAGTGGAAGAGACAGCTGTTTAACAGTACCCAGCAAGTTCAGAACCAAAAGTGGGGTTAATCCAAATATACACCAGTGAAAACGAGAGCAGAGCCTAGGTAATTGATTTTGGTGGATTTAACTGGTGCAACTGAGACCACGATCTGGCCCAGGGATTTGTCAGTATGATGCCTGAAAGGAGAGCAGGCTGCCTCAGGCCTGAAGGGCTTCTTAAGGCTTTTAAAACTTTATATTACCTGTTTAACTCTCTGTGTTTTTAAAGTAGCCTGATAATAGCATTGGGATTGGGTGTAACACAATGAATGTTTCTGTAAAAGCAACACATTAAAAAACATCCGGTGGAAGAGACCATAAAACTGAATGAATCCATCATGAAGACAAAAAAAACCCCTTCAAATATCAGATAACTCTCATTAAATGTATTCAAGTGAACAGTGCTTCCGTTTATATTCAAAGACCCCCTCCTTGCTGCAAGTGTGACATCCCCAGATGAACAATATTTGGGGTGCTAGCCTACCTGTTTCTCGTGATACCCCTGGGGCATAGACTGAGAGTCTAATAAAGCCCTGACGCAACCAAACTAGCTGGAGGAAGAGAAGGTGCTGTGAACTGTTTCATTGCATCAGACATTTCTAGCACCATCCACAACGTTGAGAAAACACCATTGCAAACGTACAGTGGTCTACAAGTGGACCTACTTGAACCTGAAGAACTATGGGCCTGCTCCAAAACACAGTGAAGTCAATGGAAAGGCTCTCACTGACACTAAGAGGCTTTGGATCGGGCTAAAATGCTGAGTCACAAAATGTAGGAGCTAAATAAGATGGTGATGTAACAAGTGAAAAATGATCTGAAGTGTTAAGTGTATATTTCTTGCAAAGATCACTCAATTCTGTTTTCAGTTCTGATAGCTATTTAAAATAACCTTCAGATATGTAAGCTTTCCTTACTGATTCCTTACCATCTTCGGCTCAGTCAACATAGGGCACTCAAACTGGTAGCGTCAATTTTGATACATTGGTGTGACATATGTCTATACGGAAATTAACTTAAAATACCAACGGCTTCATCCAGCACGCCTGAAAGTCAACAAACGCTTTGAAATGGATTTAACTGGAAGCAGGCCCTGACAGTCATCAAGGAACAGATCATCATCTTTATTGTCATGGGATAAAATATAATGGCTCTGAGTGGAATTTCTTCATTTTAAAATCTCTAGAAAAAGAACAATTGCAACTAATTTCCAACACTGTATTAGCCTGATGTTAACCAATGATTTTGACCAGATAAATGACTCTACGCTATATTTAAGGGTAGCTGAATAAAGGGGTAGCCCAGCCGAGTTAGGTGCTCCACAGGTCAAGTGAATTTCAAAAACAGCAAATAATAGATGTAAATAAATACAATTATAATTATCCAAAAACAAGTTACCTGCCTGTAGCACCCAATTAGCATGGAATTTTGAGCCTTGGAGTCAAATTCAGCCCTGAAAAAAATGGAGTTGTCCCTGCTTAAACCAAGGTAAAACAATTCATCCTTAAAACACTTTTAATACCAGATGTGAAAATGCAAATGCTTCTTTTTTGACCTTCCTTCAGCTCCCTACCCAGCAACAAGGAAAAGACTTTTGAAGTATCACCTGGATTACCTAACAAAAGGCAGAGATTGTGCCTGGTGCTGAAAAGTCATTTGATAGCACATTTAAATGGAAAAATCCTCCATAATAATAATGAGAATAATTTCTGGCTTCCACAAAAAACTTCAATACCATTTAATTGCCTGGGGATCTTGTAACTCCTGAGAGCCTTGATTGCTGCTTTCAAGTAGAAATTCCTTGGCCTGTGCTACATGGAGGTGGCTCAGCAGCATCAAAACATGGGTCATGTCATCACAAGTTATTTTAACTATTAAGAAAAAAATATTTCTGCATGGCAACAGTTATGAAAGAGATTCAGTTGTCTGACATCGCTCCATTCAAGTTCTCACAAAACCCAGCTAGAACTGTAATTCCTACCCAAACATGGTAGATCTCAAGGGAATAGAACTGAGGGGGGAGAGGTTGCTTTTAAGCTTAGTCTTCTTAGTCTAAAAGCTATCACGAGTCTTCAAGTAATTGGTGTTTTTCTAAAAGCCCCAGCTCCTGGAGTCATGAGATTACAAGAATCAGAGAGGTAGCCGTGTTAGTCTGGATCTGCAAAAGGGACAAAGAGTCCTGGGGCACCTTAAAGACTAACAAAAGTATTGAAGCATAAGCTTTGCCTACTTATTTATACCTGCCTCTGCATACTTCCACTGCATGCATTCGATGAAGGGGGTACTAGCCCACGAAAGCTTATGCTTCAAAACTTTTGTTAGTCTTTAAGATGTCACAGGACTCTCTGTCGAGATTACATGAAAAACTTAATTTTCATTAAAAACAAAACAAAGTGAAGTTTCTAGCCCTCATGGCTGCAGATGTAACCCACACATCTCCTGGGTTTCAGTGATTAAGTGTTTTGCTAGGTCAAAGCCCATATTATGAGCAACAACATGTCTTCCTTGTGAGATTATGTACTAAATATTATTAATCGTTATTGGTTTAATGAGTTTAATGCTTCAAATAAGCAAAATCCTGACCTGCTAACATACTTTGAATTCTTACCCTAAACCTTCACTATTGCAGCCCTGAATCTCTCCTATTCAAAGACAGCCAAATTTATGTGATAAATAACAATCATGGATTTTAACAAGTCTTCACTGTAGATCAGACTGAGACCTATTAAACCTGTTTCATTTGTGTTCTAAACCAGAATGGAACTGAGGCATTCAAAGATAAAAAATGACAAGTGTCTAAAATTGACTAGCTGAGTCCCTGAGAACTCTTTCTGTTTGTTATAACAAAACTCAATCCCTAATGCAGTGAAGGCAACATAAAGTTCAGCAATGGCGCACTAGTGTACCCTTACCACAAGGAACTAGAAGCTGCATCTAATGCTGCTGAGGGAGGAACCAAATCCTATGGTGGTATCATCTCATATAGCATAGAAAACGAAGACAACTCAAGGAGCTCAAATTATTTAGCTTAAGAAAGAAAAGGTTATGGGGTGACTTGATTAGTCTAGAAGTACCTAATAAGAACAAATATTTGATAATGGGCTCTTCAATCTAGCAGAGAAAGGTGTTACATGATTCAATGACTGGAAGTTGAAGAAAGAAAAATTCAGAGTAGAAAATAAGATGTACATTTTTAACAGTGAGGGTGATTAACCACGGAAACCATTTAGCAAAAGTCGTGGTGGCACTGACAATTTTTAAGTCAAGATTGGATGTTTTGCTAAAATATCTGCTGTAGGAATTATTGGGGGAGGGGGAGCCTCTGTTAGACAGGAGGTCACACTAGATGATCACAGTGGTCCCTTCGGGCCTTGTAATCTAGGAATCAATGACTGATTGTTATACAATACAAATGAAAGGATTTGAGTAACTAAAATCACTACTAGAAGAGAAATGCCAATTTAGTGCCAAAGTTTTGAAAGTCTGCCCACAAACAGGTGCCAGAATTTCAGGGGTGTCCATTTGCTACTTTTCAAAAATAGGACCCTGTTGAAAACCTGGTCCTTAATTCCCAAGAGCAAGCAAATGTAAGTACATCCTCATAAAGAAACAGGATCTGTTATTTTTGATTGCTTTGCTACAATAAGACAGGACGCCTTTCTGCACAAACCATAGCCCTCTGCTCATTCCCAGATATAATTTGCTAAAATCTTCATTGCAGGATAATTACAAACTAGGGGCTCTTACCCCCTTTACGTTCCAAATGTTCCAACATGCTAACATTAGATTTCCCTGACAATAAAGACCCCAACCTGACACACATTTCCTCTAGCCAGACACCATGGAAATAATGCCTAATGAGGTGTAATGTGCTACAAATGTGTTTTCAAAGGAGAACTCCAACGAAGATGCAAAATGTAGAAAGACTCCAAAGCACACATGCCCATGATGTCTAGTATCAGAGGGGTAGCCATGTTAGTCTGGATCTGCAAAAGCGACAAAGAGTCTCGTAGCACCTTATAGACTAACAGATCTTAGCCCACGAAAGCTTATGATCCCTAAGATCTGTTAGTCTATAAGATGCTACAAGACTCTTTGTCGCTTATACCCATGATATGGCTCTCGTCTTTCTGTTTGAGAGCTATAAACAAAAGCAGTTGTAGTTCTGTTAGCAAAAGTAAAGTGCTGTTCGAAAAGAGTGATTTCAATAACTGTTTAGATTTTTGCATCAAAAAATTGTATTAAATAATTCCTTCATCAAGCTCAAGGGATGGTGTTCTTAGTCATTTGCTCAGTGATCAAAAACATATGTCCCTTTGTAACCAGGTTGAAAAATAACCCAATATTGCAATGCTCCAGCAGCAACACCTCATCTACATGGATAATACTGTCTCATCACACAGGTAAATGTCTTCCAGACATTCTAGTAGTTGAAGAAAGGGAGCCAAATTCAGCCTAAGTTAACTCTATTGCCTTCAATGACTTGTTACTGCTTACTACCTCAGGGCTAAAATTAGGCTAGTGTATTTATCTTTGAATAAAAATGGTTATATTCTGTAAACTTACTCATGATGGTGAGCACTTATGCACACAATAGTCACAACTACTCATGTGAGTATGTGCTCACCTTTTAACACTTGTGCAAGCCTGCACTAGCAGTGTATAGTCTGCCCAAATATTTCACAATGACTCTATCTTCCTAAGACTCCTCTGAGGTAGTTAAATGGGTGTCATTATATCCATCTTAAAGATGAGAAAGTTGAGGTACAGAGGTGAAAAACCCTGTGCAAAGATACAGAGCAGAGGTTGAATTAGAAATTGAGGTAGTGGGAGGATGGAGCAGGGGTGACTCCCAACCTTGTGAATATTGGACCATGCTGTTCAGTGCCCATACAGTGTTTTTAACTCTCACAAATTTTATTCAGAGTCTTGTGATATTTGGTGTTTTTCTTGAAAAGCCTGAGCCTCTGGAGTCATGTGATTGTGAGAATCTCAGCTTTTAAAAAAGAAGTAAGGTTCTAGATCTCATAATTGCAGATGAAAGCTTGAAAATGTGAACCAAAACCCAGAAGACCCCAGAAAGAATCTAAGTGTTACTTTTTAAAAGCTCATTATTTTTAAGCTAATCTCATGATTTTGAGCACTTAGGATGTACTGCCATAGTGCCAACTCTCTCACTCTTGGTAGCACACATCCTTTTGGGGGTTGTTCCTATCCAGATTTATGGTGACTGAAGGCACTTTTTCTGCTGTGCTTCCAGATGTATACAAAGTGCAAAATCATTGTAAGATATCAGTCCTCCTCTACTGTGTTTATTCATCTGCGGAATCCCTGGGATCATCCTTTTTCAAAAAAATTGCTACATTTCCACTGAGAGATCCTGCAGGGCATCCATAATCCTCATGAAAGTGTCCACAATGCTCTGACCTCAGACGCGTGGCTGTTGTTGTGGGGGATGTCTCTTCACACCCAGGAAACGAGAAGGACAAATATAACAAAGCCCATGCTGTTGGAGATGATGGAACGGTGTGTATAGTTCGCAACACTTTCACTTCCTTCCTAGCAGGAAACTTTGGATTAAAATGAAAAATGCACCAGTCCCTGAACCATGAGACATCCATGGCACCTTGCCAATCTCACTGATCTGTCTGCGCACAGATGTTTTTCAGGCTGCTTTGCTAAGTCACTACTCCAGCCAGCAGCCCTACCAAGCTCCACAGTGAGCTACACGCTGCAGAAATGGCTATTTGAGGTACCTCTAAACACAGCTTAGAATTATATATATTTTTTAAAATCCTATAACAACTACTAAGGGCAAATGCACAGCCTGGTTATTCAATACACAAATCTTCCCTTGCCAAAACACACAATCAAAAAGGACTTTCCAAAAGCAGTTGTCCTTTCGGAACAGCTCAGGTAATTATCACCTCCTACTATACTTGAACTATTCTAGTTGAAGTCACAGACCTAAGATTTTCCTTAATTTCACTGACAAAAAAAGTCTGCATTGCAGGAAAGGTTTAATATCTTACCTGTTCACTTAGTTTTTCTGCCTCTCTGAGCTAAAGTTCAAACCTGAAATTGCTCTGGCTATGCCATAATTCCACATCCTTACCTGTAAGAACCTATTCAGTTTAGGTCCCGATTCAGCAAAGCACTTAAACACATGCTTAACTCCACCCATTTTGAGCAAAGCATTTAAGCACACCCTTAGGTCCTACTGACATCAATAGAATGCTTAAAAGCCTGATTAAAATCTCTCTGAAGTCAATGGAGAGATTTCCACTGACTTCAGTGGGTTTTGGTTTAAGTCTTGTTCTGAACAAGGATGGATTTCAGCATATGCTTAACTTCAAGCACATGCTTCAATGCTTTGCAGAAACAGGGGTATATCTCCCGCCTACCTCTCTGCTTTTGCTTCTTTTTACTTTCCTCCTCAATGTTTTCGCTCTGCTCCCTTTGTTTCCTTCTCATGCTCTCACCTTCCGACCTTACGTCACATGGTCCTGGCACCTGGAACTCCTTACTGATCTGCTCTGCCGTCTTGTTTTCTTTCACGTTGGCCCTTCTCCCATGAAGCCCACACCTCCAATCTTTCTGGAAAAAGAACTTTAGAGACGAAGTGCCCCAAACATGCTGATTTGTTTGATGTAGGACTGATAGCACTGCCACGCCTCGTGATTTTATCATAAATCTTGCAATATCTGGTGTTTTTCTTAAGGCCCCAGCTCTTGGAGTCATGTTAGAATCTCTGCTCTCTGCTCTCTCTTTTTTTAAAAGTAATCTTTTAGCCTTTTATAGTTAACAAGCAAAGCCTGCAAATGTGAACACTAAAGAATCAAAAACTAGAAGGCAAATAAAAACATCCCATTCATTGTTTCTCACAATTTTGAAGACTGACTCTGGTTTCTGAATGCTTGGAATTGGCAATACCACTTACTAATTTAATAAAACTATCCCTAGAATCTTCCTCACCTGCGAGGGGCCTGAATCAAACAGCTATCGCAACACATCCTGAATTTGTTAGTACTCTCTAAAGAAAGCATGAAGATTTTTTAATTTCTGCTGAGTGACCACAGAAAATCTCTGTTTGCAGGGCAACCTGCTTAAATGGATGAACACTGCTCCAAACTGGAAGTAGGAAAATGAGGTGGCTCTAACAAAGCATTCGGGAAAAGAACAATGGAATTCTGATTCAGAACTTGCCAAAGTCAGACGTAGACTGAACATCCTGCCAGACTGTCTAAGGGCCTAGCTAGAGATCAATCCAGGTAGAGTGACCAGATGTCCCGATTTTATAGGGACAGTCCCGATTATTGAGTCTTTTTCTTATATAAGCTCCTATTACCTCCCAAACCCCGTCCTGATTTTTCACCCTTGCTGTCTGGTCACCCTAGATCCAGGTGGCATTCAGTCTGTGAGCAGGCTGCATCCATTTGGGATGTGTCATGACAAGGAGGAGGAAGAGCTAGGGATGGGATGAGCAGTTCCAAAAAATTAAGAACCACTGAGAGGTTTTTTTTAAAAAAGCTTCTACCGAGCCTTTGTAGAATGTTGGTTCACGTACTCCAGGAAGCACTTGGGAGAAATGTTCTTTTCCTGCCCAGAAAGATGAAGCCAGAGTTTGTCAAGTGACTACATTAAAATGTAGTAAGAGGAGGACAAAGATCGCATCACACACCATGGCTGCAGACCAGACTCCCCAGCATCTCCTCAGGGTGTCCTGGAAACTGTCTGAACATCAAAATAGAACTACCTTGCTCTCTTCATTAGTCAAATATAATCTCGTAAAACCCAACACCTGGTATAATACTCTCAGTGAGGCAGCAGATGCCTCATAAGGGTTTCAGAGTAAAGCTCAATGCTCCTCTTCTTTAGCTGTCACGTTGCCACCTGCAGAATAGGAGGAACTAGCCGTGCAATGACTGACATGCAGCTACCTCTCTCTTCCATTGTAGAATTATAAAGTCTCTGAAAAGATCTCAGGGCACAACAAATGGAGACCAGCATAACTCGAGCAGGACCTCCAGTGTTGCTGACATATCTCACAAGGGTGTTGTGGGCATCAGTTAGCTGTCTGGGCAATTCTTTGAAGATATAAAATAAGCACAACTATTATCATAATCTACATTGCAGAGAGAGAGAGAAAATGGCCAATATGTGGTCAGGATAAGTAATTACACCAATAACTTGAGAGGTGTAATGATAGGTTTCCTAACACAGTGGAGGCTCTCTCAGCTTGAAGCCCATGACCAAAATTATCTTATCAGAATCTTATCTAGAAATGAGACACATCCTATCCTCAGGACTTGCTGAGATACTTAAAAGATTTTCTTAGCCGACATCTCTTTGGTTCTATAGCATTGCAACACTAGCCTTTAAATATGCTCGAGTGTGTCTAAGGTTACCAGATGTCCTGATTTTATAGGGACAGTCCTGGTTTTTGGGTCTTTTTCTTTTATAGGCTCCTATTACTCCACCCCCACCCCCACCCCATCATGATTTTTCATGCTTGCTGGCTGGTCACCCTAAGTGTGTCCACCTGACTCTGCAGAGGTTGAAAACCAAGAGGACAATTTTACAGGAGGGACCCTTCACAATCAGGAGCAAGAAGTGGAAAGGTGAAAGCCTTTGTGCACTATGCTTTGGCATGCCATTCATTTGCTCTGGACTCCTCAATGGTCTTATTTTCAAAAAACGGGGCTATAAAGGCAGGAGGTAAATCAACACCATGAGTAAAAGGCCAGGAAAGTGATGCATAGAATCAAATATCCCTCAGACAAATCTTCCAGAGAAGGAGAGGTGGATGTGCAGCAAGAACAAAATGACCCCAAGAGGGACTAGGCACAATCTGGGTATTTTCTGTCCATTCAAACATGCGCTGTTAGCCATAAAAATAACCATGTCATCAGGAAAAATTATTCTGCAGATGGTCAGAAATCCAGTGGAGGAACCCAATGGAGTGGGAAGACAAAAAGAGTTGTAAACAAGGCATGCAAAAAAGTTTGGTTAATATTTACAGTATTTGTATAGCCATAAGTGTAGTACAGGAGAGAACGTGGGCTTGATTTTCCGCTGCATTGCCCCACATGCAGTCATTTGTACCTGTGCAGAGATATGATAATCAGGTCCCTTTAAAAAGGTGTCTTAACTGAGTACCCAAACTCTAAAATCACTAATCACTTTTGAAAATCTTGGCCAAAATGATTACAGTACAGAGATTTTAAAAGCTACAATAGATACAATAGAAAAGTTAAGCCTTTGATTTTTTCTGAGATTAAAGCTAAAGACAATTTCTCAATGTGTGTGTCTTTGCACTCTGATTAATTCATGAAAAAAATCAAAAATACTAAAAACAAAAGATATGCAATGTTCAAGACAAAGTACACAACTTGGAGCTCTTTATGCTTGTCTTTCTCGTGGTAATAATCCTGTTGGTATGTGGCAGTAAACTGGTTTCAAATGTGGTAAGCAGATGGAAAGCTTTATAGGTATCTTTAAATATCTTCAGATGATTTTACAGTTGATGTTTGTCCCTGGTAGGGGAGGGGAAGTAGCTCATTAAAGACCCAGTGCTAAAAAGAAGAAACATCTGCTGAAGCCAACAGGGGTCTGCTGGCACAGTTCAGCAGCTGGAGTCTGCCGTTAATAGTCTTTACGTTCCATTCTTACTCTGTCTTCAGTCACTGGGAATCACTGTGGAGAGTTTAAAAGAAAGCAGTGCCCCTTCGCTTAGCAGAGTATCCCAGAAAATCATATGGAAAGATAAACTTGCCTCTCAGTGCATATCAATTGACAAATAGGTTACAAATAAAATATTTCAGTCAGGGAGAATGAGAGTTGTAACAAGATATGGAGCACCGTGCCTCTGATTTGCTGGTTTAAATCTGCTCCAGGTGAATGTGAATGCTTGTCAACTCTCAAAAACGAAAATCTGTGCAAGACATAGCACCCCAAGAGAATTCGGAGCTGATCACGAAAAGAGCTGACTCCACAGCCAAAAGCTGGAATCATTTTTCCATTTAACTTTTAAGGATAAAATACTAGAACTAGAAATATTTGATGTAGATATCAACAAAGCCACCAATATGAAAAAAAAAACAGTAAAAAATAATCAACCGTCATTGGTCCTGATCTCCATTGCCCTACATTTTGTGAAGTCACTTACACCAGTGCAAAGTTATGTAAACTACCATTATTCTGATTAAGTAGCATTTGATACCCTTTCCACTAGTAAATGACTACGCAGGGAACAGAGAACTGACACGTGATTTCTGGCAAAAGGAGGGTGACCAGATGTCCTGATTTTATAGGGACAGTCCCGATTTTTGGGTCTTTTTCTTATTGAGGCTCCTATTACCCTCCACCCCCTGTCCTGATTTTTCACACTTGCTGTCTGGTCACCCTAAAAGGGAAGCAGCAGAACACCGCAACAGAGAGAGGCTGAGAACATGAAAATGATTTATAGAGCATGTATATTTGGCCTCTTTTGTACTAAAATATAAAATGCTACAGAATGAATTTCTGGGTACTCTGCTCAAAACCTATCGGTTTAAATTGAAACTAACCTTATTGTTGCTGTCAGCTAGTACTAATGGTGAAGAATTGTTGGCTTCAATGATTTGTGATCTATTGTCCCTGTTGCATTACATGGTTACTGAGCATTGATTTATCAGGAGTCTAGTTACATCAAGATACGTTTAATTTGTCTTCATTCTGTCTTTTTCTCTCTCTGTTTGCAAGACATGGGCCTATCAGCTGAGGTACATTTCCCTTCCCCTTAAAGAATATGAAAAGGAATAGAACTAATGGTACTCTAGAGGGATTTTATAGATCCTTATACTCTTTGCTACATCTTATCGTGTACCTATGATACCCTGGCATCCCAATATTCACCACTGTCATGTAAATAGGATTTGTTTAGTACAAAGTATGTCTTGTGAGGTATCATTTTAAAAGTCTTGATCTGCTAGACATTAATATCTCATTGGATGATATGTGCTATGGTCATATGTGAAGTTATGAAGTTTGGCTATGTATTGTTACTTAAACATGTTGTGAGGTTGAAAACATCCACAAGCAGCCTTTCAGGTACAATAGTAAAAAGGCCAAAAAATGTTAAAGGCTTATTGAGGAAATGCACACAAGTTCCAAGGATTACCCCAGGAACTGTGTACAATAGAAACCTCTCAGAAATAGCACTACACAATGGGAACTGTTTTGCTGTGACCTGGGTCAAAGAGCTTTCTAGCAAGTGGGGAGGAGATACAAAAGGGGGAAATGACATCATGATGGTACCTCACTCTCCCTAAAACACACCTGAGGGGCAAGAACTGAACTGGGGGAAGTGATTATGAGATGTAGAAGACTTGTTTTTAGGGGAAATTTTCTGAAGTGCCCAATGGGTTTAGGTGCTCTAGCCCCCACAGAAATTCAATAGGTCCCACACACTTAAATTCCCCCTTCCATATTTCTTTATCCCGACTAAGAAGCCCACACGATTCTGACAATAAATAGCAAAAGAAATATAGATGAGAGAAAGTAAAAGCAACAAAATCCAAATGGAATGAATACATCTTTTGTAAACAACCCCATGGGAACTCTGGGTGTAAATCAAAGTCTGCTTAAACACTTAAAAAGATGTATCATTCTCACCCATGTTAGCTTTGATAATGGAAGGACTGAGGTTTTTGTTTTTGTTTTAAAAACAGAACTGGTAAGATACATATTAATAAAAAGGAATGAAAGGAAGTTTTGTCTCTGTTAACAGCTGAGATCCTATAATAGGATGCATGCTAGGATCAGCTCAGGCAGATGACAGGAGAGATAACAAATAAATCCTTCATTTCAGCCGAAGGCTACATTCCACAGGAAGATTTTTTTCAGCCTGAATATTTATGTCATCACTTATTTCACTGTAAGGCTTCCCAGCTCTTGTGCAGGGCAGCTGCCTCTTCAAAGGGAAGTTCCGAGCGCTCAGTAATCCAAATGTCTGCACAAGGCATGGAACCTGCAAAGCCAAAGTCTTACGTGCTTCTGCTGACAAATATTTTACTTTACACAAGTGACTGATTTGTGGGTGTCAACGAGCTGCAATCTGTTTGTTTTTGATTTTCCTTTCAGAAACAATTACATGGGCTGCACGGTTCTCTTCGGGGTTGACTCCACCAGAGATTTTGGCCATGCTGGAACTCAGAACGAGAGCATGGTGAATGTCTAGGGTTAGAATTTGAGTTATTGTCGGTCTATTTGCTCGAGTTACAGCATGACCAAAAACTCGAATTTAGTCTGTTTATTGCAACCCTCCCATGTGTGTCACCACCTGAAAATGATAGGCACAGTTGAACCTTAAAAGCTCCACTGTCAAAGTGAGCCAACTTATGAAGAACACAAAGGGCCTGAATCTCTTCTCATTATGCTGGTTTTACACCCATAATATGCCGCTTACATCAATGGAATTTGCTTTTCACTTACAGTCCTACAAAGGAGAGCAGAACTGGGGCCAAAGCTTTGAAATCGTCGTCCAGTTGAAGAAGAAAAGAGGAATTGACTTGTCCCAAATAGGAAGCTGTCCATTTCAAATCGGTTCCAGTCTAGTGCACTATGTCCCACTGCCTCCAACAGCCTCCTTCCTCACCAGCATTATTTACAGGGAAGCATCTGGGTAGAGACACTCATTGCAAAAAAATAAGATGAAACTAAACCAGCTGAAAACTGAGCTTCCTAAATTACTAAGTGGGTTTTGTCAAGGTAAGGAAGCAACATGCCCTAGGAGAGAGGACATGGGGCTGCAAGGCAAGAGATTTGAGTCCTATTCTGTAGTTCCATCCCCAACCATTCAAAAATCATGAATCTGGCACCAAAAATCATGAGGTGTATGTGAGTGGGTTTTCTTTTTTGTTTTGTTTTGTTTTGTTTTAATAATACAGCTGGGATTCCAGTTGTCTCTCTACAACCAGGACTAAAAACTTATAATGTTATTTCAAATGAAAATCAAAGACCTTCACATATTCACATGGCTTCAAGAGCCAAGGCTTTAAAACATTATGAGGTTTGGTAACCATTTATTCCTGGCTCTGCTGCTGACTTACTGTGTGACTGTGAGCAATGGCTTAAGCCCATATTTCCAAGAGAGGCTGGATACCCAAAATTAAGGAAGAGAATTTTGGCCTTATAAATTATCTATGTCTCCTCTTCCCCATCTGTGACATAAGGATAATCATACTTACCTTCATTTGCAGAGCACACTGAGAATTGCAGTTAAAAAAAAAAAAAGGCCTATATGACTTCAGTTTATGTATAAAGACAGCCTGGTATGTAACTAATTTTAAAGCATATAAATTTTAAATTGCCTTATTGTTCTAATACCTAAAAATTTGCTGACACTTTATAAAAGGCCTGATCTCAGCCAGGCATGTGGCTTGGATCTTCCTCAATTGCTACGCATTATAGCTTCAAGCTTTATAGATTTGCCTATTACTGGGCAAATTTATTTGTGTTAAAGCTTATTAGGGTTGACAGTATATGAACATTATTTCCCATTATTACACTAAACAAACATACATGTTTTATGGTAAACTATATAACACAGTATCTGGACTCAGGTGACCATCTGGCTATTGAAATAGGACATTTTCCCCTTACCTACACGGCAGTTTGGCATTTAAAAAAAGCAAGATGAACTTTTGAAAATGCCCATCTACTGTCAAACATTCAGTTTCTCTCCTGGGTGTTTCTGACTTCATGTGTCAGTGCTGGGCCTAATTCCCTTGTGTCATCCCCGTTTCCCCACTTGAAAAGTGGATTCTCATTCAAAGTCACCTCAACAGTCATCAGGCAGTCACCTCAGCCATTCATCTGGCTCATCATTCCAGAGATTCTAAATGAGCCCACAGGATAGGCCAAGTAAAGAATGATGCCTGTGAAAAAGGAGACACTTTTACGAGGGTCTGTGTTCTATGAAACTCACGTCGCTTATTTGCGGATGGAGGAAACCGACTCTTGTGGTTAGGAGAATGTCTTCTGTAAGCCCTTTGGGAAACAGAAGCAGCCACAGTTTGGCTTCATGGTCTCCTTCACCTAAAAAGAATTCTTTGAAGTTCAGTTCATAACCACAAGGCTTTGGGTCTCACACCAAGCGCATCTGAAACGAGGAAAGTGGTTTGATATTTCCCTACTCTTGCTGTGTAAGTAAGCTTTGTGGTGGAAAAGAAAACCCACAATAACCAAAAGGTTCAGGGGTCTCTCTCTCTTCACAGTTCCTCTTTGTGGCGCTAAATTATCAGTCCAGCTCAACAGGGACTGTGTCAGATTATCTAGCTCTTCTCCAGAAAATGAGACAGTAACATAGGCTACAGTCCATTAGCACTTGGCTTATTTCTAACTCTGCTCTGGCATGTTGAGGCAGCTTTGCCCAGCAATAGCAGGAAGGGAAAGTCTGGTGTTTGAATGGGCACACCTAAAGAAGGTTAACCCAGGCTGCAGTAGGATAGGGAAAATAAAGATAAACCTTCTGACATTTAAGAAACAGGAGACTTAAGAAACAGGAGAGGATTATTTAATTTTGACAGCATGACAGCCAAACTGTATTTCAGCAATCCATCAGCTCTCTTCCTCATTTGCTGTTAAATGAGCTTGCTTCGTCACAGCCACACGGCTGTGATTGTGTTCCATCTGCAGGCTTCCAACAACAAGCTGCAGAGGCGGAACGCAGATTCTGGCTCTTGTCTCACGTTGTTGTCTGTGCTTCTCCATTGTGCTCGCTGGTGGGTTTCAGTCACAGCTGCCCAAGTACAAAAGCGTGCCCAGGAGCTGTGTCAATTCAGAGATGTTTACAAACAGTTATGTGCAACCCCAACGCAAGGGATCATTCAGCCAAATCCCAGCCTTAGTTACTTACACTTGTGCAATCCCATTGCAGTCACGGGTTTTTGTGGGTGTAACCAAGTTGCACAGATGTAACCAAGGACAGAATGTGTCATGTCCTGGTGCTCTCTTTGGGGCACTGAGTGTCTTGAAGGTGAGACGTAATTCAAGGGGCTGTGTGTATCTGTCATGGTCATATTTTCTATAGAGCCCAAGCCATATAGTAATGAGAGACGTAAAAGGATTGTATTCAGCAGTGAACTGAAGAAATATGGCACACAAGTGTCAAAGGAAAAACAACCCTTTCGCTCATCACCAGTCTATCTCCACCGACCTACTCCATATGGTGGACATTTTTAAGAGGTATTTGCTTCACTGCTTTCAAATGCTGACAGTCAGCTGTGCTAAACAGGACCCCATATGAAGACCACGGTGTCGTGAGCGATAGGACACTAATGAAGACAGATCGGAGAACCTTTTCCCAGAGGTCAGCCTTCTTATTCAGCAGACGGTGCTGTCCAGTGAAGACTTCATTATCATCAAGATACAGGAAGGTGGTGGGAGAAGGGAACTGATGGGAAAGGAGTCCCTGAACAGAAGGCTAACATTTATCTATTCCTGGGTTTTAGGCTGCTGCCCATCACCACGGTACCTGAACACCTTGTACAAAAAACCAATAGCAGTAGAATTTAAGAAGACAAATGTTTGGATATAGCGGTCAGTGATTTACCAGGACCATGGAGAGGATGGGAAGCAGAATTCAGCAAGTGTAATGTGTAGGAGATGGCAGGCCTGATTATAGCAGTTATATGGCAATATGAAACCACTGAAATCAATGGAGTAAGCTTTCATGTTGCGCTCCCAGTCAGTACCTGGACTGGGCTGGGGAAGCTAATGATCCAACCAGTAGACCAAATTTGGTGATGAATCCTGGTCACGTGCCACCTGAGGGATGTTGTGTATACGCTAAGTAGTATGGAGTCACACCCATATAAATTTAATATAAACAGAGGGGAGAATAAGGCCCTAACATGATAAGAACTTATCCACAACTGCGTATGCATCAACATAGCTCCATTAACTTCAAAGGAGTTAGACCTACTTACATCCACTGAGGATCTGACTGCTGGATGTTAGAGATAGACTGGATCTAGTAAGGGTCAGCTAGTCCTCCTGGAAACACAGGCTGTCTCTCTCTCTCTCTCTATAAAATCTAGTTGCTATGTTAGTTTGCAACACCTCTCAAGATGGTGCTTTTACCCGTTATACAGCACAGCCTAATGGGGGGGGGGTCATCATTAAGAAGTTTTTCCTGATATTCAGCCTACATTATCCTCTTTCACCCCGTCACAATTCTAACCATCCCAAACAATTCATTTCTCTTTGTGATGTCCAGACAGTGACTATGCTCCATCCCCTTAGCTATAATTCAACTATAGGTAACAATAGTTCAATCACCAAACACTGGCAAAAAGTTAGTGGCCGGCTTTAAAAATGTTTCATTGTTTTGGCTGATATCAAATTGTAAATGTGAGAACTGATTTCCCCATCTCTGTACAGCAGCTCAATGTTATAAAAGCGATCTTGGAAAAAGCAAGGAATGCAATGCTTCTAAAACTCATATCCACAATGTTTGCTCCAGGGAGATGAGCAGAGGATACACTGGCAGCAGGAAGTACAAATGTCTTTTTAAACTTTTTTTCTTTCCCCAGAAAGGTCAAAGATGCCAAGAAATTCCCATTAAATCATACAAAACAACAGTCTTGAAACACGAGAACATATGAATGGGAAGGAGACCACTAAACACTCAGTTCAACCGGAGTCCTTTTCGCTCTGTACACACCATCATCTCAGGCACTCCAATGCTATTGTCATAGGCATGGGGAAAGAACCAAAGCAGAACGGGGCGGGGAAGGGGGACACAAACAGAATAAAGAAGTGTCATTCATGTGTGCCGGATTTCTCTTAGGACAAAATATTATTGAAAAGCAATTAAGTAGACAAGGAGGAAGGAGGGTCTTGTGGTCAATGAACTGGGATTCAGGAGTATTGGCCTACTAAACCCAGGGTTGCGAGTTCAATCCTTGAGGGGTCATTTAGGGATCTGGGGCAGAAATCTGTCAGGGACAGTGGGATTGGTTGCTTTGAGCAGGGGGTTGGACTAGATCTCCTGAGGTCCCTTCCAACCCTGATATTCTATGATCTGCCTTAACCCCTATGATCATGGGTTGTCACAATCTCTTTACCTTGGTTCCCTGTCCGTAAAATGAAGAGGATACACTTTGTCTGCCTTGTCTGTTTGGACTGTTAGCTCCTCGCAGCAGGGATCCTTACTCAGTGTGTGTACATCAACTGGTACAAATGGGCCTCAATTTCTGTCGGAGCTTCCAGGTCCCCACTGTTATACAAACAATAAATAAATAATCATGCACTTGACCAGTATTTCTGAAATCCTCTAAAAAACAGCTAGATATTAAATTTACACTGATGCTGCCCCTTGCTCTACCTATGATTCTGGCTTGTTATCGAGATATCTGGGGAGAATCCACAGAATATTAAAGTGCCCAGAGCAGGGGCTGTGACGTTACACCTCATATTCTATGAAGAATATGGTTATGATATGAATATGGCATAACTAAGATATACTTTATGTAAGATGGCTCATGTGAGGTATCGTTGGAAAGGTTATGATTTACTGAATGTGATTATCCAACTTTATGCATGTATAGCTTCTGTATCTGAAGTTAGGAATACTGACTATGTAACAATTACAACTGTGCGTGCATTTGACCAGACAACAGGCCATCAGCTTTCACAGGCCACTAGGAAGAAACAATAAGACTTTAAAGATACTACTCTTTCTCTTTCCTGGGAGGGGTCCTGGGACATATCTGTGACTCTACTAGATCAGGTGGTCCTGTCACCTAGTACTAAACACCATCTTGGATTTCTAGTAATTTTCCACTAAAAGGCTGGAGAGTAAGGCAAACAGGACTCTCTCTTCCATTACAACCCAATAAGAAAGACGGCTGAAAATACCTGAAGAGACAAAGGAACTAACCTGAGGAAAAAGGCAGGGGTGAGTCCAGATTGAGACAGGGGTCCGGTCTGTAAGAAGAGATAACTGAAACTCTTAGCTACAGAAACTCTATAATTTGCCTAAAACAACATTTAGGGTGAAAAATTGCTTCTTAAAAACAGTCTCTTTAAGATCTTAAGTTTAGTATGTGTTTTATTTGTTTATGATCTGCTTTGTTCTGTCTGGTATCCCTTATAATCACTTAACATTTACCTTTTATAGTTAATAAACTTACTTCTTGTTTATAACATAACCCAGTTTGTGCAATTTAAACTGTGGGGGAGGGAGAAGATGAATTTTTATGAGTTTGCACTGTGCAGATCTTTCTATACAACGCAAGACAATATTATCTTGGGTATATTTTCCAGAAGGAAGCCACATTTGAGTGCTCGGCAATTTCCTAGCTGAACCTTCCCATGGAGAGCTGTTAGCAGCCTCTGAGTGATTCTACAGCTGGTGCGTCCCTATCTGCGTGTATGTGCTGCCAGAGAGCCTGATTCAGCAAAACAGGGAGCGAGAGCACAGGCTCGTGGAACAGGCAGGCTAAGTGAAATCCCAGTACGTCAGGTGACATTCCAAAAGGGGGCTCCAACCCATCACAGGGGCACAGAAATCAATGAGAATTTAAAACAATAGAAGTTAGAGATGTGATAGACCAAGCAGATCTAGTCCAGGCAGCTATCGCATCAGGATTGTTCCTTTTAGTATATTTTTTCATGCTGCTTCATTCATTCTAATTTATTGTGGCGGAGGGGGACAAATGGTGTGTTTTGAAAGTATCACCAAAAAAATGAATAATGCAGTCTCCCCCTCACCAGACTTTATCAAAGGAATGAAAAGCACAAAAATCAAGGGCTTCTCAATTTCTTAGGTTGAGTTTATTTCACTTGGAAACTGAAAACTGACTGACCATGAGACTGGAAGGTGTGAATCCTCTTTGCACTGCAAAATGCCATCCAGCCACTCATATCTGGTTGCTACTGACACTTGTGTGGGTGAGTGGGTAATGGGCAGGGAGTCAGGAAAGGAGCTAATATCAACTATTTCACTGCAATACGTGAAAAGCTCCTCAATCCTACCTTTACCCTCTATTCCATACATGCTGCTTTTTTCTCTAGAACAGGAGGAAAGATATTTCATCCCAACAAAATATCACTAGAATTCTCTAGCCAGCCCTAAAAATCTCTGGTGACATTTCAAAATCAAAATATTATGTTTTCCAGCAGAAATGTTTCAAAAGATTTATATTTTTCAGTGGACAGTTTTTCAACAAACAATTAAAAAACAGATAATTTCCCACAGAAAGCAGTTACTTTTAGTGAAAAAATTAATTCAACTGAAAACCTAATTTTCTATAGAAAAACAATTTTATAGACAATTTTTAGCCAGCCCAACAGTACAGTATTATATTTAATTTATATAGTCTTTTCTATGTTTGGAGCTAAGATACGTTATAAATATTAATTAGTTGAGCATCAGGGGACCCCAGGAATTACATAAGTATAATTATGCTCACTTTACAGAGGAGTGCATTTGTGTTCTCTGCATAAACCAACACAAATGTTCTTCATTATTAGTTTCTGGTTTGTGTGCTGAATTATTTGGTGTTGTCACTGATTTTATCACAAGTTTCACTACATTTTCTATTTTTCTTAATGCCCCAGCTGCTAGAATAAGATTATTCTACCAAAATCTTAGCTTTTGTTTAAAAGTAAGCTTCTAGCCCTCGTGGTTTCAGTGAAAACCATGAACCCTGAAGGAAAATACGAAGAACCCAAAATATATTATTTATTAAATATCATGATTTTTAAGCCCATCTCCTGATTTTTTAGGGCCCGGCCATGAATTTTGTTGATTGCGCTTAGCAATTCTGATGACCTCATACGTAATAACTAACATTATTTTGCCTGTGTTATGACCTGGGTTATATTGACCAAGAGAGATCTGCTCTGCTTAAACGGGACCAAGCCTTTTGGGAAAAGTAAACTTTCCAAATCATCAAAATGCAAAGCCCCAAACTGTTCATTTTAAAAAACAAAAACAAAAAATCACCTTGCCCTGCTCCGTTCCCCCAGGAAAGGAAGTACTACACTACTTTAGCCTTACAATGGGTTTGCGGTTGACAACCTGCTCTCACTGAGGCAGAAAGCAGAGCACTCAGGACCCCTTTACTGCCATGGTCCCTCATCTTCATTCAGACTTGGACTAGCAGCTAAATCCTGGAAGAGGGATGAACTACCACACAGAAGGCAGCATGCATGTCAGAGTGAGGAGAGAGGGCTGCGGACTGACTAGTTCTCACTCAGATTTGGGAAAGGGTCTCTCCTAGTATCTGGATGGTCATAAGATAGCTAGAGACATCTTGAAGAGTCTCATCAGGGTCAGGAGAAGAGCTAGGAGCAGGGCTCCCAATGGAATGGGGTAGAAAGCAGTGAAATGAGCCAGCCAAATTGACTTGGCTCATCTCCCTAAATGTAGAATCCTCAGAATATATCTGTTCAACTTCTGGATTGTAAGGGGTACGCATTCACATGGCCAGATGGTTTGCAAGCACCAGCATCCTATGGTTTAATGACTAACAACACTAAGAATCCAAACAGCCACTCAATTGTAACAGCACTGAGTTCCCCCTCTACACTGTTCAGCCATCACACCATGCGTCTCTTTTCATCAGCCCCTAGGTGTGTAAATCTAAATTCTTTCTTTTCTGGAGCAAACAGCCGAAGCTATATTCAGACAGCAGACCTGGGAGGTAACTGCTCTGCTAAGCATTGGAGTATTGGGACCAATTTTGGGCACCACGCTTTCAGAAAGATGTGAACAAACTGGAGACAATCCAGAAGAGAGCAACAAAAGTAATTACAGGTTTAGAAAACATGACCTATGAGGAAAGGTTGAAAGAACTGGGCATGTTTAAATACTATAGCACTGCAAGTTACTATGATTGACAAAGCATAACTTTTTAATGGACATTTTGAAATTTCTGAACTGACCGTTTTACCCTCACTGGCAACACACAATGAAAATGCATATTTCACTCATAAGAGGTGATAAATATTTACATACACGACCCAACTCATTTAGTGGAGTGCTCCTCCCTCTCATACGGCTTTGTCTGACATGCTGCTGGTGAACACAAATTGCTTGTTACTTTGACTTCATGAGCAGCAAAAACCTGGATTAACTGAGTGACAATTAATGGCCTGTAATACACAGTACGCCATATTATATAACACTGGTCTACAATTTTTTAGAAGTCGTCTGCTTCAGAGATAAAATGTGATATTTATTATGTATTTTCATGTGCTGAATTCAAATATGACAATTAAAACAACTGATTGGCTACTGTTTCTAAGATATTTAAGTTTTTACATTTTATGTCTATGTATATTGTGTAGATAGTACAGTTTTAATCATAAATTGTAAACCTAGGTCTTTTCATGTGTTTATGGTTCCTTTACTTGATAATATTTCACCTGTCCTGTTTATGTAACACTTTAAAAATCAGCAAAAGGGTTATATAAACAAAATGTATTATGAAACAAAAGGCAAAAAACTATTATGTACATAGTTTAGTCCTATTCAGTGTCTACTCGGCGCTTCTTGGCTTGTCTCTTGTATTCATTAAATGGAGCATCTCTTGTCACTGTCCAGCAATAGTCTGCAAGCATTGATGGGCTCCATTTGCCCTGATAGCATTTCTCCATTGTTGCAATGTCCTGGTGAAATTGCTCGCCGTGCTCGTCGCTCACTGCTCCGCAGTTCGGTGAAAAAAATCTAGATGAGAGTGCAAAAAATGTATCTTTAGTGACATGTTGCAACCAAGGCTTTTGTATGCTTTGAGGAGGTTTTCCACCAACAACCTGTAGTTGTCTGCCTTCTTGTTTCCGAGAAAATGTATTGCCACTGACTGGAAGGCTTTCCATGCCGTCTTTTCCTTGCCACGCAGTGCATGGTCAAATGCATCATCTTGAAGAAGTTCACGAATCTGAGGACCAACAAAGACACTTTCCTTAACCTTGGAAATTTTCCACGGAGGTACTTGAAAGCTGCTTGTGTTTTGTCAATGGCCTTGACAAAGTTCTTCATCAGACCCAGCTTGATGTGTAAGGGTGGTAACAAAATCTTCCTTGATTCAACAAGTGGTGGATGCTCAACACCTTTCCTCCCAGGCTCCAATGACTGTCGGAGTGGCCAATCTTTCTTGATGTAGTGGGAATCTCTTGCACAACTATCCCATTCGCAGAGAAAACAGCAGTACTTTGTGTATCCAGTCTGCAGACCAAGCAAGAGAGCAACAACCTTCAAATCGCCACAAAGCTGCCACTGATGTTGGTCATAGTTTATGCACCTCAAAAGTTCTTTCATGTTGTCATAGGTTTCCTTCCTATGGACTGCATGAACAATTGGAATTGATGGCAAAACATTGCCATTATGCAGCAAAACAGCTTTAAGACTCGTCTTCGATGAATCAATGAAGAGTCTCCACTCATCTGGATCGTGAACGATGTTGAGGGCTGCCATCACACCATCAATGTTGTTGCAGGCTACAAGATCACCTTCCATGAAGAAGAATGGGACAAGATCCTTTTGACGGTCACGGAACATGGAAACCCTAACATCACCTGCCAGGAGATTCCACTGCTGTAGTCTGGAGCCCAACAGCTCTGCCTTACTCTTGGGTAGTTCCAAATCCCTGACAAGGTCATTCAGTTCAGCTTGTGTTATGAGGTGTGGTTCAGAGGAGGAGGATGGGAGAAAATGTGGGTCCTGTGACATTGATGGTTCAGGACCAGAAGTTTCATCCTCTTCCTCTGCCTCGTCTGACTCAAGCGAGAATGATTTTGGTGCATCAGGAACCGGCAGTCCTCCTCCGTGGGGCATTGGGCGTATAGCTGATGGAATGTTTGGATAATGCACAGTCCACTTTTTCTTCTTTGACACACCTTTCCCAACTGGAGGCACCATGCAGAAGTAACAATTGCTGGTATGATCTGTTGGCTCTCTCCAAATCATTGGCACTGCAAAAGGCATAGATTTCCTTTTCCTGTTCAACCACTGGCAAAGATTTGTTGCACAAGTGTTGCAGCATATGTGTGGGGCCCACCTCTCATCATGATCTTCAATTTTGCAGCCAAAATAAAGGTGATAGGCTTTCTTAACCATAGTGGTCATACTGCGCTTTTGTGATGCAAAAGTCACTTCATCACAAACATAGCAGAAGTTATTTGCACTGTTCACACAAGTACGAGGCATCTCTGCTCACTTTGGCTAAACAGAAATGTGTCCCTTTGCAAAATCAAACACTGACAAATAAGAGAGCAAGACACAATGATTTCTCGAGCTGATATAGGGCAATTTGTTCAGCAGAGTGATGTAAGCTTCGTTATGATTGCATCATCCATGACTTCTAGGAATAACATGATGCAATTCATATCATGTATGACGCAATACCAGCTTCAGATTGCATCATTCATTGTTTTGCCTAAAAAGCAAGTACTGTCCAAACCCAGTCATAGATTTATTCATAAATCCAGTCAAAGATGTATTTTAGTCATTTCTGGTTTAAATTGAGATCTCTTCCCTTTATAACTCACTTATCCTCCACCATTCCCATGTCAACGGTCGTATATACTGACCCAATAGCATATCTTGAAAACTAGAGCCAATCAACCATTTTAAGCATCATTTTCGTTCTCAGTGACCCAGAATTAGTAAAGTTTGACTACATTTATTTCAGAAGCATTTTGGCTGTAGAGCAGTGTAATCTAAGGGTCTCTTCTGGCTTTAAACTTGATGAATGAGAAACCGTAAGTCGATCAGCTAGACAGAGCAGTTACTGGCAGAGAGTGGCTGAAAGCCTCAATTTAGGGCAAATTTGTCTCTCAAGACCACATCTCTGTATTCCAGCCTATTTTCAACTGTGCGCCCAGTGTCAAAGCTCTCAGTGATAAACAGGTCGAGGCTCCAATAAGAAGGGTTGGGATGGTTTCCCCCTTATTTCAGCATTTGCCAGATGGCTCTGTGCTTTGTGTTGCTGCTGAACAAAGAACAGTGGTGGATGGTCAGTTAAAAGCTAATGAAAATAAACTTGTCTGCCACAGAGTTTGTATTGTTTTTGTTCTAACTGCTGGCACCTACGAAATCTCCGATATCTGGTTCCCCCTTCCAACTGGTACTTAGATACAGCAACTTGTCATTTGAGACCAGTGCCTATTAAAATTACATAGGCACAGGTAAAAGTGATCCCAATGCACAAGGTGACAGCAGGCAATTGGCAACAGACCACATACTTTCCTTCCGCCATCTCACCTATGGCAGGGTCTCTCCAAAAGTCTTTTCTTCTTAATAAATTTAAGTGCAAGATTGTTCCCCTGCCTGCCACAAATCTGTGGGTCCAAGTCCGATCATCTTTTAGGCTTCTGAGTGGGTGTTTTAATTTTGCTCTCCATCAAATAATGTCCAACTTGGCACAGCATCTAACAAGAGGGAATCTTACATCAACACTAGGCTATTTAGGCCAAAGTCTGTTCTCAGTTACACAGGTATTTCTCTAGTAAGTGGTAGTGGCATTACTCTAGATTTATACCTATGTAACACAGCAGAATTTGATCCACTAATTTTAGGAAGGTTTAATATGGGATATGCTGTTAATTATGCCTAATTCATTTATTTATCAGAGTGTCACATCTGAACCCAGAATTTTTGCAGATGAGATGAGTAGTCTCTACTTTTAAAAAAAGTTACTCATCTGTGGCTGAATTTAGGGCCCGATGCTGAGCATCGAACACATTCTTAGTTAAGTCAATAGGAGTTACACATGCTTGTCACTTCCCAGGATCAGGCCTCTCCCATTCATCGGGGACTGAGGAGAATTGATCTGAGCCCAGTGCAGAGAAGGAAGGCTTTGGTATGAACTGTCTTAAATGGTGTAGATGCCCATGAATTTCAGTTCAGACCTGCAATAACTTTGGCTGTTCCAGGCTTCTGTTGAACAGAGACAGCCTTCTGTGATGCACAGTGCTAAGCTGTGCAATAGTTCTGTGACGTGAAAAGGCGGCACTGCACACTTATTTTCACTTGTGCACCATTCTTCAGAGGCAAAAGGCTGCCTAGGTGTCACTAAATGTCAATGTTAATGCACTCAGCCTCATCCTTTCCACTTTAGTTACTGGCTGACACATCTAGCACAGGAAATACAATCTCACAGAACAGAAACAATATCTACAACAACCACTGACCATCTGCAGAGCAGAAGACAAGTGATAGTAAATTTCTGTTATACATGAGTTATTCCTATGAAATGACCATCACAAACGACAAAAAGGAATCTGATGGCACCTTAAAGACTAACATTTATTTGGGCATAAGCGTTTGTCGGTAAAAAACCCACTTCCTCAGATGCATGGAATGAAAATTACAGATACAGGCATAAATATACATGAAGAGAAGGGAGTCGCCTTTCAAGTGGAGAACCAGTGATGATGAGGCCACTGCAGTCAGGGTGGATGTGGTCCACTCCCAAGAACTGATGAGGAGGTGTCAATTCCAGGAGAGGCAAGGCTGCTTTTGAAGTGAGGCAGCCACTCCCAGTCCTTGTTCAAGCCCAGATTAATGGTGTTAAATTTGCAAATGAATTGTAGCTCTGCAGTTTCTCTCTGAAGTCTGTTTCTGAAGTTTTTTTGTTGAAGTACTGCTACTTTTAAATTGGTTATTAAATGTCCGGGAGACTGAAGTGTTCTCCTACTGGCTTTTGTATGTTACCATTCCTGATGTCTGATTTGTGTCCATTTATTCTTTTATGTAGAATTTTGGCCAATGGACCTGCTCTTCTTCATTTTTTCCTTTGCTGCGTTCCCTAATCAGTATTCCCTTAACTTAACTCAGTGCTTATATTAAACACACAACAACGTTATGCTTTTACATTTGGGTCTGCAACTCAACTGCATATCTAGAAGAAAAATGTAGGCAACATGGCTCCTTCAGTACTTCATACTTACATCAGTTAAGCTATTAGACTTGTTACACTCATTCGGAAATTTCCAGAGTGGTATATAGTGATTTAATTGCGCTGCTCCACTCAAGTCAAGTTCAAGGTCATGATCCTTATCTTCAAGCCAGGGCCCAGTCTACCTAAAAGATCGCCTAAAGCTCTGGGATGAACACTGCGAACTCCACTCATCAGGCACAATGGAATTTTCTAGCACGAGAATAAAGCTAATCTGTGCAGGAGACACAGCTTTCTTGGGGGACTTGTGTGAGACTACAGAACTCCCACAGGAACTATGGACCCACCATCATGAACCTCACTATCTTCCATTCCAAGTAGAAGGCACATTGCTTCAAGCGGTCTTCTCCAACATAAACACACAGCATCATATACATTGAACAAGAGTCTACCAAATGAAAACACTACATTGCACATACAATTCCCCCTGAGGGAAGAGGATTAAAGGACAAGCCACATGTGACAGATGTTAGCCACATCACTCAGTGCACTACCAAAAGGTGCTCAGATACATTAGGAATTACAATGATAAAAGAACCTATACAGAACAATTCTCTGCAGCACTGAGGAATCCAAGAGTAGTGTGAACTATTCTAAATCATACAGAGTATGAGGTCCCTGATATATTTTTTTTAAAGCACATGGGAAAATGAACCCTGCTTGAAATTTTTCTCTGCAAGTTTCACTTTCTTCGGGTCTTTGTTGCTAAACAGACAGAGACACCCCAAATCCAAAATGTCACAGACATCTGACATCTCATAACGTCTCAAACACAAGCCACTTTTCAAAGGTTTCACACAGAGTTATCCCCCTTATATTCATAATAATGTCTTTTGCAGAGCTGAATGAAAGTCACTCACAGACACTTCTGCTCACTAGCAAACTTGCTTTCCATTCTAATAAATAACCAACTCCCTCAATGTAAGCATCCAGTTCCTTACACTCAGCACAGACCATGTGAACTCCAGCACCATGTACAAACAATATACTGCTGACTTTACCCCTGCTGTATAAAAGTCTCAATGCAATAGATCCTGGTCTAGGTGAGTTTGGAATTCAGGTTGTCAGCGTGATTGTGAGCCCTTCATGTGACTAGCCCTTCTTAATGCAAGAGACATCTGACCCTATGCCATCAGTGCCTGACAGGCAACTACTTCCCGCTAGAAGAGCTGAACTGGCAAGCTCAAGAGTCCGCAGGAGACAAAGCTCTTCTTTTGACTGGCCCATAAATCTGCATCTTGCTCCCAGGAGAGATCAGATTGAGCACAAGTCTCAGCCCCTTTGGAATGAAATATCAAACCCACTTATTGGCCCTAACCCTGAACTCTCCCTCATTAACCCCACCATTAACAAAAAATCCCTGCAGCATGGAGAAAAGCTGAAACCATCTTAGGTTCATTTTAATAAACTTTCTCAGATACAATGGTAATGGCCATGATATAAAGAACTAGACAGATAGTGAGCCTGTCCTGTAATATACACTCTCCAGTTGAGAAACAATTCCACCTTTGTGCCAACGGAGTGAAGGATTCTCTTGTGAAATAATGCCGAAGAACTGACAGTTGTTTTCTGCTGTAGACTCCTGTCAAGTGAGGACTGAGATAAGGTGTCATTTACATGTTTGAACTGGAAGCAGACTTTGTCCTCCATTAAGCTGCACACATGGCAAGAAGCCAGCAACATTCACTGGGGAAGAGGACTCTAGCGAACCACGAAGCATTTTGTCAATGGGGAGTTTGCACTTGGGAAAGGCTCTCCTCAGCTAGAGCATAAGACCTTACACACTACACCACTAAATGTGCTTATTTGAGGTTTACTGCATTTGTACTTACTGTGGGGGAAACAGGAGATCTTTTGATTTGTCATTTTGGGCAACATGGTCGTTTTTCAATCTGCTCTCTGCAAGTGGGGGGTGCTGGGAGCTTGCTAGTTCACCTCAGAGACAGCATAGGGAAGGAACTGTGCTGCACAGAGGTATGATTCCTTCCCTGCTTCCACTTTACTCCAACACACTGCCCCTCAACAATAGCAAAAAACTGCCCTTGAGCCCAAATCAGCTCATCTGGGGACTGCAGCAGGCACTGCAGCTGATGGACTGTTAACTGTCACGATTGACAGTTAACGATTAAATTGGAAGCAGAGTCTGATTTTCAGATTTCAGCTTGAGTGTATAGGGCGGGCCGTTCAAAAACACATTTCGGTTTAGAAATCATAGAATCATAGATGCAGGCATTATATACTGACAAATGAATCATAGAATATCAGGGCTGGAAGGGACCTCAGGGGATCATCTAATCCAACTCTCTGCACAAAGCAGGACCAATCTCCAATTAAATCATCCAACAGATTTTTGCCCCATATTCCTAAATGGCCCCCTCAAGGATTGAATGGGGGGCAAAGCTCCTAGGAATGCCCCTGAGAGAGAGGAAATCTGGGACTCCACAATGTCATTGTGAGAAAGCTCCAATGACGATGATAATGGCACTTTAAAGCAGTGGTCTTCAAAGTGGGATGCATGAGATCCCCATGGGGGGCCGCGGTGGCCCAGGGTCACTGCGGGATTGGCCCCGGGGTGCCGCCAAAAGCGGAAATAGTCTATTTGTGTCCCGCTGTAATGCCGCCAAAAGCAGAAACTTTGCATTCAGCGGCATTTCAGCAGACACACCCCTGGGCCGCGATAGGACTCCAGGAAGTAGAAAGGGGCCGTGGACAGAGATCTTTGAGAGGCGCTTCTTTAAAGTATTGAAGACTCCTCCAAAGAAACCATTTACACTGAGTGTCCAAGTGACAATTTCTGCTCTCAGTAACTCCAGAGCAGTCCCACTGAAGTCAGAGTTACACTGATCTACATGAGAGCAACAATTATGGTGACCAGAGAGCAAGTGTGAAAAATAGGGACAGAGGGTAAGAGGTAATAGGAGCCTATATAAGAAAAAGACCCAGGACTGTCCCAATAAAATCAGGACATCCGGTCACCCTAGCAACAGCTGGCCAAAGGTGTCCTGCTTCTGACAATAACTTGTAGCTGTAAACTAGCTAGTCGCTTAAAACTCACAATATCCGATCCCTAAAGAACATCCAATGGCTCTGAATTGCACTGTTTCCATACTGGATTCTTACAATCTCAAAATTAGCCAGTATTTTGAGTCTTGGCATTAGTCTACTAACTAAAAGTGCAATTGCGCATGATTAAAATGGCATGACAGATGGAATGGGTGATAGTAAGGAGCTGTGTTAATCACTATTATCCCAAAGTAATTAAGAGTGATTGGGCTTGGAACTTGTCTAGACTACTTCTACACTTTGGCCCTCATTCTTTCATAGGCACAGAGACTGAGGTAGTTAAAGCATGTTATGTAACACGTAAAAACAAGGACCCAAATTGCTTCCAAGAATATATAAGACAGGCGTTGGAGTGGTGAAAAGGCCAGGCTTCTAATTATCCTGTAAACTGCATTGTTCATTATCCAGAGGGGGCTAGTGGAATACTTATCAGCCCTGTTGGAGCAGACTGCAACTGTCTTTTTTTGTTAAGTTTGTGAGTTAGTTTATCTTCTGGCCCAGTTTATGCAGAGGCATCTGTTAGCTCCTGAACAATAGGAACAAAAACCAGGGTGGTGCAGGAGGAGACTTTGACGTACAACCTAGGTCGGCAGGGTCTCAAAACCCTTTTTTGAAAGCAGAAATGTTCTGAAATTATCACACACACAAACTTGATGTGGTTTGATGACTGGAGAGATGCAATGACCACACATCTGTCCATGCCTGGTTCATTTCTTCACTCATGCAAAGAGTGCACAAGAAATTATCCCTCTTTTAACCTATCTCACTTCCCAAACAGAGAAGGAGAAACCTATGCTTTCCCAGATCAGAGAATTAGGATACTCTGTTGCCTGATAGAACTGGCTTCCCCAAGGAGTTCACCAGAATCCAGGCACACCTGTTTACTCGGGCCTTTAATTAATAACCATAATTAACCATATTAATAACAATAATACCAGGAGAGGGTGAGAGCCTGTAAGAAGGGAGACACAGGCATACAAAATGTTTCATGCCTTTAGTTATAGTTTTCCAGTTGGCTAGAACGGATATTGTTAAATTAATAAATTCTATTTAAAGAAAAGACAGTTATTTACCTTTGTAACTGTGTTCTTCAAGATGTGTTGCTCATACCCATTCCAATTAGGTGTGCACACACTGCGTGCACAATTGTGGAAAGATTTTTACCTTAGCAACACCCGCTGGGTCGGCTGTGGAGCCCCCTGGAGTGGATCCTTCATATATACTCCAGCTGACCCGGTGCCCCCTCAGTTCCTTCTTACTGCCCATGACAGTCATTGGAACTGTGGAGCTCGGCTTTGCTACCCTCCACTTTCCCTAGCGAATCCCGTTCTTAAAAGTTGTTTATAGCTGTATATAACAGTGGTCTTCAAAGTGGGCTGCGCGAAACCCCAGCGCCGCTGTCAATCCCACCAAACTCGGCAGCAGTCTATTTTTGTACCACTGAAATGCCGCTGCAGAAAGCAGAAGCTTTCTGTTCGGTTGCATTTCGGTGGATATACCCCTGGGGAATCATAAGTGGATGCCACGGCTCGGAAAGGGGCCACAGCCAAAAAAGTTTGAGGACCGCTGGTATACAATGTAGTTGAATAGCACAGTTTTAATAGAGTTAGAGTTAGCTGTAAAACAGTGTATATAAGTTGTTGGGGGTCTTTCCCCTCTCCTCCCCGCAGACTCTGTGGGCTCATGCCCAAGGCTCCAGGTTTCAAATCTTGCACAATTTGTGGGAAAACTATGCCAATGGGTGACCCGCACGAATCTTGTCTTAAGTGCTTGGATGAGTCTCACCAAGCCGATGAGTGTAAAATCTCTAAGGGCTTCCGTCCCAGGTGAAGAAGGAGCAAAACTTGAGGTTGAAATAGCGGCGGCAAGCAGAGAGCCAGCACGGAGTACTTCGGTGTGCAGTGCTCTGACAGCAGTGATCACATCGGTGCCGCGGCTGGGTCCTGGTGACGCGCACCGGAGCTCCCTGGCACCACAGCTTCCTGTTCCAGCCCGGTGCCGATCACACTCTCCACAGTGGAGGCAGAAAGGGAGGTGCCGTTGAGTCCAGTACATTTGGGCTCCCCCCCTCATGCAGTGGCAGAGTCCCATCTCCCCTCTACGCCAGACATTTTTGTGGCAGCGCGGGACTTGATGGCCCTGATGGAGCTGGCACCACCTCAGCAGGTAGTGGCTCAACCTCACATTCAGATTGTGCGATCCAGAGGGAAGCCAGCACTACTTCTGCCTCCGGCACCACAATCAGAGTTACTGCACCAATCGCAGTCTTTGCAACGAGGCCGTTCACCTCTGGGTGTTCTGTATAGCCCACTCCATCCATCCAGTGACATCCTTTCTCCCAGGGGTCCAGAACATGCTGGCAGACCACCTCAGCAGGTCCTTCTACTCCCATGAGTGGTCGATTCGTCCCGACGTCATCCGGACCATCTTCCTGAAGTGGGGATATCCCCAGGTCGATCTCTTTACCTCTCGGCACAACCGGAAGTGTCATCAGTTTTGCTCCTTTCAGGGCAGCTCCCCCCAGATCTCTGATGGATGCCTTCCTGCTGCTGTGGAAGAACCAGATGTTTTACTCCTTCCCGCCATTTCCACTGGTCCACAAGGTCCTACTCAAAGTGTGAAGGGACAGGACACTCCTAACCCTGGTGGACCTGGAGTGGCTCAGACAACATTGGTACACCTCCCTCCTGGAGATGTCTGTAGAAACCCCAATACCTCTACCACTTTGGCCAGAACTAATATCTCAGGACCACAGTCACCTCTGTCATCCCGATCTGCAGTCCCTCCACCTTACAGAGTGGATGCTGCGTTGCTGACAAGCTCGGAGCTTCTCTGTTCTCAGTCGGTACAACAGGTCCTCCCTAGGCAGCAGGAAGCCATCCACCCGGGCCATATATTTGGTCAAATGGAAGCGTTTCTCCTGCTGGTGTGCTCAGCGCGACACGCCCCCTCTGAGAGCATCTGTACAATTTATCCTCGATTATTTGCTTTTCCTGAAACAACAAGGTCTAGCATTATCCTCTATCAGAGTACACCTAGCAGCCATCTCAGCTTTCCACCCAGGAGATAGCCTTGAGTTAATGTTTTCATAGCTGCTAAGAAAATGGAGATAAAGGTGGGTGACAGTACACAGGTTTGTTTTACGCCAGTTTGGATAACAAAGGGCTCAGAGGTGGAGCCACTGCACAGGATGGAGGCAGTCATCTGGTCACGGAGGAGTCTTACATTGGTGATAAAATTTGCTTGGCCAGCCAAACTTTGACATGATTTTCCTCAGAACCTCACGGTTGATGGAGTCGAAGGCTTTGGTCAGATCGATAAAGATCATATACAGCTCCTGTTGATGGTTTAAAAAAACCCAAACCTATACAAACCCTACTGAGTGTCTATTACGATCCTCAGTTTCATCCATATGACTTCTACAGACCTTTTCCCATAGGATACTATACAAACTACCTCATCTCTCAGGCCTTATTGACATCAGGATCTGGAAGGTGTTAGCTACCATGCATTAACACCCCCGTATACACAGGGCAGTGTATCTTTTAAGATGTGTTAAACTGCTCAAGTGAAAGCCTAGGTAGCAACCTCAGTTTTAACACCGCATTGGCTACAGTAGGCTGTTAACGTGTTAGCTAACACCTTCCAAATCCTAGTCTAGACAAGGCCTAGAGCATGCACTTCCACTGAATGCCAAATTGGTGCTCCTTTAGTACTTATCCAGTTTCTGATCAATTTATACCCAAAGTGTAACTTACACCACCACTTAAATTATTTATCAGTGCTGGAACTACAATGCAGAAGTTCTTGGCTCCCAGCCTATGACCAATCTACCAGAACATACGGTGTCTCACATGAAATTCTCATTTCAAGTTACGTGCTTGATGCAAAGTCACTTGGTGATGTTCTCTGGGTTTAGTTATTCAGGAGGTCAGACAAAATGATAACTGTCCCTTCTGGCCTTAAAAATCTATGACTGAATATTTTTTTCAGTGACTCTTTGAAGCGAAAAATCTTCCCATCAAAATGTAATGAAAAATAATTATGCCCAATGTAAAGTTCCACCAGGGAAGGACGGGGAGGGAGAACCACAATCAGTAATTTCATTCATTTTGTGCAGTAGTTGGGGCACATCATCAAATTGCTGTTAGATCACCCAGTTCCCCTCTCAGCACTATCTACATACAGCATGTTGTAATTAATCACTCTCAAAGATGAAAACTCCAACTCACTAAATACTGCAATTGTTCCTAGGATCTACTATTTCCTGATCCTTGAATATAAAAATGTTCACCATGCCTTTTACCTGCTGACCAAAGAGCATCCCCAGGGGGAAGAGAGGGGGTGAGAAGAGAGAAGAAAAGAAACTGGATGGTCCAAGAGATACAAAAGAGGCTATGGAGCCTTTAGTTGCTAAGTCATCAGTTTGAGTCCAACCTGTGTAGACAGTCACTGAAAGTTGGTCCCATCTGATGGTTGTTTGATGGCCTACATGATGAGTTGGTCTCTACTGGAGAAGAGTCCACAGCAATAGTGCTAGGCTTCAGCAGCCAAACCTCAACTGAAAATTATATTATAACCTCTGCCGAAAATGACCTACCTGCTAAACTACGTTTAACTCTACCACAAAGACTTTGCTTCTTGAGGGCTGCAATGAGCCAAGTACGAGTTGACAAAAAAGGACTAACACGCTTATGTCCAGAATAGCAGTGGTATTCAGATCTGTCTGACTTACCAGCCAAAGAGCTTATCTCCATAGAGAGCAATAACATGAATTCTACAAAACTTGAATCCTATTTCAAGATACACTTGTATTAAAAAAAAAAGTTGAGATGGTTCAAAACAGCCATTCTACCTAACCTCTTCTCATTTTCCCTTCCCTCACTTCCCGCCATCCCTAGCCTCTTCCCTCTCCCTATTCACGTCCATTGTCTACTATATTATTATTGTTATTCCCACCCTCACATGTTCTGTTTACGTTGTCTGGCTTTGTGTTGCTTGGCCTTGCAGCTTTGACAAGTTGTAAAATTGCATAATTCTATGATTCTGCTGGCGATCCCATGCAGCATGTGGTATTTGGAAATGTATACAAGCTGTAAGACATTTAGCTTTTTGTACTTTTCATTGTTTGTTCTTTTAGGAAAATCATTTAAAAAAATTCATTACCAAAAAAACACAAAACAAAACACAAAAACCACCCGGCCATCAAAACCAGTGTTGATGGCCTTAAACACAGTAGACTCAACTTGACAAGGAGACTGAACTATCTTCCACACTACAGATATAAATCTTATAAACTAGGGTTGATGCATATGATTAAGGGAATGCAGGGGGCTTGAAATTTGTGGCTACATAATTTCAGTCTCTAGAACTGTTAGCCTCGGATATGCGATAATCTCACTTCAAAAGAATTTAAACAAACTGAGAACAGTGGGGGAAAACTAAGGAGACCGCTCTTCACAGCAAGAGGCTATCACCACAAGAGACCCGTCAAGGTTTTACACTGTCAGAAAGAAGCACTCCTGATCTTCAGCAAGTGGTTTTGTTAGCCACTCTCCCCTCTGCTATCAGCACCTCAATTCCCATCCCAGGTCCTGCTCTCATCCTCCAGTCATTCCTGGGTGTTAGCAACAGCAGATGCTAGCAGGAGGGAGAGAGTGAGACTGTGAGATCAGTAAATGAATGGCTCAGAATGACTGCAGAAAGCACAGAAGGAAATGGCCATAGACTACAGGAAACACACAGACTGACCCTGATAGGGGGCCCCAGGGATGAGAGAACAGAGTAAATATATACAGATGTCTGTGTTATAAATTGGTTACCGTCTCATTTTAACTCACCCAGTTCCTAGTTACAGTTTTTTAACCACAAAGGAAAGGAAAACAAAAACAAAAAAACTCAAAACCAAAACAAGAAGAAATCCAACAGAACTGGCCCCCCTGAAATTATTTTTTGACCCCTTCAAGTAGCTCTTCAGTAAAAGTTGTGTTTAATAGCAAGTATGGAAATCCTCCTCTAAATAGTCTGCATAATGTATATAAAATTAAAAAGGGTGTTATTTAATAGGATTAGTTTTGGAAATGGATACAGTTTCTGTGGACTGCCAATACAAATCACGCCCTGGATTCCCTTAAGTAAATTCATTTGCTAATGGAAATGATAGCTCAAATCCTGTATAAAGGAGACACATTTTTTTAAAGGAATCTATGTGGGACTATGCACTGCAGAGATGCATAGCACTCAATTAATCCCCCCATTAATAACCGGACTTTTATGATGCAAAGTTTCTTTTTTGCAGACCCTTTTTTCCCTCCTTTTATGATCACAGAGGAAGCTGCGGCATATTAAAGACAACCTAAAAAGAGGTAAAAATGCTCGCTGTGCTTTAAAACTACTGTAGTAGCAACAACAGTGCATGGCACAAGATAAAACTCTTTTGCTCAGACAGCCGTTTGCCATCAATTTCAGTTGCTTCAAGGAATGAAGCATTTGGAATTTCACTGTGATTAATTTTTCAGAATGAAAATGAGGAGAATGGAGATAATAGAAAGGAGAAAGTGCACAGGTCACTTAGTGGAGCTGTGATTCAGACAGCAGCAACCAGGGACAGATTTAGGGGCAGACGACCCGCCCGGGGTGCTCTAAGGTATTCCGAAGTTTAACAAATGGAAGGAGGAGGTGCCAAACATGCTCCTTGCCTGGGTCATAATTTGTGCCAGGGCCAGCCTTAGCAGCAACCATGACACAGCACAGTTCCAGAGTTTCCGTCTCGTACAGTGGGGACAGTGAAAGGCGGAACTTGGATGGAATGTGCCAGCTAAGCACAGCTATTGTTCTAAGAGCTTTTCAGGCACTACATTAATCCTTGGGTGGCAATGATCTCCATTTTACATATGCAGAAACTGAAGTACAGGAAAGTTATAGGACATGCCCAAAGTTTCACACGGAGTCGCTAACTCATCCTGGAATGGAACCTAGACCTTCTGATGCCCAGGCATAAGCTCTAACCACTAAGGCAAAACTCACAGCAACATTTAGGTCCAAACTTTCACTGGACTCCAAATCTCGGGTACCTAACTTGGGGTACACAGAGTGATTTGCAGAAGTGGCAAGCACTCGTAACACTAGCCCAAGTCAATAGATACTCCATATCTCTAAATGTCAGCACCTAAGGTCACTCGAGTTCAGCATCCAAAATCTGAGCCTTAACAACCAATCCAAAACAGAAACTAGTGCCGGCAGTAGATAATGTGTGGCACTTGTTTACGGATGTACTCAGAGCAGGAGCTATTTCTGGTAAGCTAAGAAAAAGGCATTATTCTGCAATAATGCTCCAGTAGGGGATCCCTAAAATCTCCTCCTGAAGTGAAGTGTGTAACCATGTGTAGGAGCAGAAGAGAGTCAACTGTGTAAATGAGTGATGGAAATCAATCTGAGAATTGGTACTGTGCCTCTCATAACTTACCCCACCAGTGACCTGCATTCTTGGCCAAATTAACAAGATCAAGGTAGCATGGAGCGGCTCCACCGTTATCTGAAATTCCATGCCCCGTGCTATGGGGCAAGAGGCAGGTCAGGTCCCCCAGCTCACATTATTGATAAAAGTTCTAGGCTGCACAAGCACAGCTATGTCAGCCTCATTCCACCATCCTTACTTCTGACAAACATCAACCAAAGGCTTCTCCCTCCAGTCTTGACCAACCCTCTCTTTCCCCACCTTCCCATGGTGAGGAACACTGGGGAGAGCTACCTACTGCCATCACTCCCTTCTCCCTCTGATCACCACTGCCCCCTGCCGGCTACCTTTCACGCACGGCCAAAGTGCAGACCCACCAGAGGAGCAGCAGCACATGTTAAATCCTCATTTAGTCACCCCACTCCGTCGATAGCTGGGAGTGCTTGCAAAGCGAACAGGTGCATTGTGTGCTGTGCTCCCATAATGCCACCAGGACTGAGAGAGGGATGAACATCGGTGGTCTGATCCTACGCCACAAGGAAATAAGGACACAGATCAACAGACGTGTACCCAGAAACCTGCTGCTGCAAGACAAGCCCAAGAAAGAAAACAACAGAACACCACTGGCCATCACTTACAGTCCTCAGTTAAAACCTCTCCTCTCTCTGCATTATCAGTGAGCTACAACCCATCCTGGACAACAATCCCTCACTCTCACAGGCCTTGGGAGGCAGACCAGTCCTGGCGCACAGACAACCCGCCAACCTCAAGCATATTCTCACCAGCAACAGCACACGGCGCCATAATAACTCTAACTCAGGAACCAATCCATGCAACAAACCTCGATGCCAACTCTGCCCACACATCTACACCAGCAACACCATCACAGGACCAAACCAGATCAGCCACACCATCACTGGTTCATTCACCTGCACATCTACCAATGTAACATATGCCATTATGTGCCAGCAATGTCCCTCTGCTATGTACATCGGCCAAACTGGACAGTCCCTGCGAAAAAGGATAAATTGACATAAACCAGATATCAAGAATGGCAATATACAAAAACCTGTAGGAGAACACTTCAATCTCCCTGCACACACAATTACAGATTTAAAAGTCACTGTATTGCAGCAAAAAAACTTTAAGACCAGACTGCAAAGAGAAATTGCAGAGCTGCAATTCATTTGCAAAATTGATACAATCAACTCAGGACTGAATAGGGATTATGAATGGCTAGCTAATTACAAGAACAGTTTCTCTTCTCTTGCTGTTCACACCTCCAATTCAGCTGCTAGAGGAACACCTCACCCTCCCTGATTAGAGATAACAAGCTGGTTCAGCCTCATTGGACTAACCTTGTTATCTCCAACCTGGTTCTTGCCTACCTATTTATACCTGCCCCTGGATACTTCCACTGCATGCATCCAACGAAGTGGGTATTAGCCCACGAAAGCTTATGCTCTAATACTTTAGTTAGTCTTTATGGTGCCACAGGACTCTTTGTTACTTCTGCAATCCCAGACTAACACGGCTACCCCTCTGATTCTTAACAAGCACACAGTACATTTCTAGACTCTTCTCCTCCGTTGTTTACACTTTTCTCCTACATCCACCCCAGGATGCAGCATGGTCTGGATGAACGAGCACAGAGTTGGAACTCAGGAAGTTTCTCTGTTCTAATCCTGGCCCTGCTAGTGACTCCCTGTGTGGCCTTGGGAAAGTCATTTTACCCCTGCCTCGGTTTCCTCATCTGTAAAGTGCAGACAGTACCTATCTGCCTATACAAGGCTGGTCTGAAAATTAATTAGCCAGTAATTACACATCTTTGAATATGCAAAGTATCATTATTGACCTTCTTTTGCCTCTTTTCTCCTCTCAATCTGCCATTGGTTGCCACTGCCTGGTCCCATGATTGCTCCAGTCCCAGCCCAGTGCACCCGCACAGTGGGGAAATTAAGTGAAATTTACTAAGAAGTCTCACCTTGCCTTGGAACTGGTGCAAGAGTGCAGAGAAGAGAAGCAAAGCAAGGATCCAGCTGTATTTCCCCTCCCGCTGTAAGGGGGACAGTTAGGGCAGCATAAGAATCTGGCTGGCCTGGTGGCGGTGAACGAAGGCATACATGGGAGTGAGACACTCTGGTCTCAGGCATGAGTTTTCACAGCCTCTGCTGTTGCTCCCATGTTCTCACGGCACATGTGCACTTTGACCAGAGAGAAGAACAGTCACGCCAGGCCCAGCAGTGTTTGGCTCAACTACTATAGAATGCAAAGCTATTTTACAGATGAACCCAAAGCCTGAAACCTGGGTTTGGGGTTCTTCTGGTTTCCTGCAGCCATGGATCGTATCTCTTGACCTGCAGCTGTGAAGGGAGATACATTTGCATTTCTGCTTTATGGGCTCAGTGTTACCTGCCTGGGGAAATACTCAGTGTTATACTGAGTGATAATACTCAGTGTTATACTGCCTGGGGATGGCAACAACTGCTCCACAGAACTGTGTGGAGTTCACCTCAGAGATTCCTTTGTAACAAACCCAACAGAAGAGGTTGCCTGGGGGGCCCACGGATAAAGTGCGTCTGTGTGTGTCTGTCTTCCACCCCCTGGTCCCTAGGGATCCAGAAGAAAGGAAATTCCCAACCCAATGGCAGTTCAGGCTCCAACAGTGCTGCAACTCTGTCCTCTCAACGTCTCCATTCTAGCCACCCCATGCTGGAGCAAAACCTTCCTCGAAAGAGTACGGAGCTGCACTACTTTGGTTGTGATTCCTCCCTCAGCTCGTGCTGGACAGGGGAAGGCACAGTGGTTGATTTTCAGAGGCACTGAGCACTGGTGGGTCCCACTTATATCAAAGTTGTGCTTGGCACCTCAGACTTTCAGAGCCATGCAACGGGCAGCAGCCTCTGTCCCCTTCCAGAACATTCTCTTCACCTGATGCAACATACAAACAGGAGTTGGCTGCTGGGAGGAGGAAGCTGGCAGAGGGGTATTAAGGATCCCTTAGTTTTGTCTGACTTTCATCCTGAAAGGGACTGAAAATGACAGGACTTGGCACTTTCCCACAGAGCTCTGAGAGGTTCACCGTGGACTAGACAGTGAGGAATCTATCTCCCAGACACCAGCTAACTGCTTTTATTAACAAGGAGGCTTTGGGAATTTTACAACAAAGTAGACGAGGATAAGAAGATGATTCCTTTCATTCAATCAACAAATAATTCATAATCCACAAGCTCTCAGGACAAAGAGTCCTCCGGTCACCTCTTCCAAAGAAGGGGATTATTAGAGCTGAACGTTTGGGTATTATAAATTATTTGTTAGGTCAATAAAGGCTGTCAACTTGTTATCTGCCTCTCCCAAAGCCACAGAATTGACCATAAATATTGTCTACACATATAAACAAAGACACCGATATTACCAAAGGGAAGTGAAACACTGGAACGGGCCGTCACACAACCACAGTACAACAAAGCCCACATACACGTCAGTGAAAGTTCAAAAATTAAGGAGACCTGTAGAAATCAAAACCACTTCCAGCTGCCCATAAAATGAGGCACAGCTTCCTTTGAAACCAGACTTCTTCCTGCTGTGCGATGAACTGGAGGAGTTTAGGTTACAGCCTGTAACCATCACCTTTCATACCAGTATGCTACAAGAGGAAAGGAAGGACAAGTTTCTGGAACACAAACCCACAAGTTTGCCCACCCACATGACGATCAGAACTGGGCAGTAGGCAATCCAAAAGTCAGCAGAGCTTACTGATATCTACAATCTCACTACATGTTCTCACCTCCTAACGAACCCTTCTAAACTAAGCCAGCCTGCAAAATCTTCTAACCACTTGATTTCAGTATCGTCCTCCGCTTGCTACTCTTTACCTCACTCAAGCTGATCTTTTCTGAACCTCATGCTGATAAACACGACATTCCCTTATCCCTTAGGATAATCACAGCACTTTGAGATTCGTGAGAAGTTAGAAAGAATAAAAATAAATTGTTAAATCGAATTTCCTCTTAAGTGCAGTTTTACCTTGAAAAATGACTGAGGAAAAATGTCACATCCACAGTTAGCAGCAGTAGCCGCCATCACAAAGACTTGGCACAGACAATATTTGGATTTTTTTCATCCATAAGATATTTTCTCACTTTCCCCCTCTTCTTCTTGTCATGGAGGGACAGGAGAGGGGACAAAAGGACCATGGATAACAGTCCACACTGTGATCCTGATTCTCCACTGTCTTGCACTATGCATAGCCATTTCCACTTTAGAGAAGTAGATGTAAAATGCCACCATCCTGATAAGGTAGCATTTTATGCTCAGTTTCTATAGGTGTCACTTTATATGGCTACTTAAGAAGCAAGGGAGCAAAGGTTCAGACCTGATTAGCCTCAGACAGGCTACCATGGTATTGTTGCCCTTGCTGTTGCCACCGCTAAATAATTAAACTAAGTGGCTTACCAGGGATGAGTGGCTGGGCTGAAAAGATTTAAAATATTTTTAAAGCAAGCTATCATTTCATCTTTTGGCATGCTACTCTTGTGGAATGCCTGACACCTCCTCAGAAGCAGTCCAGTGTCTAACAGTCTGAGTTCAAGTCTGAGTTCAAGAGCCATTGCTGTTAGGAAAAGAAATGGAGCATTCCAGGCACAGAGTGAAATACAATTTGTGGCCTTAGGCTTTGCTTGTACTCACCCACACTAGTAGGGAATATGTCCTCATTGTTGATCTGCACTTCGATCCAGTCCATGAGAAGGTTCATATACTGAGGTGCTGGCAATGCAGTGGGCTTCTTGTACTTCAAGTCATCCTGCCACCGGTACTCATATTTAGGGCCCCCAGACATCACCGGGCAGGTCCTCTCTGTGCAGAAATCACAGATTGTTCCATAGATCAGATTGATCCTGTTGAAAAAGTCAACCACGTGAACTGCCACCCAGTCATTTAGGTCTTCTCCACTGGGCAGCTGCACAGCTGCTTTGAGGTCCACTCCCGAGTTCAGCGAGGCCTGTGCTCGTTTATGGAGCTCAAACCTCTGGGTCCCAGGTTCAAATTTGCGTTTGGGACGGAAGGTCTTGTCCTTATTAAAAACTTGCTTGAGGGCTATGGACATGTCTAGTAATTCTCTGTCCTCTAGCAACTGGCGAAGATTTAACGTATATATCTAAAGCAAATACTTTCCTGTGGCAGATCCCACTTTTGTCATACAAATTGTTGTCAACGTCTACGCAGTCGACCAGCTCTTCCTCTTGAAAGCCCAGAAGACGTCATGTTCCTAAAGACATGGAAAGGTATGTTAGTGTTAAGCCCAGTTCTGTCCTTGTCAATTTATTTTATCATCACACTCAAAATCATGGGAAGCGGATTTTTTTGGAGCTGAAAAGCAAATTTCCAAAAGGTATCAGCCAAAATTTTCAAAAGTGACCAGGTATTTTGGGTGCCTCCACTTTTCAGTGCCCATTGCGAGAACCCTTAAAGGGGCCTGATCTTCAGCATGTCCTCAACACCTGGCCACTTTAAAATGACTCAAGTTGGGCACCTAAATCCCAAGGCTCTCAAAATCACTAGTCACTAGCAAAAGGGGAACGAAACGTGCCATTTATAATATATTCCAGATTCTTACTGCATACATAATTTGGGAACATACCTATCAGTTGTGCTTAATTTTACAGTGATCATGTGTCCTTTATTTATAAATTGAATCAAGAGTAATACTGTATCTCTCTTTAGAATGTGGCATCTAACTGTTCATAACTGACACACACTATCTATACAAAATCTTAATTATAAATCCATGCTTTCCTTTCTGTGTCTATAGATTACAAATACATAAACTCTGTATTTTTAATTAGTGAGCCTAATAATTTTACATATCCTATAGGATCTAATGGGGTGAAACCTATACAATGTATACAAATAACTCTTACAATGAGTACAATGAACGGAACATGGCATCCTCTATATATTGGCCTTTTGAACCATTCTATACAATTCTAAAGCACGGTCTTTAATTTTCTACTAAATTCTAGAGGGTGGTTTTAATATATATATATATATATATATATATATATATGTGTGTAAAAAGATATAAAATTTTCTAGAAAATTTTATAGGATTTCTCCACAAAGGAATGCTACGCATATTGATCCCCAAGAGTTTGTGTGGTGTTTTCTGAATAGGTCTGACAGGACACTATTTATGATTTTCATAGTTAGTCTGTCTGAGGAAGAAATTATTCCTTCTATAACTGTGTTCTATGTACGTGTGCCCAGGGATTATTATAATAAGTAAATGAAGCAAACTAATAGCTGATGTGGTGGTTAGTGGCTAGTTCTTCTTGAGTAACAAATAAGGGCTTTACGAATAAATCTCAACACACCCCTTGAAGCAATGTTAAACGAAGACCCAGATAAGCCACCAGGCAGGGTAAGGAGAAAAGAAAGCTAAATGCAACTGGCTTTGGAACTCTTTAGCTAAGCTCTTTAAAAAACAGCTTCCCAACACAGTTTAATGATGCTAAGCCACATCAGCAGCAACTCACCCACGCTAAGCATCACTAGGCCGTGTCAGTATTTGGATGGGAGATTCTCAAGGAAGAGCCAAGTGCTGCGGGACGTTACATTAATAATTAATTTGAAAACATGTTCCCCCCGAGCCAGCATCCCAGCACAGAGTTAGGGAGTGCTGTGCTGCTTGAGGAACCAACTTTTGGATAAAAAGCAAAATCAAGGTTACAACCACTTCAAGAGCCCATTGTGCTTTCTGCAACAGTAGGGATGTTAACCCTGGCGTCCTAGCTCATTCCAACTCAGGTTATTACATTACACTCACCTAAACCCCCTGGCATTTCCATTCCAATAGCCAGTTTTCCTTTCTGACCTACGCTGGTAAGCAACTACTCATGCTCAAAATGCTTTACAATCCTCAGGCCCGGTCCTGCTCTTCCTCACAGCAATAGGGGTTTGGCCACTGACTTCAATAAGAGCAGGATGAGGCTCTTGATCTATTTCAAATACAGGTTGAAAAAAATCCATCTCTTCCTGGGACACAAGCCGAGACAATTCTCAACAGGCTTATATTTCACGTTATTGATTGTAGTAAAACACATGTGCACGTAGCAAAATCGGTGAATTTACTTTGGTATAAAACTGGTGTAGCGAAGTGGAGAAACTGGTCCAAATTATTCAGCATATACAGAAACAAAATTTCTCTGTATTTGTCATCTCTGATCTTCGGTAGTCTTCTGTGTATCAAAGAGCTGCAGTTAAATTCTGCCCTTGGAAATGCACATCCAATTCCCACTAGGCCAAATTCCACTGCAAGTTACACAACTCCCACTAAACTCAATGGGCCTAACTCTGCTCTCAGATACACACATGCTACTAGAGGAAACTGTATGTGAATACCTAATGGCAGAATTTAAACAAGCGAGAGATGCCTGCACATATCCTAAGTGGAGAATTTAGTGCTCAGTATTGTGTGATGTAAACCCAGGTTCTTCATTCATGTCCCTGCTCCTTGATTCAATATTAAAATGTAGAACTATGCACTGCCTTTGCAAGGCCAGACTCTGCATGTCAGATTTATGGTTCATGTTCAGCTAAAGGTGATTTTGATCTCTGCTAAATGTGACTGAAGCAAGGAATGTGCAAAAGGCAGAAGAGGCTATTTCAGGAAAGAGACTCATTTCTGTCTTTCCATCTCCTCTCCCCCACATGTGAAAGTGCAATTGGAAAGAGATCATCTGACTTCCATGAGATCCTGTGGTGAACCAACACATCGGAGATAAGTCTGTGAGTCCTGCCTGATGTGGGTTTCTGCCAGCTTATTAAACATCCTCTTAACCCAAACAGCAGCACAGAAAGGAGAGCGGTTTCCTCTTGTGAAATAGCCAGCATTCCCATTTTTGATACATTCCCTGCCCCTTCTCATTAAAGCAACCAGCTCCACTGGTTTCCAGAATTTACCTTTTCTAAACTGAATGTTCATGAAAGGCAAAACCATAACAGCTGAGGAAAACGAAGCTTTCCCATCATGTATAGACAAGGAAAGAACAAGATAAACTGGGCCACACTGCTTGCCAGGTTGCCTCAGCTTCAGCCTGGAGGGATAGTCCCCTAGGATGGGTGGATAGTTTAGGCTGGGATTTCCAAAGGAGTCTATGGGAGTGAGGCACCTAACCTGCAATGAAATTCAGTGGGATTAATGGAGGTTTAAACTGAAAATCCCAGTCAGTCTCTAGGCTCAGTCCAAGCCTAAAAAACACCCAGCTTCAGTGCTCAGACTGCCAGTAAAGGCTGCTGGGGAGGATGGGGGGATTAGGAGTGAGGTATAATGTGAAACTGGAGTGAGAACACCAAGCGATTTCACACAAGCCACCCAATGGCCACTTAGATGGCAACACATTTCAGTCACTACTGAAGAACACTGGCATCAGTGATCTAGCGATGGCAGGTCTGACATCCCCTCTACAGATGGGAGCACAAACACAATAAAAACTTATTGGTGCTTCAGAATCCGACACTGTAAACAAAAGGGAACCAGCCCCCCAGTCTAATTTCAGGCAGCCTGAAGCACAAAAAGTAACATTAAATAAAATAAAGTCCTATCTCCAGCTGGTATAAATCAGTGGGGCTCTGTTTACTGTCAATAGCACGAGGCCAGTTTTCATCTGCTGAGGAGGAGTTCTCAGTTTTAATAGTCTGAAGTATTATTGGTAACACAGTTTGAGCCTGGCTTTCCTCTCGCTTATACCCTTATAACTGCATTGACGTCACTGGAATGACTCCCAATTTACACCAGCGTCAGCAGCAGCAGAACCAGGTCTATTTTTAATAGCAACATCCTTTGAAAGAGGCGTGTCTCAGTTACCATCACCTCCCCAAGGGGTAGATTTGGATCTGAGGAATAATTTAATTCAGTGAACTCCCCTTGTCTGGTGACAAGTGCTATGGTGAGGATACTAACTCTGTTAGTGTCTGATAAGCAGATTCTGAGATCTCCTCACAAAGAAGAGGTGGCCTGTGGGATCCTTAACGGCTTCACCAGTGGCACCATGGAAACAGAGGCTGCTCTCACTGCATTTACCACTCAAATATGGGTCTCAGACAAACTCTGAAGCAGCTTTTAGTGAGAATATCAGATAGATAAAGGTCACGAAGGAGTAGAAAGCACTTCTTAACTACCCAGTCACCACAAAGAAATCCACGTACAAACATATTATCTGATGAACTAAGGACAAAAACTTATCATGCCAGTTGTGTACACACTTTTAATTAAAATTGCGTAATTCGATCGAGTTGTAATTGCAGTCAACAAAGAGGATACATTGTGTTTATGCACACACACATAGTGCTTATGCACACACCTTTCCTACACTGCAATCACTCATTAAGCCTCATCATGTCCCTGTGAGGTAGTGCAATATTATCCCCTTTTTATGGGGGAAGGAATTGGAGCAGGGTGAAGTGACTTGTTCAGTATATGTCACACAATGAGTCTCTGTCGGCACCCTCATCGCCAGCCCAAGCACTCTCTTCTACCATTCCAAACGCCGTTCTCTGACTTGAGTACTCTATTGGCCCGGTTCAAAGCCCAAGGAAGTTAACAGAAATACGTGTTGACCTTACGGGGCTTTGGATCAAGCCCTTTATACAATTCACAAGTTCGGCTTCCTGCCTCCCTATCCATTCAAGGAGCTACATTCATCCCTGGCATAATTTCAGGATGTAATGGAGTTTAAATCAGGAAAGAATCTGGCCCACCAATGCGTGCGTAAATGCACATTTATAGCAATACCAGATTCCTATTTGCAAACCACAGGGTTTCACCAGCTAAAACGCGTTCTCTGTTTGAAACATCTAAATGCAGAAAACCTACCAAATAAGAAAAACAAAGCACTGTCCTGAGTTCAGAATAAACTTTTCCTGTTATACGAGGGGGGGTTGTCTGAGTAGCTAAGGACAAAAACATATCATGCCATTTATTTATATACTGTTAAGTAAAATTGTGCAATCTGAATTACACTCAAAAAATAACACGAGTCTATATCAGTCTAACTACATCACAGGGAAAGAGACTCAACATGGGGAAAATTCCCTACTCATCTACAGGGTAGAACAGGCAACATAGATTCATACAGCAGACATGGCTGTGCCTGTATTAAACTGTGTAGGTAACAAGAATCATAAAGGAAATCCTAATCCACTAGCGAAAGGGCCCTAAAACAGGCACACAGATATGTGTGGAGCTCAATCATGCATGCAGGTTCTGACCAGCACCATCTCCTCTCTTCTTCCTGACCCACGTCAGACACACACACCTTCCACCCAGATTAGCTGAGCTTCTAGAAACAATAGTAAAAGGAATGTCATTGCCATTGCCAGACTTGGCATGCACACAAATGCATGGACCACACCTTTGGCCCTTATGTGCTGGCCCCTCTACATGTCTTGTGGGGAGAGGTTATGGGAGCAGGCAGATTCAAATGTTTTTTATTTCATGATCCCCCATCCCTTTGTCCACAGTTTTGGTGACTATTTGGCAGCCAATATATGCTCATACATAAAATATAAACACTGGAAGATTAATACATCCAGTGAAAGGAAGCTGTCTGTGGCTTCAGGGCCAGCTTCTGTTGGTATTTACAGTGGTGTAAATCCCACTGGTGCCAGTGGAGTTCAGATTTGGTTCAAAGTCATTTTCATTAAAGGATTACAGGGTTTTTTCCACCCTGCATTCTTCCCTTCTTTCATAGCAGTTGTAAGGATTTAAAGCTAGCCTTCCATGACAACAAAAAATCAACACTTCATCAAAGTGCTGACTGGATATAAGCTTTACCAAATGTTTAGAAGCATTTGCTATGTAAACCAAAATCTGATTAGCAAGCAATAATGTACATTCAGTTCTGTGTGTGCCAGGAAAAAAATGGGAAAATTGACTTTACTGACTTACCACACTACTCCCATGTTGCAGGATCATGCCCACAGTGTAAGGGAGCATAAGAAAATCCCCCACAATATTTGATATTTTAATTCTCCAAGGCGCAATAGAGTAATTCATATAAATGACAGGATTTGAGTCTCATCTTATTTACATCAGTATAAAATCAGGAGCCCAGTGATGTAAAATCAGAAATAGGGCCACAATATGTAGAACGAAGTATTGAGGAACGTACAAGGAAGTCCAGTACTAAACCCACCTGAGTACCTTTACTTACGTGAATAATCCCATTGACTAACATTACTCAAAGGTGTTTGTAGAATCAGATCCTCAATCCCGAAGCCTATCAGATCCACAAAACCTACTAACCCATGCACGATGGGAGACACAGGGTTACAAAAATCACATGTAAAACCCTGATACAACAGCCTAATTAGCCGATGCTCCCTGTGGATTACTGAAGAAACAAGGAGGAAAACAGTAAATCAATTAAAAATAAATAATGACAAAAATATATTAAGAAATTGGATGTTACCGGAGTGTAGCTAGAAAACATCAGGTAAGCAAGATACAGTCCAACAAAGAGACAATAAATCCATGTATTTTGACTCTAAGCTCTCTAGAGAGGAAAGGCCCCCTTTCTGTTTTGCCTTTGTATAGCACCTAGCACAACAGACCTGAGGAAGCCTTGTTCTAAGCCCCTGCAGTAACAGTCATCATGAACAGGTTGAATTATAAACAGGAGGCTGCCAGGCAACTCCCCAACACCACATTCTACCAGCCACTATCCTCTGATCCCACTGAGGAGTAACGAAAGAAACTATACCATCTGCTAAGCAAACTCCCTGCTTCAGCACAGGAACAAATCTACACAGACACATCCCAAAGCCCTGACCAGGAGTATTCTATCTGCTACCCAAGATCCATAAACCTGGAAATCCTGGACGCCCCATCATCTCAGGCATTGGCACTCTTACAGCAGGATCATCTTGCTATTTGGACTCTCTCCTCAGACCATATGCTACCAGCACTTCTAGCTATCTTCAAGACACCACTGATTTCCTGAGGAAACTATAATGCATTGGTGATCTTCCTGAAAACACAAGCCTGGTCACCTGTCTGGATGTAGAAGCTCTTCACACCAATTTGCCACAGGAGGACGGAACAGTATTCCTGATGAGTCCACGGCACACCTGGTGGCTGAGCTCTGTAACTTTGTCCTCACCCACAACCATTTCAGATTTGGGGAAAATCTATACCTTCAAGTCAGTAGCACTGCTATGGGTACCCACATGGCTCCACAGTATGCCAACATTTTTATGGCTGACGTAGAACAACGCTTCCTAAGCTCTCGTCCCCTAGTGTTCCTCCTCTACTTGCACTACACTGATGGCATCTTCATCATATGGACCCACGGAAAACGGGCCCTTGAAGAATTCCACCTGGATTTCAACGATTTCCATCCCACCAACAACCTCAGCCAGGACCAGTTCTCACAAGAGATCCACTTCCTGGACACTACAGTGCAAATAAGTGATGGTCACATAAACACCATCCTATACTAGAAACCTACTGACAGCTATACTTAACCTACATGCCTCCAGCTTCCATTAAGGACACATCACATGATCCATTGTTTACAACCAAGCCCTAAAATACAACCACATTTGCTCCAATCCCTCAGACAGAGACAAACACTTACAGGATCTCTATCAAGCATTCTTAAAACTATAATATCCACCCGGGGAAGTGAGGAAACAGACTGACAAAGCGAGACAACTACCTAGAAGTCACCTACTACAGGACAGGCCCAACGAAGGAAGTAATAGAACGTCACTAGCCCTCACCTTCAGCTCCCAACTAAAACCTCTCCAGTGCATCATCAAATAGATCAGATAGATCTACAACCTATCCTGAAAGACAATCCCTCACTCTCACAGATCTTGGAAGATAGACCAGTCCTCACTTACAGACAGCCTCCCAACCTGAAGCAAATACTCACCAGCAACTATACATCATACCACAGAAGCACTAACTCAGCAACCAATCCCTGTAACAAACCCCGTTGCCTACTCTGTCCCCATATCTACTCTAACGACATCATCATAGGACACAACAACATCAGCCATACCATCAGGGGCTCATTTATCTGCACATCTACTAATGTGATGTATGCCATCATGAGCCAGCAATGCCCCTCTGCCATGTACATTGGCCAAACCAGACAGTCTCTACTTAAAAGAATAACTCAACACAAATCAGATATCAGGAATGGTAACATACAAAAGCCAGTAGGAGAACACTTCAATCTCCCCGACATTCAATAAGAGATTGAAAAGTAGTCAACCTTCAGCAAAAAAAAAAACAAAACAAAAAAAACCCCCAACACCTTAAATAAACAGACAAAGCGAAACTGCAGAGCTACAATTCACTTGCAAACTTAACGCCATTAATTTGGGCTCGAACAGGGACTGGGAGTGGCTCACTATAGAAGTAATTATCTCTCTCTTGATATTGACATCTTCTCATCAATTGGGAGTGGACCACATCCACCCTGACTGCATTGGCCTCATCATCACTGGTTCTCCATTTGTAAGGTGACTCCCTTCTCTTCATGTGCCAGTATATTTATGCCTGTATCTGTAATTTTCAGATACAGGCATAAATATACTGGCACATGAAGTGTATCTGAAGAACTGGTATTTTTACCCATGAAAGCTTATGCCCAAATAAATCTGTTAGTCTTCAAGGTGCAATCGAACTCCTCCTTGGTTTTGTGGATACAGACTAATACGGCTACCCCTCTGATACTAAATTCTCACTTACTCTCACAAAATATCATTACGGTACAGTGATCATGATTAAGATTTCAACAGTTACCAATATTTCCTTGTATTTGGAATATGGATTACATTTATTTAATATTTATATTACAGTACCCGAGACACCCCGCCCCCCGTCAGGATCAGGGCCCTACAGAATTAGATAATGCTTACATCTACAATGGAGGCGACCTGTCGGGGTTCACGCCCCCTAGTCTTGGGCAACGCGGCCTAATGGCCCGAATCGGTAGGCCTGCCCTTATTTCAGGGTAGCCCACCCAGGCCTGTAGGACCGCCCCAGTTACAGGGCAGAGTGGCTCGGCGATCACGGTCCATAGGATCGCCGAAGTCTCTATAAGCGCGCCCCGGTTGCAGGGCTAAGCGGGGCAGCGCCTCAAAGTCTCTATGAGCGCCCCGGCTGCAGGGCCAAGTGGGGCAGGACCCCAAAGTCTCTATGAGCGCCCCGGCTGCAGGGCAAAGCGGGGCAGCGCCCCAAAGTCTCTATGGGCGCCCCGGTTGCAGGGCGAAGCGGATAGTCGCCCACCTAGGGGTGTGGTGGCCTAGGCAGGGGGGCCTGGGGCCCACCCACCCCCGCCGGGCCCCGACCCAGGGCCCTAACGGTGACTCAGAGATTTGCCACAGACTCAGCGGAGAAGTCCCACCGAAACACGCTGAGTCGCCTCGGGTGGGAGATACCACTCCTCCACCCTCCCTGGGTCACTTCCTACCAGTTCCGCCGCGGGGGTCTCCCAGGCGCCTCCGGATCCTCGGTGCACCTTCGGGTCAGTCGTCCCCTCCGGCAGTTCCCACTCCTGGGCTCCAGGCCGGTCCGGGCAAGCCTCTGACTCCGGCTCCTCCGGGGGCTGCGTCTGGTCCTCCGACGGAGCTCCCCAGGGACATCCTTCTCCCTCGGCCGCCAGCCCAGACTGAGCTGAGCTCCCGGCCTTTATACTGCTGGGGCACCTGGAGTATGCTCAGTACCTCGGGGGCGGGACTTCCGCTGCCAGAGCTGCTGGCTTAACCCCTTCCTCCCTAGTGCGGGGTTGGCTAGCCCCATCACACCCTTCCTCTCCAGTGTGGGGTTGGCTAGCCCCATCACACGGCCATATAAACAGATGAGTTACATTAAAGTTCGACCCTGTCCCTATGCGTTTTTACAACCGAAAGCCCCGACACGGCAAATATTCATACACATGGTTAAATTAATGTATATAAGTTTATTGGGATTACTTGCATGCATAGCTGTGTAGTAACTGCTAGCAAAAGCTGAATTTTTAACAACACCCACAACAGATCACATCACGAAGCCTATAGTTTCTGACTATCCTTTTAAGCATTGCAATTTTGCTATATATTGTGGCATGTCAACCTCTCCCTCCATACTCTCTTTGGGCATTTAATGGTCTCAGCTGCAATTAATACAGTAGCAGCTGCAGTTATTAGGACTTGCCCTCACAGCAGCGGAACAGTATATGCTTTCAGTTTTCAAGCCCTTGTGACCCAGCACCTCCTTGCACTGCTAATAAAATATGGCTATTATGGTGGCGTGTGCATGGTTTGGGAAGCTGCTTTTATGAGCATCGCTTTTATAAGTTGTTCATGTTTTTATACTCTTGGTTACTGTGGTATGAGTGGAAATGGAACAGACTTGCTGTCCCAGAATTCTACCAACTATTACCACAAATGTAGTTCTCAACACAATAATTTTTGATTCTCAAGTGTTTTGCATTACACAGAATTTGGAATTTGCAGTAACTGTTTAAAAGGAAAGATGAAGGGCTGTTATATTCCTATTCCTGCCTTTCACCCTTTAAAGAAAGGGAGGGCAAGGAAGGTGAACGGAGAGGAAGGATATTCACAAACAGCTTTGAAATTAACAGGTAATGGAATAATTATTGTGACAAAGTTCCTCCTCTGCTTTAGTGGGTCCTGTGCTTATTGGTGGATTTGCTCGCCTCAGAGATTCATGGCCACGCTCAGACGGGCCACTTTCATGGCTCAAATCTGCCGTTCACTCAGCTAACCTCATCACTGGCCAGCCTGGGGAAAACGAAAAAGAACAATCCATGCCGTCTCCGTTCATCCCCTGGCGGAACCCACAGTCCATGTCAACTCCTCCTGTGTCTGATCAGGAGTTGGGAGGTTTGGGGGGAACCTGGGCCCGCCCTCTACTTCCAGCCCAGGGCCCTGTGGATTGCAGCTGTCTAGAGTGTCTCCTGTAACAGCTGCGTGACAGCTACAGCCTCCTGGGCTACTTACCCATGTCCTCCTCCTATCACCTTCTTTATCCTCACCACAGGACCGTCCTTCTGGTGTCTGATAAAGCTTGTACTCCTCAGTCCTCCAGCAGTACACCTTCCCACTCTCAGCTCCTAGTGCCTCTTGCTTCCAGCTCCTTGCACACGCCTCTCACTGAGTGAGGTGAGGTCCTTTTTAAACCCAGGTGCCCTGATTAGTCTGCCTCTCCTAATTGATTCTAGCTGCTTCTTAATTGTCTCCAGGTGTCCTAATTAGGCTGCCTGCCTTAACTGGCTCCAGCAAGTTCCTGCTTGCTCTGGAACTTCCCCTGTTACCTTACCCAGGGAAAAGGGACCTGCTTAATCTGGGACTAATATATCTGCCTTCTATCACTCTTCTGTAGCCATCTGGCCTGACCCTGTCACATTATATACACAGTTTTCTACTAACTATATTTATTTCCTTTAGGTTTGATTTGGTCCCTTAGATACGGACCCAATGGACTTTAAAGGGTACAGCATGAAGTGCCCCTGCTCTAGGGACCAGCATGGAAGGGGTTGGTGCCAGAGCCTGCCTGCCCCATTATAATGAATGTTGTAATATTTAACACTTGTATACTGTTTTCCATTCATAGAGGAGCAAGTATCTTTAACCCCATGTCACAGATGGGAAGACAGAGGAACAGATTTCTCTAAAATCACTGAGAGTCAGTAGCAGAGATAACAGAACCCAGATCTCCTGAACCCCAGCTTGCAGCCTTATCTGCTTGATGACAAATGCCTTCCCACATAGAGGTGTATAGCACCTGCCAGAACTTGACAAGCCCAGTTTGAGAATGCAGGACCAAGAATGTGGTTTCTACTTACAGAGGAGGGAGCTGGGTTCTGCCTGTTCCTATTAAGTACCTAAGCAGAGCTTGCCAAATCTAATGCGAAATTTGTAATTCCTTACAAGATTAATAAGTATGAAAAAAAAGATCTATTACCTATAAATATCAGCAACAATGCAAGCTATGTTGAAAACCTGATAATTCTCTCCTACTTATAGATTAAAAATGTTAATTAACCTGTTGACTGAAGTTTCCATGTACGTGCATCAGAGATCATAATACTTAACTCTCTTAGTAAAACTGTGCAAAATCCACAGATGAAAGGCACTATGTAAGTGCAGAGGATAATTACTGTTATTCCAAACTTTCTGATGCTTGCGCATTACGGTTCAGTGAAACATAGTGTGAATCATTGCAAGGCTTGATGTGGTGACTTTAATTGTAACCTGTATCTTCTAATGGATGTCACAACAACTAAAGATCTGTCAGTACCAGCAGAAATCTTGTTTTCAAGGGTTTGGACAGATATACGCAAAAGGATACGTGGCAGCATCGTCCTGAGCTGCAGTAATCCGCTGTATCCCAAAGAACGTCAAACTCAGTCCAAAGAGAACCTGCTGCAAGATGCATTCACTTCAGAATTCCAAGGGAGGATTTATCTTTCCAAGTACTGAATGGAATAGCTGTCTTTTTCTTAAAGCCCTAGACTAGAACCTAGGAGATTTGGGTTCAGACTCTGGATCTGCCAAAGACGACTTTTATGTCACAATCTCTCTATACCTCTTTCCCACCTCTAAAAACTGGGTATTGTTACTTCCTATGTCCACCTTGTCTATTAACATTATAAACTCTTCCTGGCATGGACTGTCTCTTACTATGTTTATGAAACATGCTTAGCACAATGGGCCCATGCTCTCGGTTGGAGCTTCTAAACGTTGCTAAATACAACACAATGATATATTTGAATCCCTGGAGTGGGCATCCATGCTAATATTGTACTTCACCGACAACTGCTTGCTTACAAGGACAGCCCCTAAAGTCAGTGGCGAAGACAAAGGGACTGACTGGTCATGCGTCTTGTACTTTCAACAATCAGTGAAATGAAGTTGCTCCAGTGTCTGTGGAAAGAACTCACTTCAGAACCCAGTCTTCCTCCGCACAGCTAAACAGTCCAACCCTAGCGCTGAAGAGATTTCCTCCAAAAACCTCTATGATCACCACCCTGTAATTTCATCATATTCAACCTTATCATTTGCTTGAAATGACCTAGTATTAAGCAGTAGGAAAACAGAGTAAGCTAAATATGTACTTCCTTAAATAAGGGCAGAAACATAGCACCTGAACTTCGTTAGTCACCTACATTCTAAAAGCCTAAATCAATATACCACGACTTACTGAGTCCATCTGCAGGACCCCATCTGTTAACACAGAGCTTTCAAGACCATTTATTGTACATGAAATCTGATCAAAGAAACTACATACAGGCAGATCCCTGTCCCAGCACGTGCGCCCACACACCAGTAAAAACTATCACCTCTCCCACCCAACAAAACTTCTACAAACGTCTTTCGTTTCCTGCACTTACATTCCCACCCAGTCATACTGAACGCAATCAACATAGGAAAGAAGGTGGAAGCCCTTGTCAACCCCCTCCTATTCACAGTCTCACACAGCCTCACCTTTTCTCCCATTCGGTCACACAACTGCTGTACCTACAGTGAATGATCACTTGTAGAAGTCACACCGAAAAAGTAATAAATACCTTCAGCTGTCTTTTAGTGCAATTTAGCAGCTGGAAAGAAGGAAGAGAAGCCAGCACCATGTAACCAGCCAGCTCTCCAGCAGGCTTGCCAGACTATGGTTCTGTGACCTCTGCACTAGAAAATACACTGCGGGAAATAACTCTGCATTGACATTCTTTCCACTCCACGCTCAAGGAGAAGTCTATAATCCTATTTTATATTAGGACTGAATAATTTAGGTTGCTTAACTAGCTTTCAAAGGCTCTTCTCCAGCTTTGCACGTTGTTTATTCGCTATACTACTTAGCACAGCAGAGGTAAGGGAAGAGGTGCTTTGCCCCACAAGCACCAGCATCACTCTGAGAACAGTTTCGTCTGTCTCTGTAAACCACTTTGCACACGTGGATCCAAACTTCTCTGGCCACTTGGAACAGAGGATTTGCCGCACTAGAGCTAAAGGGGCAGATCCTTACCTGGGATAAACTGGCACAGCTCCACTGACTCCAAGCTGAGGATATGGCCCATAAAGACAGGTTTGCCCCAGCAATGCCCAGTACCTGATGAATCAGAAGGAAAGGAACAAAAAACCTATCTTGTACACGACTGTGAAAAACCAATCAGGAAGGAAGGCTAGCTGGGTTCTTTCCTGCCCTTGCGGCAAATGGCTTTTGTCTTGAAGTACAATATCTGATTACCCTTTGTGGTCTGTGTGGTCACAGAGGCCACCCGCCAGGGGAAGTGCAGGTGATAAATGCTTAGGAGGGTGCAATTTCACTGAAGCCAGTTTGAAGTGGAATCAGCTCCCTCCTAACGGAGGAGATGAATTTAGTCCTGGCTAAAATGCAGTTGCTTGTTCTAATTTAAAATCTTAACTGTGAATCTGACACAATTTAAAAGTGGGAATTTTAATGATGGCTAAGCCCTCACCCCACAGAACTAGTTTGTGCTGCAAATTTCCCACATCGTAATTTCACTAGCTCCCACACAATCCATGACCAAGGAAAGGAACACACGGCTTCCTATTTCCTCTCTGAAAGCCCAGGTTCCTAGTCTCTGACATCCCTAGGGATGTACTTTCATGCTGTCTTCCATATCACAGAGAAAAATACTTCATAATGCTCCTGTGTCAGAATACTACTACAGATTATGTCTAATTGATGACCACTGATCCCATGCGTCTCCCTTGGAGAAACTCTCTGCCTGAGAATCCCAACTGTGCATCCCATTGAATCTACAAGGCAAGGCAAAATTCTGGAACCAACCTGTGCTATAACCCCCCTTTGTTCTGTTCCTTATCCTTTTACTTTTCCCTTCCCTATTTACAATCAAAACACAGGAGATGACACAAGCCTTTGTGAAGGCCATGAAAGCAGCAGCCACCTAAGTAAAGGCTTCTGGTTAGATCCTAGACCTGGTCTACATTATGGCATTAGGTTAAATTTATAACGTGCGTGTCTACATTACCGAGCCCTTTCTGCCAAGCTAAAGGGCTTGTAAACTCAACGCCTGAACTCCACCTAGGCAAGAGGAGCAGCACTAGAGTCGACCTTCCTGGGTTGAATTAAGGGTAGGGTAGACACAATGCTGTGTAATTCGACAGGGCTGGTCAGTGCTTTCAACTCCACTGCACTTCAGCCAAATACACAGGAAAAGCGCTAGGAACTTTTTAATTTCATTCCCTGTTTGATTAGCATGGAGAGCTCACCAGCACGGCTGACCTTGCCTGCCCAGGGCGCAAACCAGCTCCAGCGTGGAGCATACAGGAGAGATGGGATCGGATTGCTGTGTGGGAGAAAAGTCTTTGCACACAGAGCACCAAACCAGCAGAAGAAACTCAGATATCTAGGCCAAAAGTCGCACAGGGCATGGGGACAAAGGCTATACCAGGGACACACAGCAGTGCCATGTGAAAATAAAGGAGCTCGGGCAAGCGTACCAGAAGACAAGGGAGATGAACAGTCACTCTGGTTTTGAGCCACAGACATGCCGCTTCTATGAGCGGCTGCATGCGATTCTAGGTGGGGATCCCACCAATACCTCAACATTCACCATGGATACCTCCCAGGGGCCCCAGGCAACAACGAGGAAGACCTTGCTGACGATGAAAAGGAGGAGGAGGAGAATGCGCAGCAGGAAAGCAGAGGATCCATTCTCTCCAACAGCCAGGACTTTCTCCTAATTCTAGAGCCAATCCCCTCCCAGGACCCACTATTGTGGGACCATGCGGGGAAGGCAGCTCTGGTGAGTGCACACTTGTAATCAGACTACAGGGTTTAAATGCAATTGTGCTTAATGTTTAATCAGAAGTAAACAATTCGGATACCGTGTCGGCCAGCCCAGCTACGCAAAGGATGCTCCCCAGAAAACCTTGTTTATGTGCCAAGAGTTTCCCCACCAAAAAATGTCTGAGGGTGTGCCCTCACACTGCCTATCCTTTCCTGTGTGCTTACAGTGCCTGCCTGCAACCTGAAATCTGCTGCCCAGCGATCTGCCATGTGTTGTACTTTACTGGGAGGCACTTCTTTTAAAAGACAAAATGTGGCCGTGTACCTCAGGGACTGTATTTCACTCATTGCAAGAGTTAACTTTCTGTTTTCAACAGTGTATGTTTTCTCTTGCAGCTGCAATGTTGTCTGTGGATGCTTCTTCCACACCAGCACAAAGGCTGCCCCAGATGAGAAGGCAAAAAAAGCAGACAAGGGAAGATTTGATGAGTTCCTCCGAGGCTGACAGGGTCCAGCTGAACACATGGAGGCTTACACTGTCGGAGAGCATGCGCACCAACCAAAAGGGCAGGAAAGCACGCAGGGAACAAGAGCTTAATACACAAGAGGAGATCTTGCAGTTTATGGGGGAACAAACAGACATGATGAGATGTCGGATTGAGGTATAGGAAAGGCAGCTAGACCTTAGAGTCCCCTTGCACCCAGTGATGAACCAGCTGCCGTCCTCACCAATTTCCATATCCTCCTCTCCCAGATGTACTAGAATGCAGGGGGAAGGGAGGAGCTCCATTATCCTTTGAACTCAACTCCAGGGGATGGTTCATAGAGCAAAAGGCTCTCATTCCCACAGCTTTGATTGTTAGGCAGTGCAACTGTAATAAACTCTGTGTCCTTGTCCCTCCTCCACTGTGTTATCAGGCCCTTAGACCTGGGCTATCTTTGCTATTCATTGCTGTCTCTGTTCAGTGTTAGCATAATAAAAATGTAGGAATTGAGTACAAGAACTCTTTATTCACTGTACACTCTAGGGTTGGTGGGGGGTTAGTTTACAGTACATGCAAAAAAAGGGGCAGGCTGGTAAGGAACAAGACACAGAACTGTCACATGGGTGTTGGATCATTCATGAAACTGGTTTTTAAAGCCTCTCGGAGACACAGTGGACCTCAATGTGCTCTTTTTATTGCCCGGAGTCTGGCTGCTCAAAATGGGCTGCCAGGCCATCTGCCTCAACCACCCACCCTGCCGGAAATTTCTCTCCCCTGACTTTTCACAGAGATTATGGAGCACGCAGCAAGCATCAACAACAATGGTAATATTTCTTTCACTGGGGTCTAACCTAGTGAGTAAACTGTGCCAGCGCTGCCTGTGTATGGCTTCACGAGCCACAGGAGCAAGGGGTAGGCTGGGTCTCTAAGGATAACTACTGGCATTTCAATATCGCCAATGGTAAATTTTCCGGTCTGGGAAGAAAATTCCTTCTTGCAGCTTTCGGAAGAGACCAGAGTTCCTAAAGATGTGCGCGTCCCAGGCTGACGTCAGTGAAACGGCCCTTGTGATCCACCAGCGCTTGCAACACCACTGAGAAGTATCCCTTTATGTACTCTTTGGCAAGGTGGTCTGGTGCCAAGATAGGGATATGCATTCCGTTTATTGCCCCACCACAGTTAGGGAACCTCATTACGGCAAAGCCATCCAGTATGTCCTGCATGTTTTCCAGAGTCACTACCCTTCTTAGCAGAAGAGTATTGATTGCCCTGGCAACTTGGATCACAGTAGTCCCCGTGGTAGATTTGCCCACTCCAAAAGGATTCCTGACTGACCGGTAGCAATCTGGCATTGCAAGCTTCCACAGGACTATCGCCACTTGCTTCTCAACTGTCAGAGTAGGTCTCATCTTGGTATTTCTGCACTTCAGGGCTGGGGAAAGCACTTTGCAAAGTTCCATGAAAGTGGCCTTATGCATTCGAGAGTTCTGCAGCCACTGCTCCTCATCCCATACCTGCATAACTATGTGGTCTGACCAGTCTGTGCTTGTTTCCCAGGCCCAGAAGTGGCATTCCACCATGTCAACAAGCCCGGCTACTGCCTCCAGCATGTGCCAATTGCTCTATTCCATGGCTTCCGGCATGGCTATTTGTGTGACATCAAATTCTTCCGTGCAGCTGCTCCTGGCTAGACTCTGCAAATACCGCAGGACAACGCGCAAGGTGTTTGCGACACTCACAACAACAATGTACAGCTGAGCGGGGTCCATGCTTGCCGTGCTGTGGCATCTGCATGAGTAACCCGGGCTTAGGCGCAAAGATGATTGTTTGCCATTGCTTTCAGGGACAGAGTGAGGGAGGAAGGAGGCAAGTGCATCATGGGAGGCTGATGACATGTACCCAAAACAACGTGCGAAAATGTGTGTCCCCACATCAGGCATTGGGAGCCTAACCCAGAATTCCAATCGGCAGCAGGAACTATGGGATAGCTGCCACCATCGTAGTGAGGATGTGCTCCGCCAGCAGAATGTGCATAGGGAGGACCTGCAGAATCGACTTTGTAAAATCAGAGGCTAAATGTCGACAATTATATTTAACCTAATTTCATGGTGTAGACATGCCCCTAGTTTGTATCTCTGAGTTTCTAATCCTGGATTTAATTTGAAAATACATGGGCAGATCTGCAACAAAATGTCGATGGGGGAGTCAACTGCTCACTCCCACATCGACTCCACTTGCTCTTCTAGCTCCGGTGGAGTACCAGAGTTGATGGGAGAGTGCTTGGCCGTCAATTTATCACATCTAGACTAGACATGATAAATCAACCCCCGCTGGCTTGATTGCTGCCTGTTGATCCAGTGAGTAATGTAGACAAGCCCTAAGAGAAGGGGAGAGGTAAAAGATCTCAAGGGAAAACAGCAAGCACAAAAAGATTAAATCATCTACTCTGCAACTATAATGGAACAACCTTATACCTCAATAAAATCAGGAGTTTCCAGACTTTAGTAAGTGTCATTACTGTTCCATTTATTTCAGTAGCTACCTTTTTTCTCCCAAATGCATTAACTGCTGTTTCTTCCCGGGCTGCACTCTCTGGAAACAGAAGCGACTCGAACAAATTGACAGCTCTGAAAATCAGCCATGAAATATCTGCACTCGGCAAATGGAAAAGATGCACTAACAAATATTCATATGTTAATATTCATATTAACATATATTTTTTTATCACTGGATTTGACTTTGAAGGCCAAATTCTGTACATAATTCCCTTAGGGCCTAATCCAAAATCAATCAACTTCAATGGGCTTTCAATCAGGCCAATGCTGAAAAGTCTTATAGAATGTAATAAGGATTAAACCTATAGGGTTCTATGGAAATGTAACAGTGTTCTACAAAAATTATTAAAAGCTATAGAGTTTTACAATAAAGAATGAGAGCTTTTTGAAACAGCCCGTAGAAATCTATAGCAGGGATCTAATTCTCCATTTAGTTCTCTGGGCTAGTCCAAAAGGCATAAAGAAAAGTGGATTTGTTTCCATTAAATTTTATAAGGCTTTTCCATAAGGGGGTTACACATCCGTGCAATCTCACTGTTTTTAATAGGGCTGTAATTGAGTGAAGAACATGGCTCTCTGTGTCTAGTCTACAACATATCAATTCAATACCTGCCTCCCTGGTACACAACATAGAAGAGATTTCAGTACCAGGTAACAGGGAATAAGGACCCTGCTTTTTTTATTTATCACCTCCCTTGGCTGCTAGAAGTGTTAGCATCACTGCCCTTTGAACTTCATTTTTCCATTAGCAGGCAGATGTTATGGAACTGCTTCACCCAAGGGCACAGAAAACTGTGTTTCAAGCATTTAATTTGTCATCTGTTTAAATCTTCATATACACTTGGCTTCCAGGACACTATCAGATGACAACATCAATACTGAATGAAAGCACTATTCGCTGAAGCTAGTGTTCTCATCAGAAACATAAGGCCTTTGAAAATGTTGTCTCACCGAAAGAATTGGACAAACACAACTTTCCTCTGCTTCCCCACACCAGCAATCAACATGGTGTGCCCACGCCTGCATTTCTTCCTCAGGAAAAATTCCCACCAAAATCAAATAGTGTATAATACAACTAAGGACTCTGGGTTTGGGCCTGAAGTGTACAATACTCCATCCTTCACCCATCACGCTACAAAGGACACATTTGCCAGATCTGTATACTCAGCTATTCCAAATCATCTTTTTCTATCTTTCTTTTTCTTTAATTTCATTTTATGCTCCGAGTCTGGCATGTTGCCAATATGAATCCTGAGCTGGCATTAAAAGGCTGAATTTACTGTCTTTGCTGGGAAGCAGAAGAAATTCACATCTGAACTGTAAAATTCAGAATTCACAGCTGGGATCCTGATTCAAAGAAATCTGTTGCGTATTCCCAAACCTGCATATGCAGCCTCTTGTTCCATGTAGCAATTAACACCTAGAACATATCCAACTCTCTCCTAGCAACCCTCAAGCCCAGCAAACATGACTGCCACCATCTCTTATCCTAGCCAGACTGCTAAATGGAGAACAAGAGTAAGCCTGAGTAAGGAAAACAAAAGCTGGACGGGTCTCCTTCCATCACTGAGCATTGGTACTAATGTCTCTCTAGTCTAGGCCATTATTATGTGGTGAGGTCAGTCCTGTTGCCAAGTGAACTTCCTGTATCAAGGGATGATTTATTCAGAAGATAATCTTGTTATGACGGCCTTGTTACTGGATATCCTCTTTGCCTTAGTAATCTCATCAATAGTCCTATGCAGATTTTGCAACCTTTGGGCATGATACAGCAGAAAACACCCATCGCCTTCCAGTCCACATTAGGCCTGGGACGCTTGCTCTGCACTGGCTGATCTGTTCAGGGAAGGAGAGCCCAGGTGTCTGAGCGTCTAACCTCCAATGCTCGATTTTTCTGCTCGGGGTTGCATCATTAGTCACAGGCCTAACAATGATTTTGAATTGGCAATTCAGCCAGAAAAAACAGCTGGCACCTGCACTAGGTAGATTAAAATTAAAAAGCAGCACTTCATGACACCCTGCGGTGTGAGGCTGCAGAGTGCCAAAAGCAGCATGTAGGATCTGCTACCAAAAATACTGCCTTGGAATAGGGAGCAGGCTCCACAGCTGCATGGCCAGGAAGGTCAGCAGAATTCCCATGGACTTGCAGCTGCAAAGGCTTCTTTCTGCTAATTCCCTCTGCCTTCAGAATCTAGATGGATTTAAATAATAAATCCCAGATACAGTCCTCTGTGTACTGCACTCACATTTTCCAGTGGACCCCCTCACACTGCTCTTCCTTGTTTCCAGAGGCAACAGGCTTCAGATTTCTCAGCCTGAACTGCTCCCTCTAGGAACCACTAACAATTTACAACAGTCTGGCTCTGTGACAGGTTCAGTCTAATAGCAGGTGTCTAATCACAAAAATTTTAGACACTACCTACAACAAAAAATCCTAATGATTTCCCTGGCATTCATAACTAAGGAACCATTCATTACCCATTTCTGCTCCCGATGGACACATACTGCCTTTGAAATCAAACACAATTAATGATCCTGAAGTAGCCAGTATCTTACCAATGCAAAGCACTAGAAGAGAACCGATAGAAAACAATCTTGCATTTGCAGGCAGAACAAACAATATGACCTCTCTCTATACCTCTGTGATTGTATAAATGCCATTAAGTAAATCAAGTTTCTTGGGGTGGAGTGAGGGGTTTCCATCTTTCTTCCCCTTGGCTTTGATGCTGTAGCAGTTTACAAAGAAAAATCAGTCTTAACAAGCATACACATACCAGACAGACAGACAGAGATAGGATACCCTCCAGCAGCACAATCTAGCAATTGGCATGAGGAAGGGAGATGGTTGTCAAGAGCGGGAAACCAAAGATTTGAACAGATGGGGAAGGAGAGCTTGGACAAATGGAAGAAAATGAAAGGGAAAGCTTTGCATTGTTTCTAATTCTCCACCCACTTCCCTCTCCCAGCCACCCCAATACACACACTGGCATCCCTCGGCAGCTCTGTGATTAACGCAGAAAGTTGTGGTTCTCACTTACTTGGGATGCTGGAGAATAACAGGCTCCTGTTTTTAAGATCTGTAGCTCACATGATTAATAACTACTTAAGCTCTTGAAAAAATCCTTACTGCTTTTCACGTCAATCACAGAGCAGTCATTACTTTTCCCAACCCAATGTGGTGCAAGAAAATTGTTTGACTGGTTTTCATAATCCTCTCAACGTTGGAGCAGTCAGTGCTCTGCTCTAGTGAGAGATTTTCTGGAGCCAAGGTCTCTGGGTCTGGTCATAAAATGTGGCTTCTTACAGCTGATTGAGACTACTGAGAGGAAAGGAACAAAACCTCTTTTGCTGAGAGCACATATGGGAAAACAGGTCGTTTGCATTTGGTTCAGAGAAGTCAGCTGAAGGGCAGAACCTAAATGAAAAGGAAAATTCTCCCAAATTAAAAAGTTATTCCCAGTCTCCACTCAATAGAAATGTTCTGTATTACTCACTTATAATAGTGATTGTAAGGAATTTAATTGTGCACAGCAAAATTTAATTGTGCACAGCTCCTCTGCTCAAGAGATGTGGCTCTACCCACGTACCCACACCCAATGCTTCAGAGACGATCAAGGACACAATTAAGTCCAGGCCACAATAAGGATGCCGTGCATGTGGAACTCAGATCTGAAAGTTGGGAGACACCCCTCCACGCCTACTCAGTGCTAGGGAAGAGCTGGTGTGTCATATAATTATTATTATTTTTTTGGGAAGCATCAGCAGTTGCCCTTCCCGTCCCACAGAACCCCCTAATTAAGATGCTGCTTAGGATACAGCAAAAAAACACTCACCATACAAATTAATGGGACTGCTCTCTGCCACCAATACAAAGTTCCCGAATAAAAGAAACCAAAAATGGAAAGGGAGAGGAGTTGGGAAACCTGCAGTGACATTTTCACTCCACAGATAATGCCAATTGTTCTGCAATTACAAGGACTCTGCAATAGGAATCAAGCCACGTAGGTACCACTTGGAATACAAGCCTAGCCCTGGAGTGCAAGAGAGATTTAAGCTTGAGGTAACTTTAAAAGCCACCTACTGTATTACTTTGCCTGAGAAGCAACGGTGTCACAGACCAGAGCAAGAAGGAGCAGAGTCTGAAAGACCTGCTGTCAAGCACCAACAAATCTCTTTATTCATGGAGGGAGGAGAAACCCAAGTTTGCTTGTCATGCTTCTCTTAGCAGAGAGCAGTTCTCATACTGCCCTCCCCACAGCTATCCTGTGCAAGTTACCTAGGGACTTAGAAACTGAGGTGTACTCCTTAATGAGACGCATTAATGGAGAGACTAGTGAGATAGGGTGTCCTTTGTCCTTTTCTCTCTCCCACAGATTGGGGTAGGTCTGTCTCCCTGGTCTCAGTCTTGCAGCGCCAGACTGAAGAGGGAATGACTCTCTTCACAATTAGCTCTATGAATGACAATTTAACTCCTTGCACCTCAAACTGAGAGCCAATCAAGAAGATCTGTGAGGACCTCAAAGGATTACGCTACCTCCATACTCATTATATCAAAAGTAAACTCTACTGAAGTTAATGGAGTTACACCAGCATCAAACTAACCTGAGAGGAGAAATAGGTCCTGAGTTGGTGTGCAAACCTACCAGCAACTCTACTGGGAGTTCTACATCCAGAACAAGGACAGGTTGGGGCTTCAAACAACTTCATTAGCAGCAACAATGGGAAGTTAAAACACTCTGAAGAGCTGGTGTTGAAACAGATCTGTTCTAATGAAGCTGTGGCATTTATTTACCATGTTACTTTTCCTTTCACTTCACAATTCTCATATACACAGACACGGCCATCACCTCCCACTTTGCATGATCCATACTAACACAGACAGGCTCTCTGTCCCACCCAGTGAGTGGCTGTACCATGTACAATGGTTTATGAGTCTGCTACCGCCTTCCACGGTTCAGAACTAGTCCTTTAGCTCCGACAGGAGAGACTCGTGCTTTCAGCCCCAAAGGTTCCAGTGTCAATCTCTGCAGAAAACCCAGCCAGCCGTAAAGACGGAATAAACAAGTGCAGTAGAGTGGACTTTTGCTCCTAGGACTTTGTTACTCTTACAAACAGAACTACAGGATAGTTACTTGTCTAGCATGAAGCGTTAAAAAAAAGAATCAACACTAAACTGCACTTGTCAAAAGAAATGTAAAGGATATACTATTGCTAGGGCCCTACCAAATGAAAAACGTGTCACGGACTGTAAAATCTGGTCCCTCTCTCCCCCACACCATGAAATCTGGTCTTTTGTGGGCTTTGACCCTATACTATACACATTTCACGGGGGAGACCAGCATTTCTCAACTGGGGGTCCTGACCCAAAATGGAGTTAATGGGAGGGGGGTTGCAAAGTTATTTTAGGGGGGACTGCGCTATTGCCACCCTTATTTCTGCGCTGCCTTCAGAGCTGGGTGCCCGGAGAGCGGCGGCTGTTGGCCGGGCAGTGCAGAAATAAGGGTGGCAATACCTTACCACGCTTCCTTTGCTTCTGCACTGCTGCCTTCAGCGCTGTGTGGTCAGAGAGTGGTGGCTGTTGACTGAGGACCCAGCTCTGCAGACAGCAGTAAAGGTGGCAACACCATACCATGCCATCCTTACTGCTGTGCTGCAGCTTGGCGGTGGCTCTGCTTTCAGAGCTGGGCTCCTGGCCAGCAGACGCCGCTCTCCAACTGCCCAGTTCCGAAGGCAGCACCACCGCCAACAGCAGCACAGAAGAAATGGCAGCAGTACCGCAACCTTCCCCCCACCCCAAATAACCTAGAGACCCCCCCCCCCAGCTCCTTATTACGTCAGGACCTCTACAATTACAACACCGTGAAATTTCAGGTTTAAATAACTGAAATCATTAAACTTATGATTTTTTAAATTGTAATTAATATAGACTATATACTTTTGCATGGTATCTTTGTGACAAAAAGGATAATTTTTAAAATTTGCTGATTAAAAAGCAACTGCAAAATCTGCACTGGATTCCTCATCATTAATACTAATTAATGAGGTTCCTTTGTAACTCCCTAAAGAAAGCATCAGGGATATTCAACAGCACTTTGGGGAAGATCAAGATGCATAACTATTAGGGTAAGGAAGCAACCAACTTTGATTTTTCTGGCATTTCTGCTCACTGCATTCATTGCTCCACATTCTGAAGAGCAGCCTCTGCTCTGAGGTGTATCAGAACCATCAGTGGGGATTTAAATACGAGATTCACTGAATGCAACTGTCAAGTCATTAGCATGGTCCATTTTTCTTCCCTGACCGTGCTCAGAGATGCATCACTGTGGTGTGTCTTTAGCGCTCACGTGAGAGGAACTTACACCACTTTCAATTGTTTCCACCTGTGGCCCAATCAGCACACAGCTGCAGCCCCATATAGATGTACAAGTAGTATATATCATGTGTGGACATGGCCCACATAACACATAGAGAGCTGCATATGCAGCCCACAGTGGTAAATAGAACCACTGATCTACTGAGACTGGTCACAGTTTGAATCAGTTGCCTGGGCAGGCAGATCAAAGTGAAAACTCCTGCAACTGTGGCAGCAGCTTGCTACTTAACTGCCTCAAAAGAATTTCCTTTCCTGTGTGAGGATTCAAACCTATTTCCAGAGAGACTGGAGTCGTCCTACTTTACACCCAAGGGCCAAACATAAACAGCACTACTCATTCCAGGCCTGATCCAAAACTCACTGACTTCAGTGGAAAGTCTGTGATTGGACCAATGGGCTTTGATTCAGGCTCATACTCTTTTGGGGAGCATCAAGCACACCAGGATGAAGAAACTGAGAGCAGAGCGGCATGTTTTGGCAGCCCACCAATGACGCACAGTAACCCCCTTGTTTGCCTGATGTACAGGTTTCCAGCTAGAACAATATTTTGCCATACTTCTTTCTCTACCATGGGATTTAAAGCTGGCAACACCTTAGTCTTTGAAATAAACTTTATGAAAAGCTGGTCTGCAGCCCCGTTTTGGAACATCCACAGCTGCTTGGTTCACTCACAGGACAAAATATTGCTGCGTTGCATGCAAGCCTGCTCAGCTGACTCTGTTACATTAAAAGCTGTGATGGGCCATTTCAAAATGAATCCTCAGAGCTAAAAGCTTGGGCCGCTTGCTGACTTCACTGCGATGGAAAAGGTACTTGCTCCACGAACTCCTCCCTGTTTCAAAAGAGTTTCCTCTCATGGATTCCAACAAAAACACTTGAGATCCAGCTCTTAGGAACAACAATCTACAAATGGCTCAGGAAATCGGAGGGTGGCTTGGTCAGTGTGCATCTCTAGGACAGTGCGCTCTACCTTCCACACAAATTGAAAACTAGGGACAAGTCCCAAACCACATGCTGGATCCCTGATTCTATCTCTATGCAAATCACATACATCATGTATTGGCCAACAGTCCTAGAATCAGGGCAGGGTTGTGCTCTGTGTATGTGAGCATGAGCCAATTTAGTGCTAGTGCAAGATGCCAGAATGGTAGACTCAGACTGCAGTCCTTTGTTATGCACACAGCAAGCCAGGGCCTGATGCTAATCTGGGGTGAATCAGAGTAGAATAATAAGGTCAATAGAGATATGCTGATTTGCACCAGGTGAGGATCTGGCCCAAAAGATGGACAGCAAAGGCACGTTATGCCTTGCCACTCCACCAATCTGAACCAACCTTCCACGTGTGGCACCCACTCCTAAGAAAAAAGGGAATAAACTATCCATATCCATTCAATCTTTGGCCTTTTAGCCAAAATTATTAACCAAGTTACCTATTAGTACTGCTGGTGAAGGCTGTTCATGCAATGTGGACACCTGTCCAGTGGAAACTGGCCTGATAAACCTGGAGCCACAGCTCCAGATCCTCAGCTGGTGTAAATGGGTGTAACTCCATCTGGCACCTCAAGTTGATGGTACCATCCATAATGATAAGTGAAACTTAGCAAAAGTGGACTCCCTCCTCACCTTACATCCTATTTGCCCACACATACCTAGCTCTGGCAGCAATACTGGGACAATAGTATTGTCCCAGTATTGCTGCCAAAGACCTCCCATATAATATTTGCCACTAACTTCTTTAGTTATATGTGGAATTAATTCCTAGTGACAATTTTTAAATTTAATGTAGCTAGCTGATTGAGACTTGAAGTCATTTCAGCTGGGCAACAGCATGTCAGTAAACTTAACAGTCCCCTCCTCTTTCTCCAACCACAATGGCCAACTCTTTTCTAACCCAAGTCCATTCCCATATTAAAATTGCAGAGGCTTGTCAGCAGCACAACTAACTTTTTCTAGATAAGACAACCGCTTTGCTGTGTACTGACTGGCAGCTGTCCGCTACCACAGAGGTGCCATACGCATATATTTTTTGATAACTCAGGACTATATAGAGTATTATACATTACATATTACAGGATAACAATATTAACAATATAAATTGCTTTAATATCATATATAACATGGGATATAAATATATATTAACCTTATTCTATCTTCTATTATTACAGGACATAATAATATAGGACATAAAGATACTAACATTACATTGCTTAGTAAGTAACTGGCCCCTAAGAGAGGAACTCTAGCTCACACTCAACAGGCTGCAGTCTCAGCCCCAGCCAGTAAAAGCTCTCTAAACATGCAAATAAGGAACAATCCTGTCTTTACGCACTAAAGGAGCAGGGTTTCTATTTTATTACTCTTTTGTTTTAAATAGGTTTTGCTTGTTCAGTTCTACATTCTGCAGTAAAGCAAAAGCCCATCCACTGGCAGGTAAAAACCATGGTGGAGGAGGTACTATTACCACTCTACAATACCTCTACGTAAAACTTCCTAAAGGTGGAATTCAGAGATTCCAAGGCTAATAGGGAACATTACAACCATCAAGTCTGACCTCTTGCATAACACGCCACAGAACTCAAAATACCAAGTTTCCTGCCTCCTGGTTTGGTATCTGCTTTGAATGAAGCACAAAGGGGCGAAGAAATGTGTTTAAGGCCAGAAAGTCACTGCTAGAGCTGAGAATATAAGTCAGGAGTCTCAACTTCCTGCTCTAATCACTAGCCCATATCTGCCTCACATTAAGGACCCCTATAGAGCATCAGCAGAGTAAAACTTCAACCTTCAGGCTTCTTTCCCTAAATGTACAGAAGTTACGAAAGTCCTATTAAAGTATTCAACACTCTCATAAGGGAATTAGTGGAAGCCCCATTGTTTGAGTCATTTGATTAGGCAAAAATCTAAAAAATATAAATGTAGAGAACACCTCTACACTGGCAGGGGATAGAAAAGGTTATTGAGCGGTGTTTTCCCTCTCTGGCTTATTTGTGATTCAAGTCCATAGGCCTTCCACCTCTTTGAGAAGAAAGGCATACAACAAAGTTGCTTGTTTATGGGAAGGGAAAGTCACTTGGTATGCAAAGTAATTATAAGAGACTATTTTCCACTTGCAGAATGAGAACATCCTGATTTTGTACCTGCTAGGTGATAATTTAAACATACAGGTATGTGGTGTTAATAAGGCTAGACTCTTCTTCCTCCCCTCAGAAAGATGAAAGAAAGAAGACTAAAATCCAGATACCACAAATTGGTGCAAATAGGAAAGCATCTGGAACCTTATACTTCCAGACTAAATCACTACCAAGAATGTTCTGCTGAGTGCTAATTTTACCGGCTGCCAAGATGACCACTTTAAAGACAGAGCAATAATGTCAGCCCAACTATTTATAACAACTGATTTATGACGTGTTTAACAGATGTTATGGTAACTGAAGCCAAGGGCAGTCTAAGGCATAGCAGCAGCGAGGTCCACAGACACGGATGTCTGTAAGGAGATTCCTGGGGACCTGCACAATCCTGTTTTTAAGTGTGGACATTTGAACGCCCCAGGTTTCCCACGTTTCCAGAGAGCCCAATCTTCTGCCAGTTTTGAGGCCTGCTCTATATTAAGACTGAGGCAGGCAAGGTCAGAAGCCACAACACCCATCTAGCATGCGTCAGGCCACCCAAGAGGTCTTCTCTACCCAGATTTTGTTGTCTTAAATGCATCAATCTGGAAGCTGGTATGGACTCTGGCATACGGAGCCTTCTTGCTCAAAGGGTCTGGCCAATATCAATAATTTGACCCCCTGTGCCCACCGGGCCAGCCCGGCTGGCAGGATGGAGCCAACATCCATCTACTCCTCACACTCCTACTTAGGGGATTGTGGGAAACAGAAGGCTGATTGATAAAACACACAAAACAGTTGTTAATAAAGCCAAATTGATATCTGTTTGAATTCCAAAAAGAATTTCAATACAGTATTTTGTCCCTACTTTTTGTGCCCTCTATTGAGACCTTATTATTTCCCCTCTATAGAGCTTCCATGCTCTAGATGAAATCTTGAGTACCCCTCCAATTTTTTCCCTGACTGAATCGACCCCACTCTCAACAATGCTTATATACAAAGGAGACAGGTGCCTTCTAAATACTTTAGATTACATTACAGATTTTATATTGCAACCACTGGCCTTCATCCGAGAGGAAATGAAGGGAACTGTATTCAGAGTCCAACAACATTACTGCCACTTAACTAAGCACAAGAGGTTCAATCCGTTCAATGGCACAAGACAATCCATCAATCAAAGCATTTATTTTTTGAACAGTGTAGAACCAATGCTTGATAAACTTTATCAGTCCTGAAAGCATTTCAGTCAGACTGCTACACACAGGATCCTATCAAATCATATCATTCTGATTACCCATCTCAAGAAACATTCCAGTTCAGAGATGAATGTTTTGTACCAATTGAAAACTGGGATCCCCAGCTTTCAGAAAGCAAACATCTTATTTTTAGCTCTAATAACTCTTGAGACAGTGGCTACTAAAATTTATCTTTGGTAGTTGTTAAAAACTTGTTTTGTTTTGTCTAAAATCAGTGTGTGAAAACACATAACTGGGGGGGACAGAAAGCTGTTGCATCTCTCTCCTCATTGAGGGAGGAGGCAAATTTCATGAGCTTATGCTACACAGTTCCCAGTACAGCACAAGATGGTATGATTTTGGATTTACCCTTCGGCGGGGGGGTGCTGGGAAACTATTTAGCTTTCCCATTCAGGGGCTGGACAGCAAGCCTGTCTGCATGTTACTACAGCTGGGTGTGTCCCTCCTGTGTGTATGCTGGCAAAAAAGCAAGCTTGGAAAACCTAGCAACTTGTCACAGCAGCACAGTGGCAAAGGGAGCCCAGGCTGGTGGGTTAGGCAGGCTGAGTGGTACCCAGTTCCAGGTGGCACCCCAGGGGGAACCCATCACAGAATCATTTTCCCTCAGACTCATGGTGCAAGTACTTACACATAAGCACTCACAGCAGATTTGTAGCTAACACTAGGTTAATGAAAGGTCAGTGCATAGAGACTGGCCTCTACCTAGATGCTTTACTTTAGAAGAGAAATCACTGCAGGAGAAATGTAAAGAAGCTCTCTTGCTCTCTCTTTCTATGTTGTCAAGAGAGGAAAGTTTGAAATCAAAACCATTCTCTTGGGTGAAGCAGATTTCCATGTGTGCAAAACAAACTGGAGAGGTTACAAGCTACGGACACTTCAAGTAAAACTCTGAATTTACAAACAACTCTGCTCTAAAGGGTAGGGATGGGATCGTCTTTACTTATGGGTGTGACAAAGAGTCCTGTGGCACCTTAAAGACTAACTAAAGTTTTACAGCATAAGCTTTCGTGGGCTAGTACCCACTTCGTCGGATGCATGCAGTGGAAGTATCCAGGGGCAGGTATAAATAGGTAGGCAAGAACCAGGTGGGAGATAACAGGGTTAGTCCAATGAGGCTGAACCAGCTTGTTATCTCTAATCAGGGAGGGTGAGATGTTCCTCTAGCAGCTGAATTGGAGGAATACTAGCCCACGAAAGCTTATGCTCTAATACTTCAGTTAGTCTTTAAGGTGCCACAGGACTCTTTGTCACTTCTGCAATTCCAGACTAACACGGCTACCCCTCTGATTCTTGACTTATGGGTGTGTGCACAATGCCTAGGGACTCAATGGGGGCACTGATCTCAAATCAGAGCAACTGCAACAAATAAATCCAAATACAAACGTAAAGAAGTTATTTTAATAAACACTTTTGGAAAACTGTAATAGTTCACCTGTTCCTAGCAGAGCTAAATATTCTTATTTTTATTATTACTGCTAGTACCTCACTTGAAATCTTGTGTTGCTCCTCTCTAAACACACACATCCCAACACCACAGTAATTTCCAGATCAATTGGCAGGTCATAGTAAACTCTTCAGAATAAAGAATTTGGGCTTGGTTCTGTTTTCCAGCTGGTATAAATAGATGAGAGGAAACTCAGACCTCAAGGAGTTTTGGGCTTTTTAAAGGGGAAGGGAGAGCATTTGTTCCATGAACATAATTGTGACAGATTTTCCCCTTACACTTCTTTTACACAAGTGAAATTAAACTGAAATCAGTGAATTAATTCCTCATTTACAAGCACGAGAGAGCAAAATCAGTCTCAGTTATTCCTAACTATAAAGGCCTTGATTTACTACTGTGTGATTCCAGTGTGATGCCATTGTCACCCCACTGAAATCATCAGGGTTGTAGTGAGGTAGAAATGTAGTAACAGTGCTGAGTCAGGCCCAAATTTACCATGGGATGGTTCAACTGTTTTTTTCTGTTAGTTTTTTTAAGGATTAAGGAGCTGATCCCCATCTGTTATAAACTGACACAACCACACCAATAACTGCAATGGAGCTATGCAGATTTACACCAGATGAGAATCTAACCCTGAGAATTCCTTCCATTACAGTTATAGAGCCAAATCCAAGTCCAGGTATCAGCAGGCACTTGTTCACTGAACATCATTCTACCTGCTTGTGCTAGGGCTGAATCTGGGCCATTTACATTGTGCCTGAAACCTAACAAAGAAGTCCTGTAACATCTTGTGCTAAAGCTCTTGCACTAGATTCTGATTTCTGTTCCGCTGGTGTAAAGTCTGCACACTTCCATGGAGTTACACTGCCTTTACACCAAGGTAACCAAGATCAGAATCTGACCTATTTTACTCACTTTAATACTGTGTACAAATTGATTCAACCCAGCGTACTTAGCTAATCTCTCTCACCATATGCTCCTAGCCATGTATTAAGATTTGAATCGTCTGGTTACTTCATCTGCCCTAGTTAGAATCTTGTGTCAATGAGAGCCAGTTTTCTGTCACTATGCCCCCTCAATTATACAAGGGGCATCCTACCACCATTCATACTGCTCCTTTTGTGTCGACACTTCAAATGAGAGTAAAGAAATTTATTTGCTGCTGTTCTGAACTGTGCTTACCCACTGATAAATGTGCAGTCTTTCATCAGACTGGGCCTTGTGACCCTTTTGGAAAGGATATTATGTCAGTGGAATTTGTTGCTGTCCCTCTAAGACAAACTTCAGTTACTTTTTATTACTTAAAAAGTTTAGGTTGATATTCCCATCAAGTTAACACTTCATAGTCTCCACAGGAATAATAAGGCTGCCTCCTTATAGTTTGAAGAAAAAAAATTAACAAGTCTTTCTAGCTTCAGGGCTGCAGAAAGACAGCATGTTTGGCCAGTACCCCACTGTCTACTAAGCATCTTTTGAATAATGGTTACTATCTTTATATTCCCATTAGACAATAAAGCTGTCAGCATCACCACCGAGGTACTGGAGCCATCAACTGCCCGTGATTTATGGCTTAGGGTTAGCTGTTGTAATAGGCTGCAATTTGTCTTTGAGGAATTTTAATCTACTAGTGAAGAAAAAACCTAAATTTTTGTTCACAGCAGCATTTTAATTATTCCAGCTTTAAAGACCCTGCATATCTTAACAACAGGTGAGAAACAGAGAGGGGAAAAGGTGGGCAGTGTTCAAACCTCATCCTTCACCTGCAGGACACTAACAGTGCGCTGCATAATAAATAATAATGATCAAAACCTAGCTCTTATGCTTTTCATAGCACTTTACAAAGGTCAGCCAGTATCATTAGCCCCATTTTACAAATGGAGAAACTGAGGCACAGAAAGGGGAAGTGTCTTATAGGCCTAGAGCAGAACCCAGGTCTCTCAATCCCCAATCCAATGTGCTGTACACTTTGCCACATTGCCTCCCATATGACCACCGCCTTATGGAGGAGCACTAGAATCAGGAGCAGACTGGCCATAGGAGCTTTAAGAACTGTAATCACCAGACCCCTGATATCTAGATGACTAAGCCAACCCATTACAGCCTGAAGAACAACTTATCTTCCCCTGTCTAAACCCTTTAGTAAGAACAGCCCTCTCCCCGAAATTTAATCTACACTTGGTCACTTTTCATTTCCAAGAGTGTTAGTGAGGGTTTTTTGCTGCTTAATTCAAACAGAAATGTTGCAATTTCTTTTAAAGTACTTCTGCTGTGAAAGCTGATTCCCCCACACTCCTGTAGCATTCTGTCCTCCAAACCATAATACACCTAGTTCACCAGCACTGCCAACATAAAGAGTTTGGGAACAAATGCCATTTCCAATCCCACAAGAGGGTTTTGGTTTTATGTCATGACTTGATGCATCACAGAACTTTACCGAGATGCAAGGATGGAAAGAATACTGCATTATGCTATATATACAAATGTGAATTGACGGGTAGTGATCGATCTATGAGGGATCGATTTATCGCGTCTAGTGTAAACGCGATAAATCAATCCCCGAGCACACTCCCCGTCGACTCCGGAACTCCACCGCCCAGCAAGAGGTGGAAGCAGAGTCAACAGGGGAGCAGCAGCGGTCAACTCGCTGCCGTGAGGTAAGTCACCCTAAGATACGTCGACTTCAGCTATGCTATATCTTAAGTTGAGCCCTCCCCCCTCCCGCCCCCAGTGTAGACCTGGCCTTAGACAATTCAAGAGATTGCTGCAGAGGGTAATTGTCCGGGGGATAACCTGAAACAGCTACTATAAAAGATGTATCTTTGCATGAATCTTTTCTGATTGTTACGAGAACACAAGCTATATTACTTACTATATATATTACTGGAGGAACTAGATGGGAAAGAGAATTGATAGTGGGCTACAGAGCCACCATTAAAACGCAGGTTACCTATTCCCATTTGATCCAGGTCAGTAGTGGCTGAAAAAGTTGTTACAGCGTTTCCATAGCATCTTGCCAGATTTCAGTGACCAACATGCAGCAAGTTGATGGTGATTTTGGTTTAGTTCCTAGCAGATGATCACTAGCACCAGCCACCTTTTTCAGCAGTTTCCGAGGACATGCCAAACACTGGATGGTCTTTGAGTTAACTGGAATCTCACCCCTTTGAGGCAGAGGGACAATGTGAGAAAACTGACACCAGTGCTCCCCTATGTTGAGGATGGAGGATTCCCTACATTCAAACTGGTCAATGCAGTCCCCTCAGGAGCACTACACACACACAAAAAAATCACAAACAAAAAAGGAAGGCTGCCTATGATGAGTAATAAATGATAATTGTCTCACTCCTAATGCAGATCACAAAGCTCTCTTCCTTAAACACTAATACTTTTCCCCACACTTGCCAGAGGCCAGGTACTGTAATCAGCACTACACGTCTGAGTTGCAGTGTCTCGTCTGTATCTACACGATCTCATAATGTCTAGTATATTGTTAATGATCTGCCCCATAAAATTTTGCAACATGATGGGAGGGGGGATGTCAGTGATGTCATTTATGGCTCATGTCCAATCATAGTAAGTAGGGTTTACATATAAACGCAAAAAGATTTTCCAATACAGGGAAGTAAAAATTTATGAAATGGAAAATATTAGTGGTTGTATTTGTATGCATAACAGTAAACAATAATAAACACTTTAACATATACAGTCATTCACAATTAGCTCTTTACGAAAAACAGACTCTATCTAACCATTTCCTTGAGCCAAGTCTGCAACATGAAGTCAAGTTTGGAGAAATAAGGCGCTGCGGTCTTCACAAACATACAATTTCTGGAAAGACTTGCTTGGTACATGCAGATATATGCGTCACATGCAGAAAGCAAGGAATATCCAAAAATAAATTACACACACACACTCCTAAATACATGCATCCAATGTGAAACAAATGCAGACACTGGAAATGGTCAACAACAGTGTTAGCACTGAGTAGCTATTCATTTTGCCACGTCTGCTATCACAAGACACTTTCTACAGCTTTTCTTTGGCTTTTTTAAATAGCCCCAAAATTTTAAATCTGAATATTTATTAGCTAGCAACGTATTAAGAGATATTCATACCTCTTTTGCACCATGCAGGTCAAGATGTATTTGTTCATGCTAGTATTCGTGTTGTTTATATAAGCTCTGGCAATGTGCTCCGTCCTGTACAATGCACTAAAAACAGACAATTCCTGCCTCAAAGTGCATACTGCCTGCTAAAAGACAGCCACAAATGGAAAGATAAGATATACTGAGAAATACAGAGGTGAAGGAACCATCTCTTAAATAGTCCTGATATTTTATGGATAGGCAAATCAGTATTAACTAAATACTGATTTACTAAATGCAATTACTTAAGAACTAGTTCCAAGGACAAAATTATAAATGATGCTTTCGTCTATTATAAGCCATGATATGCTTTGTAATCAATAGATCTGGAAATGCGTGTTAATCACTGAACAGTATGTTGACTGTACCAAAGTATTTTAAGCAAATCAAACCACTCCATACTCAGAGAGAACTTCTATTGAGATCTATGGGAATTTTACCACAGTGACGAGCATTGGGCCACATGGGCAGAGGGAAGCCAAGATGATATCGTACAGCAAGTTCTGCTCTACTGCCTTAGTGCCTGGTATTCAGCATCTCTTTGTGCAACAAAGACCCAAAAATAGCTTGACAATATAGACAAGAAATTATTCCCCTTATCTTTCTCCTAGGTATCTAAGGGCAGGTCTACACAACCCAATAGATCGGCAGGTAGCGACTGATCTTTCGGGGATCGATTTATCACGTCTAGTCTAAACACGATAAATCAATCCCCGAGCACTCTGCCATCGACTCCAGTACTTCACCGCCACGAAAGGCACAGTTGGAATTAACAGGGGAGTGGCAGTAGTCGACTCAGCATCGTGAAGACGCTGCAATAAGTTAACAAATACGTCTACTTCAGCTATGCTATTCCTGTAGCTGAAGTTGCTTATCTTAGGTCGATTCCCCCCCTCCCTCTCCATGTAGACTAGGGCTAAGGGTTTAGACAGTGGGAGTGTAAGAGAAGCTGCAAACCAGTTGTTGAAAACTCCAAGAGCTGGAGCCTTCAAAAACAGACGTTCAAATACACACTGGTGAGAGGCTAAAGGACGCCACGCCACACGAATCTCCTGAAACTCACAATCATATGTCATCCTATCAAGCAGCTGTGCTGTCACTACTCATCTTTCCAATGGACTGGGATGAAAATAGAGATAGTAACTCAAGTCATGTTACAAACCAAGCCCTGCCATTACACTCCATACAGGCCCAGACTTGAGACACTGACCTGTCAAAACAAAGCTAGAGAAAGGCAGGTTCTCAGTTGGTGTGAATTGGTGGAACTGCACGAATTAACATGAACTGAAAAATCTGGCCCAGAAGCTTACTTCCTGCTGAAGTTTTATTTTGTGTTTTTGCACAAACTCATTCTAATATCATGTACAATGGCAACAATTGGTGGCACAGCTGGTCAGTTTTTTTATTGAAACATTATTTTAAATTAAAATTATTTTGAAAAACATCCTTTTTTTCATTTTTGGTTTTCTGGCAACTGCAACAAATATTTTAGTTTCTATCACTTTTCATGGTAAAAAAAAGAAACCCCAGCATGTCACAGTGAGCTCTCATAGGTACCCACATACAGGAGAATTAGATAACTAGTATGTAAAATATTTTTATTTTCCTTCTTCTCACTTTTTAGTGAAGAAACAATACTACCCCGGCTGAAATCTAGCTTTTCAAAAAATAAAATAAAATAAAATAAAATAAAAGGGGGGGGCGTTTGTGTCAAAGAGTTTTAAATAAATTTTCCACAAAATTTTACAGTAATTTTTCTTTTTTACTAAAAATACTAACAAAATTATTATTGAAATTTTATTTACTAAAAACTGAATTTTCAGAAAATGCTTAGGTAACATTTTTTTAAAAAAAACTATTAAAATTCCACCCCAAATGAAAATTATTGCCAAATTTTCATCAATAATTTTATTTTAAAAAATGGTCATTTTTCAACAAAAAATTTCAAACCCATAGGATCCCAACTTGCCTGCTAATGCTCAAGTGTATTTCCATTTGAAATGAGCAGGAGTGGCATATGTACATTTCTGGGCATGAACACACATAGTACATTGCTTGATTTACACTAAATTGTTAACTACAGGGGAGCATTCTGGGACCTCAATCTTGGGATGAATTAGGTCCTAGGGAACAGACCTGACAGTCAATTAAATATTTATTTTTCTATCCGCGCTCCACTCTGTTTCAACAGCATTCAGCTAAATGAGTTCCCAGAATGCTTCCCTGTAGTTAACACCTATAAATTCCCATAGCTGGTAACCAAACTCTGTGGAGACTAATCAGCAAGATGTCTCTAGTATACTGCAAAAGAGGTAAGAGGAAATCCTGTTAACTATCTGTGCTCCACTAGAGTTTTGGTTATATTCTGTCCACTGATTTTCGATACCAATAAACAGAGACCTGATCAAAAAATTTTAATATGTTTAGTGTAAAAAAGACAATATTGAAAAAGAACAGTTCAGCCTGAGAGCTATAAAAAAACTGCTATATTAGAAAGAAAAAGACATTCACATGGCCAAGTTAAGATAGTGTTAAGTGTAAGAGTCTAATCCAGCTTTCCTAGCGCACCCAGAGCACTCACTGATTTCAGTTCTAAGTAGTACAGCGTTAGGGACTTACTTCATATGTCAGACTTTCTGACCCAAAGAAACTGGGGCATGGGCTCTGAACTGCAGACTGAAGATTTATCTCAGTTTCAGAATACCAAGGCAACCTAGAAATTTGTAGTAGGCTGATCCGGCCCTGCAGTGGGGCAGCTGCCCCACTCCTGCAGAAAAGGAGTTAAAACAGCCCTGCAAAGGGCTGTGGCTGGGGAAAGGCAGCCCAGCAAAGGGCTGCAACAGAAGGCAGCTGAGGGCAGAGCAGCCACAGCTGTGGCTACGTCAGTTAAGGCCCAGCGGGCCCTGATAAAAGGGCCAAGAGCTTGGTGTACATACAGATAGTGTCTCCTCTGTCTATGGTGGTAGGCAGGCCTGGCTGCTGGGGAGCTTGATAGGGTACCTAGAGTGGAGCAGGGGTGGGGCAAGGCAAGAGCAGCTGGGGGAGCTCTAGCCTGGAAACCCCCAGGCTGCAGGACCTAGGGGATGGCCCAACAAAGGGTACTGGGGTTGCAGGGGGCAGCCAGGGCTACAGGGGCAGCAGGCCAAACCCTTCTTGCCAGTGATGAGTGGCAATTATACTGCAGTCTGCCCCAGTGAATGGGGGTAAGTGGTGACTGGCAGTTGCATAGACTGAAGCAAGGTGAGGATAGGGGGTAGGGGTTCCCTGGGGAGGGGAGACCCAGTGAAACTGTGGGGGTACTGCAGGGGTGCAGCACCCCAGGTAAGAGGGCATTGGGATCTGGGAGGGACATGGGGCCAGCAGCAAGCAGGACATCAGCCTGCAGAGCTCTGGAGGCTGGAAGAGCTAATTCCTGGGACAACCAGCAGGAGGCACCACAGGGATGAGTTGCCACTCCGCTACAGGCCCCTGCTCAAGCCCATGGAGTTTCACCATTAACCTCTACAGATGAATGTGAGTGTGCAGAAGATGGAAGAAAAACATTAGAGTAATTCTTCAATTACCACTTAGAAGCAAGGTCAAAGGTGAGAGAGGGACAAAAACACAACCACCACTTTGAGCAAGAAACTGAAGATCTGGGCACAGATGGTATGGAAAAATGCTTTACTCCAAGCATCCTAACATTATAACCTTTAATTCTGGATAGAGAATGCCTATTAAGATAAGTGTCGCTTCTGTGCACAGGACTATGCCTGCCTAGGTATGACAGAATGGCAGTGAGGAACCACATCTTAAAAGCAGCAAGACCAAAGGAAAATTTAGTGTTACAGTAGACTCTCGATTATCCAGGATGATAGGGAAAAAATTAATCCTGGTTAATAAAATCCTGGATAATCAGTATCCATAGGAAATATGGGGAGGGGGGGTTGGTTCACCAGCCACCCTGCGCCAGGGGGAGAGGGTGTTGGTTCACTGGCTGCCCTATGCCCTGGTGAGTTTTGGAGTTTTTTTGTGCGCTTGGGGCGGCAACAAAGCCAGAGCTGGCCCTGCGAGTTACGCATTTTTTTTTTTTTTATTTATTTTTTTGACATCCTGGTTAATCCACTTTCTGGTTAACCCAATCCTGGATAATCTAGAGTCTACTGTACATGCACTGCAGATTAAAACCTTTCCAGATTAAAATGATTAAACAGGAAAAAAAAAACAATTTGACTACTGTTAAACAGTTCTATGGCCTTAAAACTTGAGCAATTCCATGAATGAGACGATTCATGTGTTTACAATTAAACACGTGCTTAAGTAACTTACTGAACTGGAACCTATGTGCCTGAGGTTTCCATGTGTATATTGTACCATAAAAAAAATATGCAAGTCATACCTATATATTTAGATATATGCTGGACATATTGAAACCTCTGTGCTTAGACTTTATGCTGGACATATATCTGTACTTAGACTATGTAGACCATCTGTATTTTTGCCTCAGAAAAGTAGTAAATATTGAAAGGACTTTGTAGAAACTCCAGGGTACAACCCTGCTGAATTTACTTAGGCAGAACTCTCACTGAAGTCAATGGCTGTGCATGGAGTGCACTATTGGGACCACAGGCTGTTATTAGAGACTGTTAGATTAGATTTACTGGTTTGGAGAAATACTTATGTGAAATTTAAAGCAGCTCTGCCTGCTAGTCTGTTTTCTTTCCAAGTGTGATTTGTCTTTGTGTCACTGTACACAAGATATAGCTCTCATTCCAGCAAGGAGACTCAAAGGCCGATTTAGGTTTATATTGGCAGAAGAACTAAGAGTTTACCTACACTAGAGGTTTTTCTGTTGAGTTAATGGATTGTCAGGTATCTTGAGGTAACTACGAGTTCATAAAGGCTAACGTATCCTGGAACAAATGTTTATAAAGGCTAAAGTGGACATTTCACAAACATGTTAGCAAGCCTGAGTTAGGTTAAAAAAAATAGTGTAGACAAGACCTGTGTGAAAGGTCTTTGCTCTGAAATCTGCAATGGGGGCTTTACAGGCAGCTGTCAATGCCTATGGAGAAAGTTTAATTGCCTGAGATAGCAGAGTGTATGTGGACTTCTCTTATTTGAGGTTACATAGTGTAACTCTTAAACTTTTATTTTTAAAGGAGCACTTTCAACTTAAATATCACGTATACTTATAAAAGTGTTTAACTCTGTTAAAAACAACATTTAAAAATTACCATAACTGAAGAATCAGACACACAAAAATATTTGTTTATTCAGGGTGTTTCCTTTGTGTATTTGACAGCTGAGTATTGACCATTTCATTGACTCCTCCATCACTCATTTCCCCTTGTCACTTGTGTGGCTTTTTCCACCCAGCAACATGAAAAGGAGGACATTTTTTTTAAAAAAAGCAATTTTGAATGCAAAACCACAACTGGTCAGAGGATTCCAGCAGCTGAAACTTCTTTTAACTCGTTTTTCCCAAAAACTGACCACATTCCCAGATGACAGTATCCCTTTAACTATGACATTGCCTGTGCATTGTGCTAGATTATTGGATCAGAAAGGAAGATTACAAGAAGGTATTTTTGTGAGGGAAAATTATACATCTGGATTATTCACTAACATTTAGACCATTCTGGATCAGGTCAATAATGACAAATGTTAATTTAATTCTTTTATTATTTCAAAGTGATCCAGGTAGTGCATGGGATGGAGCAGATGGACTGCAACTTACAAAGGTAGCGCAAATGCTAAATACTGAGAATCTGCTTGTATTCATTGATATTTCACAGACCTCGTTAGAACTTGGATACTTTCACTTGTTTGTGAACAAAACAAGTTAATAAAACATTTTACTTTTTTTTTAAAAAAAAAATCTACTACAGTAGAGAGGGACCTATTTTAAGACAAAAAGGGGGACCATTACGACCAGCTAGTCTAACCTCTTGCTTTAACCAGTCCATAGAATTTCACTCACTGATTCTGGCATTAAGACCAAAAATTGTGGTTGTGCTAGAGCAAATTTTTTAGAAAGGCATCCAATCCTCATTTTAAAACTTTTAGGTGATGGAGGATCCACTACTTTTGCAAGTAAATTATTCCAACAGTCAACAGCCCTCTCTGTTAAAAATGTGCCCCTTATTCCTAGTCCGAATTCCAGTTTCTAGCCATGGGATCCTGTTATTCCTCTCTCTGTTAGAGTTGAGTCCCCTGCTACCAGGAGGGTGACTTCTACCCCCCACTATAATTATGCTGGTGATTTTTACCAAAGTGTGACTAGGCTAGAGATGGAGCTTAGAACTATTTGAAACATTTTGTCTATTGCTACCCTTGGTCTGCTTTCATAATCCTGGGCTAAAATCCCCACCTCAGAGGAGAGGCAGGTGGTCACCAGGGTTAGGCAGCTGTGAATTGCAGTCAGGACTTCACAGGAGGCATGTCAGCAGAGGCTGCTCCACCCATGGCAGCTGTCCTACCCCTCTCTCCATCTAGCACCTCTAGGCTCTCCTGGCTCTTTGCACAGCACCTACCCCGGCAGTCTCCCTTCAGTAGCTCTGTACCAGGGGCTCTATTAATACTAATAGAAGCTACTGTAGGTTTAGTTATTAACCACAGCAGTTAACAGGAACAACAGCACCTTTGTTCAAGTGTCATTTACAAGGGGGTAAAATTATCTTAAAATTCAAGAACCAACTTAACAAGCATTTGTGAATTATGAAAAAAATGGAGAAACTGAAATGTTTATACAGTACTTGTCACAACGGACCCCTGATCTTGGGTGTGACCCTAATACAAATAATCATTATCTGATTAGGAAAGTTTTCCCCACTTCAGGCCAGCTACTATTGGCTGGTTTATAACCAAACCTGATGACTGAACCTGCTCTCTGCACTGAGCCATAGAAGTCAGGGTTAAATGTTGCTTATTCAACTCTCAGCTACTAATCCAGGCTCCAACAAGCCTGCACATCTGGCCTGTCACACTAAGATTCATAAGGAAGATTTTAAATCCCTCATTCCATCACTCAGTAAAAATTGTTCTTCATGAGAGAGAGATCGTTTAACACACCACTCAGAGAAGGAGTTTGTCTCCAAAGGAGTATGACTTGGCAGGTTGTCTGTACTAGGCAGAAGCAGTAAACGCAGCCCTGGTAGTAAGTGTTGTGCAATTTCAAGTTGTAAGGAATTGTGCCTGAAAGCTGCCCAGGAGGGGTGACAAGTAGGTCACAAATCCCCAGGCTGTGGCTCTGGGGCTCCCTTCCCTTTGTAACCATGAACTCAGTGTTAGCACAAAAGCATCAGAGCAGCTATAATAAGGCTTCCCTCATTTGAGACTCCTGCCTTGCAATTTCAGAGCAGTCCATAGAGAGAGGGCTGGGAGAAAACATACAACCAATGTTAAGCACAGAGCGGGGGGAAATGTGAATCACTTTGCTAGCTATCCTCCTCCTGCTTCCCTTATTCCACTGTGCCTTCCTGTAAATCCTCCCCTGGAGTGGAACCAGACACTCCCCTTTGCACATGGCTGGGACAACAGGATCAGATGCACACACTTGTTGACTGTTTTTATTTTCAACTCCATTCACTTTCAGAGGCATCGCTCAAAACCACACGAGCCATGTCCCCGGTTGATTCCCCAATCTTCTGAAGGCAGTCAAGTGGCAGCCACTTCCCCTAAGGGAAGCCAAGCAAACTCGCCCAGGCGCTGAAGGAGTCCTGACCATTCACCAGCACAAAAGACCTGCCCTGCTGAGCAGCACAGCAAGAAAAAAATCCCATGGCATCCAGGGAGCAGGAAAACATGCTTTGCCACTGGCTTATCGCCCTCCCTACACCAACCTGCCTTGGGGTCCAACACAGACCATTAGTTATTTCGCTTTTGCTGTTTCAGACCTTTCGCTCCCAATCTCCACCACAGCCTCCCAGGCTCGACACAGTTTGATCCAAACAATAGGCAAACAAAAGCCCACTCCTAGTTTTGTTGTGGGGGGGGTCTCTCTCTCTCTCCCCCCCCACCCCTTTTACTACGAATGCCAGCGACTTTAAAAGACAACCAGGTCCGAGTTGCTCGGCTAGGGGTAAAGATCTGCTCTTTAAGAGTTGCGTTAGCCTGGGCTGCTGGAGAGAAAAGGGAAAAAAACATCAAAGGAAACGAGCAAAGCGATTTAAAAAAAAAAAA